>JAUPFT010000016.1:20495105-20700105 GCA_036936625.1 Parnassius smintheus behrii | reverse complement strand
TTCCATTGCGATCGCATTTGAAAGGCTTCCGTGTTCGGGTCAAATTTAGTGGCAACGCCCGCTTCCCGTGCCATTGATGTTGATTCTAACAGATAACACAATAAGGGGCATTTAGAAGATTGCGACCTACTGTGATATTATGACATATATGGATTCATTTTTATCCCTGCCTTCGCCTGGATAGGATTTATTAATCTGACGTTATTCAGATTTAAGGTAATCAAACACTATATAATTTACGTTATTTTATTTTTCAAAAAAGAAATCGAATCTTGCAGATAAAATATAGTTTAAAAAAATTAAAGATTTTCGAATGTATTTACATATACAAAGCAAATCAATCTCTTAATCGGCTGTACTTGATTTAAAGATAATTTCGTTTAATTATTATCTGATCCGAGTTAATTCTGACGGAATCATGTTGATGGCGAAAGCAATTATGGTCACGATGTCCGACGGACGAGCGGACTGGGTCAGCAGATATCGATTAGTCTGCCTTTTATTAGTAGGTATATCGAAGAACACGAAATTGCTTCGAGGAATACGTTCACTCCTCGAATTGCTAACAGTCCAACTTACGTAGCTACAGTAGTAACACATGGATATCTGCAACTGATTTCAAACTAAGAAGACCACTAGAAGCTTGTCTTTCCTGAAAACTAACACAAGAACGGAACACAAGTACCGGACAACAATGCACGACGGCAGAACTAAATATAAGGGACCCAATTGAGGCAATTCTAGGCAGAAAATTCTTTCTTCCTATCTATGAATGCATGAAAAATCTCGTTTATTCATTGTAATTCTTTTTGTACCATGATAAAATATTTCCACATCGCGTTAGTCCTCGTGTCATTAACTTTTACACAGTAAAAGAATTTGATCCTCAGTACAAACATTCCATTTAAACTCACACGCATGCACAAATGAAAAACAACAGTGTAGTATTGTTAATGTGGGCCAAATATTACAAAGAATGTTAAGTAGTTTCGGTACAGCACTACTACGGTACTGTAATAAGTGTAAAAGTTAACTTGACGACTGCACTACCTCTAAGGCTGAAAGTAGGCCGATTAGAAAGTAATTCGGTCAATATAACAGATGGTTTATTTTGGCAACAGCGCAACATCAACCTTTCTCAAACAAATGTTCCACTGCTCACTTTAAACGTGAATATATATAATAATAGGAAAACAACGTGAAGAAAACAAATACATGTGTGTCCCTATAACCATAAAGACGCACGTTTTATATTATGATAATATATTCTAGCTCAATAATTACTGAGCTAAATCTGGAGCAAATAGAAAACTCGACTCGGTCACAGGTCATCTATTCAACACTCTTCGAGTTTTACGTTATATGACAGTCTGACAAACGAATGACAACAAAACGAAATGCCTAAAATTTCACCAAATTTAGGGCGATTTACGTTAAACGATGGAATGCTTCTTCTTTGGTATCACTATTGACTGTTGTCTAGAATTGATATCTTTTAATAAAGCCTCATCAAGAAAACTTAGATCCACGATGGAGGTATTTGGTAAAATTAAAAATTTTGTACAACCGATATTAATATAAATAAATAAAAGTCGAAGTCAATTAAATATGCATTATTAAGGATAACTCAAAAACTACTGGTTAGATCATGATCAAATTTATATGGTACCAAATGAGAAGTACCAGCTTTCAAATAAAAGAAGAATCATCAAAATTGGTTTATCTAGAAAAAATTGAGAGATAACACACAAAAATACAGTCGATTTGAGAACTTCCTCCTTTTTTAAAGTCGGTTAATAAAATAAGGCTATTCACTTATGCGGATACAAGACTGGTGTATATGTTACTATATTTCAGATATTTTCACAGTGATATATCTCATGGATTATCATTGCTGAGATCAGCAATTGATATTGAAAATATATATTTAATAAATAATTAACATACTAAACAATGAAGAAAAGCATCGCGACGTAACCTGCATTTCTAAGATATTTAAAATATTTATACGGAAACTGCCAACATGCATAGATGTGCTGGCCTGCTATAGAACCCTCACAAAATGAGAGGAGGCCTGTGTCCGACATTAAGTCGTATGCTATTAATTTACTTTTTGTGAATAGTTCCAAATATTAAGCCGTTTTATGCTACGTGCTATTTAAATTAGAAAAAGTGTACAACTTACTTTTCAGTCCACACAGCCAAGAGAAAACTTAGCTCTTTCGTCCTTCTTAGATTTATGAATAAAAGAATTGCATACAATATACTTTACTATTCGATATGACTCTCTAATAAACAATATCCTATGGATGCGACAATAATATGTCTGTAGTATACAAATTTGACGTATGAATATGATATAATTGTATATAAAGGTTAATGGTGTATTATGGAAAAATATAAATCCGTGTAGTGAGATTATTGATTCATTTCAAGGAGTAAAAAATTGTGGAATATGACGACTGAATGACAGTTAAAAATATACATCGATCTCTGCCGCTTCATCGTAGTGATTAGTGATTGAAAACTCTATATTTATCGCCATAGCAACATCCCATAGACTTGAATATATAACAACAGATATATGACTTTGGTTGCTATCGCTGTAACATGCATGCAGTCAACATGGTACCACTCACAAACCAATAAGAAGTGCTAACGCAGTACCATTGCAGGAACTGTACCACAACCCAATTACTTTTAATATTTGTGTAGAAAGTAATTTGTAAACTAGAAATGTATGTTTCATTAAAAGTCTATTAACACTGTACAAGGCGAGAACATGTTTTAGGTAGAGATAATTCCCAAATGAAATATTAAAGTTACAAATACAAAAAATACAGTATTTCAATAATTCCAAGGCAGTTTCACACTATTTGAAACTTGACTAATATTATTAGTGTATATGAACCAAAACTCGTAAACTGTTCCATTAGATGTTTGCTGATTAAATAAGTATATGGTAAGCTATACTCGTTCACTATTTATTTATATGGACACTTAGAGCTCCTGTAATACTTTGTTTTACTATTAAGGACAGGTTATGTCGGACTTACACTGAAACCTCTTACTTAGTTGTTACGTCATGGATGTTTGTTCTTATGTAATTTATGTATTTAAACTGTCTCTGAGTTTAGGTACTGACAGACGTGCCCATTACCAGCACGAAAGCGTGATTTTAATGACCAAGTGCTCATAAGTAGCACGTGTGTACACTCATTGCTACTAATGGGCATGCTTATTTCGTTGTTAAACCTGTACAGACGCGATCGGAGCACGCCCTTCTACCCGCGCCTCAGGTAGCATGCTCGAAAATCAAACGTCGGTTAATTTCTGAGCATGCTTATTTTGAGCATGCTTAGAAATCAGGTCTAGTTCAAATCAATCAATTCTAGCAATGTTGCGACACATGTGCTACTAATGAGCACTTGCTCGATAAAACCATGCTTTCGTGCTAGTAATGAGCACGTCTGTCCGTACCTTATCAGGAGAAAATCCTAATATGGATAAATACATATCAACCTCCAGTAGGGGGAGCATTGTCTCGCAATACCGATACTCCTCTACTCCCGTGAGCCCATTACTGCCTCATCAGTGGTGAGGCTTCGCAGGAGTCACGGAAGATAGGGCTAATTGCCCATCGCTATATCATACTCCCTTTACCCACGCGACTTCACCTTGTGTTCCTGCCCGCTGCCGTCGAGGTGGAGTCGCGTAAAGAATACTCCTCGCACTGGAGTCTAACAAGCAACACAAATTCAGACTGAACTTGTACTGCCCACTCAGAGCGGCTACCTCAGGCCGGCTTCACACTTCATCCAGCCATATACATATAGAATCCTCTTTGTTTACTAGGGTGATTAAACTAATTCTACTAGGCCCCCTTGCCATGACTTGGTGGGTCACCTTCGGAGCGAATGGCTAGCACAGGCTGGCGCCTTCAAATTAAATTGTCCATCTAAGTTTATTTAGCGGTACATACCGAATTGTTACAGTATGCGCACTTTCGCACGTCTTCATACGGACTACGATTAAGGTATTTTAGAAACTATGATAGTTTTCTGTTTGTTACCTTTTGTTTTATTGAAATATCAATAATAATTTAAAAAATAACACGTTTGCGTTTAATTTTGAATAGTTTTCAATAAATCTATGCCTAACGCTTTACAACACTAGCGGTCAAACATAGACGACTTTGGCGTGCTGGACATAGTATTTGCTTAGATAAAAATCCATTTTTTTAGTTCAATATTTCTTAGTACCTGTGGCTCTAGGAAACTTGTTTTTTATACTCACATGTTGCTAGGTTATTCCTATTTTGAGGAGTGTAGAATTAAAATACCAGTAATAATTTTCCAATATCTATATTTCATATTTTTGTGGGCCGGGTTTTTTGTCAACTATAGACGTCGTTGGCGCTCAGGGCCGCAGGTGCTGGTCAAGTATAGGCGACTTTGGCGCTCAAAAGGTTAAAAAAGGAATAGTGGTTTTATCACTGACGCGATTTTCGAGGAATTGCCGCCGTGGCATACATTCTACTACTTTAATTTATGTTGAAGTACCAGGTGGTAGGACACCTCATCTGCCAGGTGTTCGTCTAGGTAGGTTTAATCACACTTTTTCTGCTGTCAAATAGCAATAGCTTGCAATGCTGTGTTCCTGTCTAAAAGTCATAGAGAACCAGTATAATTAGAGGTAGTGAGGCATTCCATGTTACTCTTCATCGGGGACAACGAAACTGTGGCCTTCTTTGTTTGAAGTTGGCTGCAAATATCAATGGACTGTGCGGTAGCCACTAGCTATTAAGGCCTGTATTCATTTTGATTAGTGATTAGTGCAGGTGATTATCGTATGTGCCAAACAGATTGAGAAAAACGGACAATGACCTTTCGGTCGTTTAACCAGGGGTTACAAACCTTCAATATATAGACCCATTTTATATGTAGTACTTTCTTTATTTATAATGATTTTTTTAATGATTGATATAATATATATTTAACAACTATTATTAAAAAGTTATGTAAAAGATGGTTGTAGAAGAAAAGAGGGTGCGTGCGTGCGTGCGTGCGTGTTTGCGTGTGTGCTTGTGTGTGTGTGAGTTTGAGTTTTATGGGTTATTAATACAATTGCATTTAGATTAAGGCCCCAAAGGATTAAGTTTAGGTGAGTTTTATCATTCCTATTTTATTAAATAAAATATTTAATTTTTATTTAATTTTTAAATCAAGCTTCTATTGTGTGTAAAATTTAATCCAAGAATGTCTTAGTTTGAGTTCTGTAAGAAAGACTCAGTTTTATCACAACTCCAAGTTTTCAATAGTGCTGTCAAACTCATTTTGCACTTGTATTTAGTCATTTGGTAAATGTTTAAAACTTTATTAACTTTATTATATAAATAAGCAGATCGAACCGTAAACTGCCTCCTATCATAACCTGATTTGACTGCAGCAATGGGAGCTACATTATGCTTTCGTCTTCTAAAATATCTGAGGTCATTGTCCGTTTTTCTCAATCGATTTGGCACATACTATAGTGTAGGTGCTTAGTGATTAGGAGGAGATTAAACACTTGGACAGCGATTGATTAGTGCAAGTAATTAGTAATCTGCGTAGTAAAGTGATTAGAAGCGTGTTCAATTTTTTTGCGAGTGGACTGCGAGTATCCACGTCCCGTGCGTCCTCCCTTCCCCCTCACTCGCAGTATGTCCTTCACTAAACACATCTGGACATCACCAACAGTATTTAGTGTTTAGCGTTTGGCGTCGGACGCTCGCTTGTGTTGCAAAAATAGCAAAGTGGGCCTAAGACATAACCTATAAATTTGTGCAGGAGTATCTAAAAAATGAATGTCTTTACAATAAATAGTAAATACCCTAACTGCAAAATTAACGGAGCTCGAGATGTGGCATTTCTACGTATAAGTGAAGCTATGAACATAGGTACCGCGGTTAAATAAGGGGGTTAAGTAAAGAAGTTTATAGTAAAGTAAGAAACTTGAGATCTACATATTCGCAAGAGATTAGGAAAGTTAAGCAGAGCCCTTGCTGGTCAACGGCTGACAGCTGAATTTACTAAACACAGCCACGAAACAGAATTGGAAACTACTTATACTGCACACTTGCACTAATCACCCGCAATTACTAATTACCTTTAGGTGGATTTGAAGTTCATCAGTCACTTAAGTTTTGTAAAAAGAACGTTTTGATTTTTTCCATTATAACGTCATTTACTTAAGAACAAAAGAAGAAGCTAAACTCAAGTTGGACAATTATATTTACAAAATTGATAAATTCGTCTTAGTAGATCTTGAGATTGACATCCATTTGTTCATAACAGCTCATAACAGACCACTGCTGTGAATAAGCCTCCCCATAGACTGTCTATTTATTTATGGTAGGTAGGTGAATTGGCTGCCGTATATTTTGTATTATTTTTAGTTGTTATAACAAAGATGCTGCTGCCTATCTCCTGCTTCAGTTAGTCAGGGGCTGACAAACCAACAGTTTTTTCTTTTATTTTTATAGCATTAGGTGACAAACGAACACACAGACCACCCGATAGTAAGTGGCTGCTGTGGCCCTTCAATTAAGAATCAAAAAGCAAATGCGTTGTCACCCCTGTGGACTAAGAAGGAATGCCTCGATTCCAGTAAAAAGGGTCTCCGGTTCTCTACACTCACCATACGAAATACAGCAGCATTACGCTGCTACTTTACGCTGGCATTCTGTGAGAGCGTGGTCCTACTCCGGTCGAGCCGACCTATTCGTGCTATAACTATAACTCGTACGAATCAACTTGAGACCTGGACCGATGACGTAATTGTCAATGTACAGTGTGCAAAATAATGCGTCGTAATATTTTTTTATTTGAAATTTTTGAGATTTGCATGAGATTATTAATAAAAACAAAATAAAATGTTCTGGCAAGGGGTGAAGTAATAAGTGATATACTGTTGCCATTTTTATATATTTTAAATATTTATTTTTTATAATATATATAATATTATTTTTAGTTAACGCGTCAAGGAAGGACAAAGAAATAAATATACACACTTTCTCATTTATAATATTATTAATTTATTTATTATACACTTTATTGCACTATAAAAAGTGTTACAGATTCGTACACAATAAAAATACAAAGCATAACAGGCGACCTTATTGCTAAAAAGCAATCTCTCCCAGGCAACCTTAGGGTGAAAGTGAATCAATCTTGGATAAGCGGAACAGCACAAACTATGTAAAATCAAGGAATAGAAGTGGGGAATATTAATAAGGATTTATTATAATATTTATTATTCATTGTCACTGTATACGATCGGTTTTATTCCGTCCATTAGATCGTCCTCACTTTCACTCTCTGAGCTGGATTCTTCCCCTCCGAGGGATATAATTAATTCTCTCTGTTGGATTTCTCCAAGTCTATCACTCTCCCAGTATTCATTTCTAATCTTTCGATATGGTTAATTTCTTTCTTCCAATCGGAAGCCGTTATAGACTGTATTGCGTCTCTTGTCAAACCCTCTATTTCCCTTTCAAACTGGTTAACATTTTTAGCTGCCACCCTTTGTTTTATTAAGTTCCATATATATTCGATAGGGTTCAAATCACAATGGTAGGGTGGCAGCCGTAATACCTTGTGTCCATGCTCCCTCATGAGTTCGTCCACTATATATTTTTTCGGTGGTTTATTGAGCAGTATTATATGGTACAGTTCCGGTTTCGTCATTTTTTCATCAAAAGGAATGTTGTTTTTCCGAAGCCAACTCTGCATCTCACCTTTCAGGGATGAGCTCACGGGTGGTTTTTCAGACTGCGTTGAGTGGTAGGGAGCATTGTCTATAACGACGAGACTGTTTTGAGGTAAGTTTGGGATTAGTTTTTCTGTCAACCACTTTTTAAAGTTTTTACTATCCATTTCGTGGTGGTAGTCCCCGGCATTACTTTTGCATTTGTAAAGTAATTCGGCACCAGGGATAAAGCCGTTTTCACCGCCTGGATTATCATTTTTTCTAATGCCTGCGTCATTGCTATTTTGCCAGCATTTGCGCACGGTATAGTGGAAGTGAATCCATGTTTCGTCTAAATAAGTTACGGGTTTTTTGTCCACCCCAAGTTCATTGTTTTCTTTCTTCCTTCGTAAATAACGGGCTCTCCACGCAGCAATGTCTGGCTTTTGTATTAAGACTTGTCTTGCGTTCTTACATTTTTTAAATTTGTACCCCAAGTAGTCAACGAGTATTCATTGTAACGTGGTTTTTTCACCTGTAAAATAAAGATTTTATTTTCAATTTTTAGTTATCGCGTGGTATTTTTTCAAAAAATAATTTAAAATTAAATATCTCAGAAATGGTTCACTTTTGCATATGGGTTTCCATACATAAAATTGTTGCAAATTACCAGTTCTAGCACCCCTAACAAGATTATGCTTGAATTAAATGTCACCTTGTATATGATATGACCTAAAGTATGATATATAATACATATAAAAAATTTCAATAAATATGGGTACGTACCTGGAAAATTTTGATCTGCTTTTGCAGCCGTTAAAATCTTTTTCAATGTTGGAATTTCTTGCCGTACTGTATAGAAACTGTTGACAAGGTTTCTTAGAGCACACAGATCAAAATTGTCGAGTTCAATTTTTTTTGAGCTCTGTTTCCTTTTTTTCCTGGAGTTGATAGTTTTAGTTCTGGTCTTGCTTGAGAAGTACATGGTTCCGATACTACTATGACATCATCATTTTGGTCTTGCGAATTTGACTGAACTTTTTTCGCCTCGTTTTTCATTCTTAGTAGTGTTGCCTTTGATATGCCTGTTGCTGCACAAGCCCTCTTTAAAGCTTGGTCCACAGGAATAAGAAACTTTTTATTTGATTTTTCATCTTCGAAAAATTTTTAAAACTTTTAGAGCAAGTGTCCGTGCTTGGCTATGTATTGTCTTTGCTCCCATCTTTTTTTAAAAATAAAAAAGGCGGAAATTGTATAATACAATTCTATTCGAACTACCAACTATAAATTTAAAAAAGATTTAGTTATTGTCTCACGAAATAAAAAAAATTAAATATGTTAAGACCTTTAGGTTCAGTTTACGCTTCAAAGAGGTCTTAGAAGATTAAACTGAACTTAAAGGTATCAAATAAACAAGGTTACAAATCCTAATCGCATAAGAACTGTTTCTGTTTCTTCCTGTCTGCTGTTTTATGTCGTAAACTTTCTACAACAAGCAGTTATATCAAACACATTCTTGCTACAATTCAAATTTACAATTATTGTTAATAATATAATAGACAGAGAAAGCCGCTAATTAGATAAAAAATAAAAATATAAATAAAAAAATAATGAAATAACCACAAGCCTATTTATTTGTGGTTATCCGTCAAGTTTAACGTTCTTTACAGACAATTGTTTTAGCTCGGGGCCTGAAAGCCTGAAGTCCGATAAAGCCACTGACCTCTATAAATCGACCTGATACACCGTGATATAATGAGGAGATTTGATTTTCGCCATTTAGGCGCTGATAGCAGAAGTGAGCGTCCACAGAACTAATAATAGAGATAAGACAGTGTGATAAAATATATCGATAAAAATTCTATACCCAGGCCTATCCATAACGTACATTTTATTTATATATTATATTAATATAATGCCATACAATAAATAGATGTATCAATTCATACCATGGCATTAGACGAAACCTTCATACCTCATATAAAACCAAAATCGACGCTGCGTTAGTCTAGCTTCGTTTTTATTCTTAACTACAGAACGAATTTTGCTCCGGGTTTCAAAATTGATTCATTCTCAAGGCTTAAATATTTAATTAGTACTAGAAAATAATTTTTTAAAAATAATTGAACGGGTGTAAGTAACTATACAAAATAAAAATAAAAACATAATTTCGCAAATAATTCAACCGAACATTCTGCTCTAGTATCATAAAATATCAGTTGCTAAAACAACGCCTATTCTAATTATTTGCAGGTCTGCCTAGAGACAGAATAACTATATTTTTAATATAAGAAAATTATGTTTGCTTGTTCGTATTTTATCCACTGCCATACTGTTTATCAGATTGCGGTAAAACTTTGGCAACTTAAGGCTAGCACTTACGTGAAGATTATGGGCATAACACAATTAACCCACATTTGGTGGCGCGCGTATTTTACTGACAATTTATTTGAAAGTAAGAGATCGTTCAGTTTCAATGATTTTGTTTTCATTCTTATTAAACAATATAACTCTTCCAAATTTAAAACGATATTTCTACAATTATTTCTACTGCAGCAGCAATGCGGCGGATAACATCTAGCAATAAATGAAAAAGTATATAAACTTTAAACTACATAGATATCAGTTATTTGCAACTTCATTTTTGAAATTCAAATAATAATATTAAAAGACTGTACTTAATAAAAAATAAACTAAAAACTTAAATTATCATACAGTCCTACTACCCGCGGTATAGTGCCAAGAACGCAGGCTGTGTTTCCTCGCTGAATGGCTATATAGTTCGCCTTTGAGGGAGAAAATAAGCAATAACTTATCACCAGCAGCTACGATCAGTCGCGAACAGTTTGTTTAGGAACTTCACCGCACGTGAACCCCACGGACCTATAATCTCTACAGCAAATGGCAAAACTATGTACTCATCTCTCAGAGACTCATATCTAAGCTACTTACTTAGTTCAGTTGCCTCTGATGCTGCCCCTACTTTAAATGAGGTACCCCTGAGATGAGAGGCTGCTAAAGTATCTTCGTAAGTAGTATCCCACACTAATTCTTTAACTAGGTTAAAATCGCCAGTTTGCTATCAGAGATCTATACGTTTGTTCTTGTACTATTATTTATTCTGTGATATTAATAACTTTTTAAGTACTTACCTATATTATAAAATATTTTTTTTCAATATTAACTGTAAAGTCAGTTAATTGTGGAAGTTTATCCCAATTTCCTTTTGGTAACGCGTTTTACAGTTTACGCACACTCTTATTATTACTAAAAATAATTCTTATTATATAACTAAAATCAAACATATTCAAACTATACAAAACACTTTCATTGTTTTGTTTAACAGTTTAAAATACACAACAGACTTTAGCATATTATGTCAATTTTAGTTCCCGGTACGAACAATGGTGGCGCTTCAAACCGACACAAACATTTTGTAGAGTATAACCTGTCCAGCGTACTTGTATATATAGAGGCCAGTGTATAAAGATGTAAAAGCCAAACGGCTAACAGCACTAACAACATTACAGAATAAAAATTGTTTTTTTTAATATCAATCAATACTGCTTGTTTTTTTAACAGGGTGTCATTTGGGAGTTCAAAAGGGTCAATGGTTGAGACTCTAATTTACGAGAGCCCTCTACAGGAGGAACCAGAGAGCAGTCCGCCACCGAACGTGCAAGAGACTTCGTTCCCCTACACACCCGTTGAAGACGAGTACGTTTTATTCATTTCATGAGTATGTTTTATTTATTTTCATTTCAATAATTAATGGGCGTATTTATAGCGAATTAATAATTCATTATAAATATTTATATTATTTTATTAGTTATGATTATTTAAACATTATGAGAACAATATATAGAGTTTTGCAGCAAAATGTGATTAAAAAATAAAAACAGTGGATTTGTCAGGTTTTAGTTTATAATCAATCAATATTTAAATAATTTGTTTTCAATCATCTCGTACTGGTAACTAACGTTACTGCTTATCATCGTCACCAATCTGTGAAATTTAGGTTCAGTTTTCGGATTGATTTGACATCCATCAGTTGGTCAATTAATTAAAACGATGCACCGCGTACAACAGATGAGTGTGACGTTTGTACAAAAAAATTGGTCCATACACTAGTATTATTTATATTATAAGTTCACAAAGGTACCCAATATTTAGCGTTAGCTATAGTTGCGTGATTGCGGCGTAAGAGAATCCATCTCTCCATTTAGTCCCTTGAGTGTCTCCGAAAAAACTTACGACAGATCTCGATATAAACAACTCGTTTACATCGTTTACATTCCGGGAGAGACCCATGTCCTACAATAGACTTTTACGGGCTTTTAAAGATTAACCGGGAGTTAGTAAGGATTATTTTGTTTTTTACCCTGTAATGAAATAATTACATAAGCCTTTTCTTGTTAAACAATATTTATGTAATAGTTCAGTATGATGTCATCAGTTATAAATAATACAGGACTATCTATCATTTTTCGCGGGAAAAATCTGCGCACACAAAAACAATAAACTAACAATTTTGCACACACATATCACATTATAACACTATTGCTCGGTAACAGCGACAACTTGGATACAGACTCGGTCAGTCGTTCAACCATAATGAGAGAAAAAGGCCTGTGTCGGTAAACAAATACGAAATAACACGACTTTTACTATTGTATTTTTTAAGTTTAAAAAGAAGTAAATAGCAACAATGTGATTAAAAATTACTTATATGTGAAAGGTAATCTGTTTGTAAATTACAGTATGACGTAACAGATATCTTTTTGCAACAATAAAAACTGTACGACTTGGCATTTTTGTAGTGTTTTGTAGATATAGTCTAGTGAGAAGTGCGGTTGCAACTAGTATTCTTGTACGTATAGGACCGTGTGGATCTTATACTTTGACAGAGGCCTGCGTATGGCCCCTCCAGTCCGCCGGTGGCCCATGACTTTTACTACTTTAACTTTCATTGTATAGGTCGTACATACCAAGTAGTAATACCTTAATATATTGGTCAATATTATACCAATACTTTAATATGTTGATCAATCAATGCGTTTTAAAATGGAAACTGTTAGCGAATTGTTTTCATGGGACTAATATTTATAAGTATTTGTAAGTCAGATTGTTTAAAGCTTATTTTAAAAAGCTTGCTTTTTTGCAACAGCGAAAGTTGTTTTATTCCTTTTATATTTAGCATATTTGATGTCATTGGACTGTAACAAATTATTTTTACTTTAGTAACATTCTTCTTGTGATATATTAGTATACTTAATCAATGTGGCAGACATTGAGAATTTTCGTTTACATAGTTTATTATGATTTTTCTAAAATAAAAAAAATATATCCAAAATGAGTTTCATGGACATCTGATGTGAGAAGTGACTAACGATTACCAAATGTTAGTTTGCACCTTTTTTTATAAAAAACATTGAGCTATTATGTACTACGTACTAGAGAAGCTATTCCAAACAAAAATTGTGCACTACTCGTATGTCCTCGCGCATGCGCGGTAATAGTAGAGTCGCGCATGCGCAGTTGGTATAAACGCGCATTGCGCTTGCGCGGTCAGTTTTTGTTATTATAGATTATACGTAAGTAGAATGGTCAGTATGTAATAATTGTTTATTTATATTGTATTGTTAATTATATCGAGTACAATTTTTTAAATTGTTTTTTATTTTGTATATGTGCTAATTTAATATAATATTACATAATATTATGTCAGAATTACATTTTAATTATATTTTTATCTGAATATTTTAAAAGGTATCTATGTCAAATATAAAAAAACGTACTAAATGTATGTTTAACAAAACTTATTAACATAAAATTTAAATTACAAATATATTTATTTAAATTAGAATCATAAATGTTGTAAATAATCGTTCATAAATGCTGGGCACGCGAGAGTTAAAAATGGACGAATTTGTTCCACTTTGACTTTGATGTGGAAACTTAAAAATAAAATAAAAGAATAATAAGCGGATTTAAACATGGAAATTTTTGCCAAATCATAAAAACTTATATATGTTTCTATAAAAAAAAATGTGTATAATAATATATTCGTCCTATACTTAAGTACCCACGGAAATGTCGCATCTGAACATATTTTCATAATCTATATTCAGTGACACGAGATGGCGTCTTAGGAATAATTTGTTTTATTATTAATTTATAATACTTTTTTATTGAATAAGTATCTTATTAACCGATGAAAAGTAATTCCTTGGTTTTTACTGACATTTCTTGAATTATTTGTGCAATATCTAAGTACACAAGACGGCATATTTTTATCAAGAGATTTTTTTTAAATCAACACAACACGTGACAACTCTACAAGCGCCTAGCGAGTGACTGATTAAAGTGCAGTGCATGAACCGCAGTTGAGTGGAACAGAGTAGCTGAATGCGGTGTCTCCTCTAGTACGTAGTACATTATAGCTCAATGATAAAAAAGGAACTAAAGATATTTTTTTCGATATACATTCACATGACAATCCATTTTTAGTATATGTCATAGCTAAAATTATGTGGAGTACTTGCCATACACAAGTACCTATCTTATTTGCATTTTTCACAGCTAGATAGTCTAGCAGTTGGGAAACAAATGTACTTGTGCAGGGCAATGGCAGGGGCCTTGCGGGGCAATGGGTGGCAAAACCTTACAACTTGACAAAAAATCTGAAAAACGTATCCTTGTTAGCTATTGCAATGACGTCAAAGGGTTTACAACCCAAAGTCTAATATCATCACTACCAGTCGAGATGTTATAGTACTGGAGAAGATAGAGACAGAAAATATTCTGGAGGTACAGGAAAGTCGTTCAGATGAAGTGAATATGGTTCCAAGGGGGGGAAAAGATAGGACACTTTCGAAAGATTCACTTGAACAATCAAAGAGCTTGAACACCGATGACAGCGGCGAACTGTATGTACCTTGTGAAGATGATACATTGGATAGCCCCGAATCTGGTATAACAGACAGTGAAGACTCCATAATACTCAACAATGCCAACACAATGACTCATGCACTCTACTAAGTCTGTTGTACAATACATGCGGTTGACACGAGCGTGTTTTATAGTTCTTATTTATCTAATTTTAAATACCGTATATATAAATGAGTTTAACTTATAAGTATGCACATAATGTTAACAAATGATAGAAATGTTTGTTTCAAAAAATTCAAAGGTGTTTCACAACTGTTAGACTATCTTTAAACTGTGTTATTTCTGTGCGACAAATACTTGTACGGTCTTTTTGAGTTTATGGAGTACCCATTTTTTATTATTTTGTAATTATAATTTCGAAAAAAAGAATTATATATAAAAATATATAAAGGACGATGCCTGTTTATCGAACGAAATGAACAGCACTGTATTCCTCACTATTACGTTACGTAGCCCACAATATTGATGCGATATTGAAAGAGCTGGTGATTACTATTGATATGTATTTAATCGTGAGCTTACAATAACTAGATAGCAGATCACAGCACTGGTGATGCTCTGTACACCGGCCGTGCCAATATTTCTCGGGAAAACGTCTCCGAGTACCGGGTCAAACTTGTGTCTGAAGTCGAGTCTTTGCTGAACAAAGTCTCGGATTGGGGGCGACTAAATTTAGTCCAGTTTAACCCTCAGAAGACACAAGCTAGTGCGTTAACTGCTAAAAAGGACCCCTTTGTCGTATCTCCTCAGTTTCAAGGCACTCCTCTTGTGCCTCAGCCAGTGTCGGAATCCTCGACGTCGATATATCTAGTGACGTGTAGTTTCGTGGTCACTTGGGATAGAAGGCCAAATTGGCCTCTAAAGAGCTTGGCGTGCTCAGCAGAGCGGGACAGTATTACATGCTGGAACACTGCCAGCAACTTTACAAGGTGCAGGTTCAGCTGCATATGGAATACTGGTCCCATCTCTGGGCTGGCTCCCTAGTGCCAGCTCCTTCCACTTGACCGCATCCAGCGCAGAACGGCTCGAATCGTCGACGACCGAGTGCTTTCCGATCGGCTCGATTCACTATCGCTGCGAAGAGATGTTGCATCTCTTTGCGTATTTTATCGCATCTATCACGGAGAGTGCTCTGAGGAATTGTTCGGATTAATCCCAGCCGCCAAATTTCATGAACTCACTACGCGGCAAACCTTCCGATACCATACCATCTGAATGCTTGGTGGTCCACCACTGTACATTTCACTAGGATTTTTCTTCCACGTACGAACTCTCTGTGGAATAGTTTACTACCGGCGATTTTTCTGGACCGATACGACCTAGGCACCTTCAAGAAAAGAGCTTACTCCTTTCTAAAAGGTCAGCAACGCACCTGCAATTCCCCTGGTGTTGCAGTTGTTCATGGGCGGCGGTGGTCACTTAACATCTTGTGAACCATATGCTCGTTTGCCCTCTCTTCTATAAAAAAAATTCTCGTCTTGCTTCATCTCGTCTCACCTTACCGGTGGTAAAGCAGTTCTATACTTAATTTTAACATGTTTATCATAATAAGGCGTTGATTTCTTAGTTAAATCTATACCGTTTATGGCAGCGGAAAATATATGTTAATTTTGAACGTATTTTACATACTGTACCTACCTATCTGAACACTATTTTTTCCAAAACATGTTTGTTCGGAAAGATTCTCTAAATATAAGAAAAAGTGGTAAACTAACAGAGCGTAATACCCTTTAACAAAAATATCTGAATTGCTTATGAACGTACGTCGGTAAAATTAATAACTAAATTATGTATGCGCAATATTTAATGTTAACACAGTACCTCGGTGCCGCTCACGGATAGAACAGCGAATACTTTCATAATTAATATAATTTTTAAATTTATTTAATTATAATTTGCTTATGAAAATGAGATTTTTCTCAAACTTCATTTCTCATTTTTGGCACGATTGGAGAGAGAGGTTTCTCTCTCGCTTCTATCACATCCTTTTATTATCTACCCATACATGCTCGCCGACATTAACGTAGGGAATTACAGAACATTGTGAATGCATATACATATATTATGTATGCCCATTCTCATTACCATTACCTTTATAAGTTAAAGGCTTATTGACACAAGCTGACTTTTCACAATAGAAAATTGCCCATTTACTCCGTACCCTGTATACACTCTTCGTTTTACATCCTTGTACTGTCTAAATTACCTTTCAAAAACTATCACTTACAGCTTATATGCGTTTAGTTTCATTCTTCTGTTTTTTAATGACACGTTCATTAATGTAATCATCATTTGGAACTCGCTCGACGACGACGGAAGTATGACTGATGATCAATCGGTGTATAGAGGCAATTGACGGATAACTCACCGATGCTTCACCTCAAGCTAACGCTCATCAAATTTAAAAGTTACGAATAAATAAACTTCCATCACATAATAACCTGTAAAAGTAATAAATACTATTAAAAACGTACCTACCTACGGACAATAAATTTACATTTATTATAGGTATATTTTATATCATGATTAAAACTAATTTTTGTCCAGAAAAAAATATTGAAAGTATTTAATTTATCTTTCTTATTATTTGTACATGATTAAGTATACTAATAATTTATGTTTTGATAAAACCATTAAATACACTATCACGCTCATGTTACGCGTCGACGTCGGTCAGACGCCGCCGTACGCCGTGTATTTATTTTGTTCTTATCATAATGACCACTATAAAGATTTATAACACGCCTCTGGGAAGTCGTAGAAAGACATCACGAATCATTTACCATAAAACAACATCGCTATACAAGGAAGGAAGCTCCTTTAAAGTTCAATAATATAGCTTAACTTATTAAAAAGTAAAAGTATCTGCCTACAAGTAGTATTATATTTACTTAAAAATATTAAAAGTACGACGATTAATGCATAACTTAAATAGACAATTTTAAAAACCGCCGAAACAAAACAAGCGTATGATTTTCACAAATGGATGAACCGATTTTGAAAAAATATGTCTAAAAACCACCGCTAGAAAACCTGCTTTTATTTATTTTTAAAAATCCACACCCAATTGCGGTTAACCCGTTTAAGAGCTACGGTGCCACAGACAGAAACATATTTAGCAGTGACACTTATATCACCCCTCTTTTTCGTTGGGGGTTAAAAATCAGAAAGTTCCTAAAAGAGATTGCACGAAAGTGGTGGGCATTTCCATAGACTTACTATAGTTTTGTTTATGTAAAGTTATATAAAAATACTAGAATAATGACAACTTATTTTCTGAGCAAGAACCTAACCCTAGCAGCTGAATTTGAATGTATTGAATTTAGTGGTAAAATATTTGATGGGAATTTGATGGGATGATTTAGTGGGAAAAGATCTGTTTTGCACTTTTACAGTTATTTCACTTTAATCATTACATTTCATCATTCAAAAATTTGAAGATATGAAATAAGTTTTTGCGCGTTATAACGAGATCGTTGTGGAAAATAACGAGAAGTGCTAAAGTTACGTCACTAGAAGAGTAACGAATAGCACTGCTAGCTCCGCTCCACGGATCCATTCGCTATGGATAGAGCTGCGACTTCCGAGTCTAAAATCGATGTGTAAATGTGAAGTGAAGTAAGAACGAACGATGCTGTACCTAGTGGAAACTGGAAACACTGTCGTCAAGCGTCGTGCGGCCAATCAAAAGTACTCTGTGGGCCGATCACTACGCAGTCGCCGACTGCGCTGATGTTGTTTAATTCGTATTTTTAATGCCCAATAATTATTAAGAGTTTTTATTTGAGTATTATTAATTGTTAAAAGTGCTGAGTGACTACGGTACATTTCGAGATTACCTGTAAGGTAATGTTATTTACAACGTTCATATCATTTTTGTTATGCTGCGCATTGGGTGTACACCTGTCAATTAAAACTTAAATTTGTATTTAGACCTTATCTAAGAAGTTTTATTAATTATTTATAACATCCAGTCATAACTAGTGAAATATTAATAGTGATATTTTGTATATATTTTCATATCTGATTGTCATTGAGATTCGGTTTTTATGTTGGAGAGTATTTGGTCAGTATGACGTCACGTCCACTGAATTATAAACATAAAATGAGTTTTAGTACTATCCAGCACTCGGGAGTACAAGGTCACCACTCGTCGTCTACCTACATTCAATAAACATACATTGGCAAACGTGTTTCGAATCACTATTTATAATGAGTGCATCACTGATCATATCCCTAAAAGACCCGCCCTGTGGTCGCTGTAGGGTCAGGCCGCCTGTAGGTTGTCGGCGTCTGACTTTTATTTTTACTTTATTTTTATTTCTGAATAGTAGTAGTAAATAACAATGTTGCTGTTCATTTTCGTCACTATAATGACTTCAATCATGTCTAAATTTATGGGTGTTTGACATTACTAGGCTAAACTTTCCAATATGGACCATCGATTTCAAAGCCCATATTTTTTTTGTAGATAGTACTCACTAAAAGAAAGCGTTCTGCAAAGTTTTAGGTTGCGGAAACTTAAGGTTCATGAGATATATTTTTTTAAACTTTTCATACAAATTGGTAAATAACACGCAATTACTAAATAAATTTGACAAATGATTGATGTTAAACGTCAGTTAGTGCAGGGTTCCGAATATTTTGAAAGTATTGATACCTACTCGATACCAAGTATCGTATCAAAAATATCAATACTACTTGGTATCGAGTACATTTCGTTAATTTTGGAGACGAAAAATTATGACAAACCAATTAGATGCATAGGAAGAGCTGATAAGTGCAATTATAGATGTATATAAAGTAGAATAAAGTTTACTCTATTTAAGTTCCACCTTAGTACTTGTATTTCATTGTTTGCAACTTGTTTGTATATCTTAATTAGTACAGCTTTTGTACTTTTATTTTATTGTTTGCAACTTTCTGTATTATCTAATTCTTACTACAATAAAGTGTTTACTGACTTATTGACTTACTTATTTAATATTCAAAAAGTACCCAAAACCGAATCAGAGCACCCCACTATCCACGTGGTCTTGTCTGCCCTTCCCCTAGAGTGTATATAAGAGCCCGGAGCTGCCACGGAGCGCCGGAGCAAACTTCCCGGCTTCTTACCCCCCCTAGTCTCCAAAATTAACGAAATGTACTCGATACCAAGTAGTAGTGATATTTTTGATACGATACTTGGTATCGAGTAGGTATCAATACTTTCAAAATATTCGGAACCCTGCACTAACTGACGTTTAACATCAATCATTTGTCAAATTTATTTAGTAATTGCGTGTTATTTACCAATTTGTATGAAAAGTTTAAAAAAATATATCTCATGAACCGTAAGTTTCCGCAACCTTAAACTTTGCAAAACGCTTTCTTTTAGTGAGTACTATCTACAAAAAAAATATGGGCTTTGAAATCGATGGTCCATATTGGAAAGTTTAACCCATTACTATCCTATGACAAATGTGGCCCAGCGAATTATGAATTTAACACATTGCATGGTTATATCTTAAAAACAGATTTTTTAAGCATATTCTGTATGTTATACTTTACCCATAGAAATTTTACAAAAGTTAGTATATATTGGTATAATGTTGGAAGCCTAGTAACTACTTATAATTTTTTTGCCTTGCTGTAATAATGACTAAGATTATTTATTATCTAAATACTGGGTGGACTAATTGACAATTCAGCTGTGCTATATTTTAGAAATTTGTTTTCTTTCCTTTTTTATTTCATTACTAAGGTTAGAGTTTTACCAATTTTTATATGATAATATGTATTATATGGATGATAAAGTGCATTGATAAATTTAAAAAGGGTACTTAAATGTACATACATTAATTCATTTATAAAAAAACTTAATCTATATTATTTTTATAATGGAGTATATTTTTGGGTGCCATTTAATGTTTGTTATTTGAATGTACACGCCTCTGCTGCATATTGATAAAGTTGAATAAATAGTATCAAATAAGATAAAAAAGGTTGAAATAACAAAAAACAACCTACTAAAAATTTGCCAGAAATCATCTTAAGAGTACTATAATTTGTCTTTAAGAAGCTTATTAGTGGGCATTGAATATAGTCATCTGCTAATAAAAGATGCTTTTAACTAAAGCAACATTAAATTTCATCTGCAAATGTACCTAATGGAATTGAGCTGTATGTAGACATTTATAAATTTCTATTCGTAATATATGATGGATGAGAAGATAATTTTGCTATAAGAATTGTCTTTAAACCCCCTTGTTTGTCAGCATGTAATGCATTCAAACTAAATGCATAGTATTGAATTAACATGCTAGTGTTCATCTTGCTGTACAATTACAATGTAGGTGTCTTCAAGGCAAGGATGAAAATAGGCTTGTGTTACACTAAGACAGTGCAATATACCATCTATAGCTTTAGAAAGCGCTGGATTATATTGAGTAAAAAAAAAAGATATTTTGACTAAATGTAGGACCTCATTAATATTAAAAGAATAATGATAAAATATGAAAAAAAATTGAGGAAAGCGAATGTTCTTTATTAAGTCCTTGTCATGTATGTTTTTATTGTGTTAATAAAATGTTATTCAATAATGATTTTCTTCTTATTTAACATTGAAGCTTTATTAGTTAAATTCCAATTACAGATCAGAGCGCTCAAAAGTACGTGTGTCATTTTATCAAGGAGTAAGACCTCAGTGTCTCTCTCCGCCGCCTGTGGTGCCGGAACCAGATTCACATATTCTGTACGCAAATTTGCTATCAGCCACTGCCAACTCCGATATGGCTGAGCACACAATGTACAATAGACAGATCAGGTAAGTCAGTTTGGCCATTACTCTAATTACCTTATTACTCTTCAATTATGGGCAAAGTGACCTCATTGAAATAAATTTGCTTTAATGATATAATTGACTGAATAAATTTTGGTAATAATTATTTAGTTCCTCAGGCACTTCGTTTAATAACTGATGATTTCTACATGTTACATTTCAATTATGTCATGAAAAAGAACCTCAAACTATTTGATGCAATTCTTATAATATTTGTCAGCAATTGAATTATCAATTTAATACAAATTTTATTGATATTATATTTTACCAGTACCGTACACTTACATGTGTACATAAATACTATTACTATACTATTTATACTAAACTCCCATGCCTGTCACCCAGAGGAGCAGGCGTAGACTACAGACTTCTATTTGAAACAATCTTGACAAACCTCCCACTTCTTTTATGATGTGTACTTGCTCATCTGTTAAGGGTACTCTTAATTTAGCCTATCTTCTACATATAGCCAGGTATTTTTAGCATAAATTTGCTTTGTTGTTCTTTCATCTTTCTATGTGTCAAAACCACCAAAGAAGCAAACCTTTCTTAGTCCTGGTCACTACATCTTGAAAACCTCCACTTTCCTCTTATCACACAAATTTTCACCCAATAATCCAGTCACCCTTTTACTTCTTAAGGACTGCATTTCTTCAGAAATAATTTTACTCTCATGCTTGTTAAGCCACACAAAACTTTCACTACCATACATTAAGGTACAAATTAACACAGTTGCCATACCTACATGCCTTTATTGACACATTCTCACTTCTCACAATAAATTGAAGAGTCCATTAATTCTGCCTTGCATTCATTCTTCGTTCTATATCCTTGTCATGTATACATGGGCTCATCTACTTGCTCAATCAAACTCCCCTACTGTTATATTTCACATATTGCTTTATTTCCCTTCCTTTCAAAATTCTACACCAGTCTCCCAGTATTTGCTTAAAATCCCAGCAAGAATAAAACAAAATTATACAGCAACCTTGCCACCACTCCTTTGACTCTCAGGTTTTGTAATGATACTTTATTGTACTCCACTGCCTCACCTGCTTGTCATCTACATACTATCTCACTACCTCCTTTGTTGCAGAGTATCTGATCTATTTACTTCAGATGCCTATTCACATTTAAACATGCTTCCAATGTATTACTTCCATCTCTTCAAAGTCAACTTCCGAACACTAGTTTCTGTCTTGCAAATTTATATTTTATATTCTTTGATTAGTAGAAATTTTAATATGACGTAATTCATATTAAAATTTCTGCTATACTTAAATAATATTTATTAAAGAAATTATGTATAGTGCGATGTTAGCCACAATTTGCCTGGTAGAGAATGCCTCAAGGCATTAAGTCTGCCCTTTGTGTTCTTTTGTTTTAAGGATCCAATAAAGAATAAATAAATTAAATACATAAAAAATTACTGGTGACTTAATTTATTTTGCTAAAAGGACAAAAAATTATGAATGAAAATAATTTTAAAATACGTAATTTATACCTGTGCGAATAGCATACATACCGGTAACCAGAGGTACTGTACCACTACCTAACTGTAATAAAGAAAGAAAATATCTAAAAACTGGCTGGCCATACATACTGTACTTTTTACTGACATTGCTCTGTCTTATACTAATATAATGAAAGTAGCATGATCAATATGATCATATAATCTCCCTTACTTATTGTTACATTTTAAGTATTGATATTCAGCTATTGTTACGTAATTTTCAAGGCATATTGAATTGACTGACTTATTGAAAGTACATTACTTGTGTATGACTTCATCTTTACCATGTACCACCAGAACCCACCCATGTTACATTGTTATACAATGATTACTCACATGAGATCAGTATAATGGGATTGTATTTTGAATTAAAGATTACATTGGAGCAGAGTTAGATATATTCTATATCTGTTTTCGTATCCTGATTACAGTATTATTTATGTTAATTGTTCTGCTATTGGGCTTTATGATTAAGTTAATTTTTCTACATTTTAGGATACTACTACGCCCTTGCCACTTAGTATCTTGTAGTTTAGCTCCAAATTAAATACAGTTTTATAATTATGTTATTTTTCACATCCAACAGATAAAAACCAAAAAGGAACATGTTTTGTGTTTTCGTTTCAACATCTTCAACATTTATATAATATAAAAGACTCACAAAAATATCAAAACAATATAGATTGCAACTGTCCTTCCCATCCTAGTCCTAAACTATTTAAATAATGTTTTTTTTTTTTTTTTTTTTTTTTTTTATAGAAGAGGGGGCAAACGAGCATGCGGCTCACCTGATGTTAAGTGACTACCGCCGCCCATGATCAACCGCAACACCAGGAGAATTGCGGGTGCGTTGCCGGCCCTTTAGAAAGGAGTAAGCTCTTTTCTTGAAGGTCCCCAGGTCGTATCGGTCCGGAAAAATCGCCGATGATAAACTATTCCACAGAGAGGTTGTACGTGGAAGAAAACTCCTTGTGAAACGTACAGTGGTGGACCGCCAAGCATCCAGATGGTGTGGATGGTATTGGGACGTTTGCCGTGTCGTGCGTTCACGAAATTTGGCGGCTGGGATTAATCCGAACAATTCCTCAGAGCACTCCCCGTGATAGATGCGATAAAATACGCAAAGAGATGCAACATCTCTTCGCAATGCCAGTGAATCGAGCCGATCGGAAAGCACTCGGTCGTCGACGATTCGAGCCGCTCTGCGCTGGATGCGGTCAAGTGGAAGGAGCTGGTACTGGGGAGCCCCAGCCCAGAGATGGGAACAGTATTCCATGTGCGGCCGAACCTGCGCCTTGTAAAGTTGCAGGCGGTGTGCCGGCATGAAATACTGTCCCGCTCTGCTGAGCACGCCAAGCTTTTTAGAGGCCAATTTGGCCTTCCCTTCCAAGTGACCACGAAACTGCACGTCACTCGATATGTCGACGCCGAGGATTCCGATACTGGCTGAGGCAACAAGGGGAGTGCCTTGAAACTGAGGGGATACGACAAAGGGGTCCTTTTTAGCGGTTAACGCGCAAACTTGTGTCTGATTGAATGTGATTGAACTCTGACAAAAATCTTAAATTAATCAACAGTTGTTGATACAACACCATGGGGAGTTTACTATTCAACAAAAGCAAGACAACTATCAATATGTAAAAATCTTTCCAGAGGACATTTTTTATCTATAACACACATTCCAAATTGTATTGTATTGTGTAGGAGTGGTGTAAGCATATCCACTACTCTATAATATCGTTACTTGTCGTTAGAGGCAACAGAGTGAACAGAGCAACTGCATCCAATACTAAAAACTACTAAACTGCAAAAAACCCAAAATTATAAAGTCCTGTGGTTGCCAACCCCCAACCATGTGTGGAAACTGTGGCGAAATTGCACCTTAGACCTATGGTCAGCAGTAGGCTTATAAGGCTATAATGGATAGTGGATTCATCTAGTCAAAATATTAACTTTTCACATACCTTTAAAATAGATTCTCATATGCTGCCACAGCGGGTTAAACCACAGAGCATATAAAACAGGTAGAAGTTGTATGGGGAATAGTTTAGTATGAAAACCATAGTTAAGCTAATTCGCCCACACACTCAACATTAAGCAATACATAAAGTCCTATGTTTCATTAATTTATTTAAAGCTTACCTTAGAGCTTATAATGTGGTCTGGGGAAATTGTCTCAAAACTAAAAACAAAACAAAACTGTCAAAAAACTCATGTCAAAATGATTGGGCTACTAATAAAATAAAATGCTTATATGTTAAAGTAATATTCAAATATTAATTTTTTTAAATCAATGAAATGGTTGGTTTGGTGAAATATTTCACATTTTGATACATTTTATGTATGCCTACTCACTTAACACCATATAATGGCTTAAAAGAATCTCAAAATGTCACTGATGTCTGCGTAGCGCTATATGCACACGCATAAGGGACTATTTCCGCTCATTGGTTGTAGACAGGCACAGCCTTCATACAATTGCTATTGCTTTTTCATTTCTGTGGGGAAAACTCTTTATTTGGGTTTTAATTACATAACAGTCCCTATGAAGATATCTGCAGTAGAATCCAAGTAACCCACAGCCCAACAGATTAGTTAGCTGACAGACAACTGATGGTGAAGAAAGTTCTCGAGTGATAGCCTCGAACCGGTAGACTAAGTGCATCCGGGGAGGATGGAGTGACAACCTGATAAGATATGTAGGAAGTCGTGGATGCAGGTGGCTCAGGGCCGTGCTTTGTGGAATTCCTTGGGGGAAGCCTATGTTCAGCAGTGGACTTGTGAAGGGATGTAACGATGATGATGATTCAGTTTTGTACACTAAAATATTTTTTAAACGTTTTTACAGTTTCCTTAACAATAATTTTTCAATAGTATTTGTAAGTAAAATTTACATCACTAACTAACATATATTGTGACATTCCTTAGGGGAGGCCTATGTTCAGCAGTGGACTTGTGAAGGGCTGTAATTATTAATGATGATGATGATACATAATAGTCTTATTATAATTTTTAGCACGGAGAGTGGTTGGGATAACCCATTTCGTCCTGACGGCGATTTAAGCCGTGAGGCAGACGAGATTGTATCGCTTATAAAAGGCGGAAAACCCATCACCCCGACGCCTACTGCTGCACCACAGTTAGCCATTTGCGATGAAGAGGAGAAGGTGCATGCGAATAATGTGAATGTAAGTAAGGATTTATTTTGTTCCCTGGTGTATGTTACTCAAAATTTTATTTCTATTAATCTAAATTTTCTAAATAGGCCAGCCCACCTTCATCTCCTCAAACAAAAGTTGCAAGTCCAGTGCAACAGCAAAGTCCACCAAAAGCCATGAATGGTACCAAAAACGGTGCCGTAGTTCCAGAGCATCGTCCAGGGCAAGTTGAAGTTCAGCGTTCCCCTCCACAAGAGCCGCTTCAGCCTGAACATGTCACCATCAAGAAGAAACCCAAATGCAAGTGCTGCGTCGTTCAGTAAATTGATTATAATTATGCCAGATTCTCAGTCGTTGCACCGGTAACACGCATTGCTTAATACGTCTAGCATATTTATTACTCCCCACTTTGGTGTTTACTCGGTGCTATTTCATTTTTGACTTCTAACTCATATATTTACAGAATCATATATTTTACTACTTAGAATGTCTATGTGTTCATTGTATAACTACAAACATTATAACAAGGTCATGCCTGTACTTTCATTTAAATTATTGATATTTTTGTTAGTTATTTCCCTAGTTGTATTTGAAAATGTAGCAGATCTTGTTAATTTTACGAAAAAGAAATTAATGATACAATTTCTAACATTATATCAAGTTTGTGATAAATTCTTATATTTTAGCTAATCTTGCAAAAAAAATAATAATATGAGAAGATGATATGATATACAAAAGGCCAGGCTTAAAATCTTTGATAATGGTAGTTGTTGCTAGGAAGTAAATTTTAAAAAGTTTGGATTTTAAAAGAGAATCTCAAGAATATCCTGAGATCAGATTGGTAAAGAAAAGAAAGAGATAACAAAAATTATTATTGAAAATCATCATATTTACAATAATTGTAAAAGTCAATAAGCTGATTCTGCTCATTTCTTCACAAATCATGTTAAATTATAATATTTAAAAAAAAAAGGAAGATAATTTATTTTAGAACTGTTGCTAAGTTGAATCTGTGTTGAGTAATATTAAAAACATAATTTAAATGTATATTTTTATATGTTTATTTATAAAAGAAAGTATTATAAATCTTGAGTGATCGGGTATTGGACAAATATCAATGACTGAAATAGATGCTTAATCAAAAACTTTGGTCATGTCATTCTTAGTAAGGCTACTCTCACATTACATTGTTTTATGAACCAGTAACCTGTTTAGTCTTTTATCACTTTAAAGACCATCTCAAATATAATAAGTGGTTCTTTAAAAATCACAATAAGCTGAATCACTTTATGTCTGAGAAACTTCCTGTATTGTATAAACAGTGTTTAATATCATTTTGTAACATATATATTTACCAATAGTCAATTTTGATGTTCGTAAATGTCTAATGTAGATGCTTTTGTGACTGATGGTTATATAAAAAACATCATTTGTGCATGTTGAAGATATTAATTAAAGTAATGTACATCTTTGGGATTTGGTTGATGAATATATAATTTATATGTTTAGGAAAGTCATTCATATAAATGTTAGTTCATCAGTTAAAGTAGATTATTATCTATTCAACTAACGAATTACTGTGCTATTTCAAGAGTAGCAAATTTTATAAGATGTACATTATATTCTCATTTACATTAGAGGGTAACCATACTGATTAAGGTACACAATAGAATTCTTAGATTTATGTATGTACAGATTTGTTCACATGACTTCACGCTTGCGTCCAGTAGATGATACACAATGTTTCTTATATGTGACTAGATCATCACTGATCAATTTGCAAACAAAAGTTGTAGCTTTTTTATTGTTTTAGCATATTATATAATGCTAAAGTTTACTGTATTTTGTTTTGACTTACGTATATGACGAAGGTGGGCTTCAATAATTTGATTTGATATTATAAGGTTGCGAAAACATAACATAACAAGGGTAGTTAAACACAAAGGAGGTTAAATACAATTAGCCAGATATTAGCCCAAAGATCTATCTCTCACCTAATAGCATTTTTAGAAATGTTTTTTTTTTGGCTTCAAATAAAAATTATACAAGTATATTATGTTCTCGTATTTAGTTTGTCGGATTATTTGAGGACAGTGTTTAACAATATTTTTGTATGCTATGGGCCTGTTACAATCACCGAATATTAACCGTGTATGCAGCACAAAAATATGTTTTATGGTATTTAATAATGTTGCGGAGGAAGTAATCATTTTATGCCTATGGTATTTTTTATTTCTAAAAAATAAGAAATAATCAAATAGGCAGAATGTGATCGGGTTTTATTTACCTTTTAAGTATGTGGTGTGCTAAATTTGTAGACATACAGTGAAGTTGATTGATTAATAAGCATAATAAAGTATTAAAAAAACCTATGTAAAAATATGAGAATAGTAATGACCCTTCACACTGAATAGTTTTATTAGCTAGATAGGAATTTAGAAAGGTAACATTTAGGATATCCTGTTTATTGAGTTTTGTTATTGATGGTTATAAACAATTAATTATTTTTATCTTTTTGTTTGGTTGGATAAATAATAAACAAAGAAAGATTAATACAGATACAAGAATGACGTTCGAAGTGCAGTATGCATGTTGCCAAGAAATAATTGAATAAACACTAACCTGTATGTATTGGAGCACACACTATAGCTATATTAGAGTTGCAACTCCTATGCAAGCTTCTAGAAATAGACTGATTGAATTTCTATCATGTTATGCTTTAGATTTAAGACAATTGCACTTGGTAAAATTATTTTCTCTCTTTCAGCACTGATGTCCAGATAGATTAATTGCACTTACAGACTTATTTTAGACGAATAATAATTTTGCTCCTTTATTGTTTCTTGATCAACATTTTTACCAAGTATAAGATTATTGCAGACGTCATTCTATAATCATATAAAGGTACGATCTTTCCTTTTCTATAAACTTGTAATATTATTTTACACTGTATCCTAGGATTTATAATATAGCTTGTTGAACTTTGTTACTTTTAATTTTGATATTTTTACACTGTGGTATTAAGTGCGTTTACTGGGCACAAAAGTTTGAACATAATAACTTCTATATTCTATTTGGGAGTTTTAGCATTGTGAGCATTTACATATTTGCCATCATTTTACAACAACGGTGCTTATGGTAGTTATTTATTTTATATTTTATAGGCGACATTTTTCATTTTAGAAGCTTTATAAAGTTTTTCTAATAAAATGCTATTACTTAATAGTAATTCTATCACGATGTTATCACTCTCATTTATTTATATGTAATGTTTAACATATAATATTATGTATAATCCAATTTAATTTTGCAATTGCAGGTGGTTCTTATGTTTTCTTTACAATATACATACTGTATTGAAAATAGAAAAATATTGTTGTTGCTTATTAAATACATACTAACGTTATTTCAATATTATTTAGATATTGAAGTCACCTTATCCTATTAAATTTCATATTCCGCTTCAAAGAAAAGAACCATAAGAACCTCTGTATGATATAAATTAAGTCAAAATTTTAATGGTACATTGTTTAGCTTACAAAACCAAGAAGCGTATGGGTGTTTTAAATTACGTTATTGTATCATCTCGAGTTGCCATGGATGTATGTTCCTTAATTAAGTTTTTTATTTGCAAGTAAAATCCTGTCATTAAGGTTTCATATATTATCAATATTATTCGCAAATTATAGACTTAAACAGAAAATAGTGTGAATTTACTTTATCACAAAAATATTCGTAATTGTGAGGTATATGTATAATTGTTTTAATACATATTTCAATGTATGTAGCTGTATGTGTAATGATAAACAAAAATGACATTATATTTGTATAAAATATTTACTTTCTATTATTATCAATCAATGAGTATGTACAAATCGATTACATTGTAATTATTATTTATAATAAATCTTTTAAAGGCTAATTTGTTTCCTTACCTAACGTGATGTATTTTATTGTGATTGAGTTTAAGAAGTTATAATGCAAGCAACATTAGTGTGGTTTTTGCATAACTTGAATAACAATTCTACCCAGAGGAAAACACCACTGGGGAGGAAATTGTCAAGCGAAAAAGCAATTTAGGATTCTTGTCGTGTTGCGTTAGCCGTGCCTTGGAAAAGACGTGTGCTTGTAAATGACGACGGCAAACTAGCGGTTAAGTACGAACTAGTTTTGATTTTTGTGTGAAAAGTTAGACTGGCTTAAACATGTCCAAAACAATATATAAAAAACGTACATGAAAAAAAAAGTATGAACGATGAGGATTTTAAATTAGTAAAAATTTTCTTTTATGCATCAAATTTATGTCGCTTATATTTTGTACCTATTTGTAATTTTATGATTATAATTTTTTATAGGATAGGGTGACAAACGAGCAGACAGTTCACTTGATAGTAAGTGGTTGCTGTGGCCCACAGACATTCTACATCTATCCTCGATTGTGAATTAAAATGCAGATGCGTTGTCAACCGTGAGGACGAAGATGGAATGCCTCGTTTGCAGTAAAAAGGGTCTCCGGTTCTCTACACTTACCATACGAAACACATCAGCATTAAGCTATTCACTCATGCCTATGTCTCACAGAATACCAGCGTATTCTGCTACATCTATTCGTGCTACAATTATACTACTAATATAACTGCATCATGGTTTTACCACGTAAAAAAAGATTACGTAACTGATCGTGAATGTAGTGGCAGTGTAAGAATATTTACTGCACCATTTCGTCCCGTGTGGTGTTGCAAGTAGTGTTCCCGTTTCAGCGCATTTGATTTTTTTTTTATAGGATAGGGTGACAAACGAGCACACAGCCCACCTGATGGTAAGTGGTTGCTGCGGCCCATAGACATCTACATCTATCCTTGATTACGAATCAAAATGCAGATGCGTTGTCACCCGTGAGGACTAAGATGGAATGCCTCGTTTCCAGTAAAAAGGGTCTCCGGTTCTCTACACTCACCATACGAAACACAGCAGCATTAAGCTACTATTTGAAGTTGGTATTCTGTGAGAGCGTTGCCTTCCCCGGTCGAGCCGACCCATTCGTGCTACGACTATACTACTAATATAACTGCAGCATGGCTCTACCACGTAACTGATGCGGATCTCGGTGCGCCCAGAGGCAACTGCATTGCGTATGGCGGTTATTACGGTGGCGCCATACTGTTTTTCTGTATAGTCTATCGACAAGATTCTTTAGCGGTCCATACGACACTGATGACCGAGCCGACTTACGACTTACTAACCGTAGGTTTCCGCTGCAAAAAAACGAATGCGAATTCAAACATTGACTGATCATAATAATATCAAGAAGTCTTTGGGAGATTTTAACGGAAGCTTGAGTCTGCAGACAGTCGATGACTATAGTATCTGAAGGCGCCTAAGCGGACAATAACTTGAGGTTCGTTCGTTCTGTGTTTCTTCTGGCGGCATTTAAGACTTTTACTTCAGACATTTAAAACTCAAAATCGCAACAAGTTTACGCATCAAAATCGACATCAATATTTAAACATTACTCGTAAAGAAGTAGCAATCCAATCGTGGGTGGCGGTCGTCATTTTCTAGCAGGTGAGCCGTATATGTTTTTTCCACTTCTATAAAAAAATCCCTAGGTGGTCAAGTTTCTGCCAAATTTCCCGTCACCTGTAACTTAATTATAGCGAGAAGCATTGGCCATTTAAGTTACGTAGTCAAAGTAGGTATTTTTAGCTCAAGATCAAAATCCTAAACTACTTAAGACGTGTTTCGTATGGTAACTGAAGACAACCAGAGACCATTTTTACTGGATACGAGACATCCCATACAGTCCTCAGGAGTGATAACGCATCTGCATTTTGATTCTTAATCGAGGATAGTTCTAAGATGTCTATGGGCCACAGTATCTACTTACCATCAGGTGCACTGTGTGCTCGTTTGTCACCCATATTCTACAAAATAAAAATATATGTATAGACTCACAGACGCGCTAGTTAATCAGTTCAGTGCCTCGACTCTAAACGAGGTACTCTTGACATGATATACCGAGTTTGTGTTCTTAAAAACCAGTAATAAATAAAAACGTTTATTTGCTGTAGATATATTTATTAAAACATGTACATAATTATAAAATAATATAGCTAAACTAAACATCAGTTTCAACGGTTATGAGCAAAATTTATAAAAATATTAAGATCTTTATAAAATCATATGTATATTTTTAGAGCCTAAATTCTATGCCTAACAGAGAGAACAACGTTTATCTTTTAAATATTATATTTATATTATTTATAGCCCATTTGATTGCTTTCATTTAACACAAACTTCAAATATCTATTAACATTGCATACATTTATTACTATGGGCGTGAATGACTATTTTAATAATAAATACTCTTGAATTAGATTTTAGTAAACGGTAACTTTTATGATCTACGGCACAATTAAGTAAGTATTATTACTTTTCTTCATGAGAGATTACTTATCAATGCTTAAAATTAAATAGACAAAGAAAAATTATTAATTACAGAAGATTTTTATCCTATTATGGTTGTGAGATTTTAATATATCTATACATAATTTTATTAAAACACATGGAATGACCAAACAATATGATTTCTTTATCTTAAACAAAACATTGATATATTAATGTTTTGTAATATTAAATTTTCATAAATGCTTAAATTTATTTTGATATAACTATTAGTTCTATAAAATTTCAACACAATAAACAGAATTTCTGGATTATCTATTAGAAATTTCTACTGCTTTATTCAAAATCAAGGAAACATCCATCGGCGGAAAATTTTGCAGCAATTTCACGTTGGACGCGAAATCACCGTTCAGTAGGTTTTGTCTAACTAACCTGTAAAAAACAAATATAATATAATTTTAAGTAGGCGTGGGTGTCGACAATCAACGAAGTTGCCTTGGTTTTGTAATTGCAATTAATTTCAAAAAAAATCATAATTATGCAATTGAATGTCCATTGAAATAGGATGCGAGATCATTTCATCATTTCTTCTCGAGACGGAAACTTTCGCTAACGTACGATTGTACTGACAAAAACTTTAAAATCAGACACCAAGAACTTCCAAATATTGTAACCAGAAAAAACTTAATAAATAAAAAATAAAATAAAGTTATTCACTTATCAGCGAAGAATAATAAACAAAGTGTATAACTTACAAAATCATGGCACAGCAGATAAATATAAGGAAGTCAAATCTTTGGGCATCGGCGAATAAAGAATCCCATATTCTTTCAACGTCTGGCAAAGAAAATTCTTGAGACAGTAATAATGTTAGCCATCTGGAATAAAGTAAGAAATTTAATAAACTTTCATTGTGATCGGATTCCCGCGAGAAACCATCTGAAATAAAAAATAATAATTGCACTTTATTACATTTTTTAACCTAAAAAATTAAAAAATGTTCTCAAGTGACAGATACAACTTGCAAGCGAAGTGGTGTACACGTGGCCCTACTAGATGGAATGAAGATCTGCAGTAAGTTGATGGATGCGGGTGGCTTAAGACCAATCTTTGTATGAGCTCATTCCTTGGATGAGCTTGGGTGAGAGAGTGAGGGTCTATGTTTAGCGGTGAACTTACGTAAGGCTGTAATGATGATGATGTGATGACAAAGCTTAAATAGCCAGCAAGTGTACTTTAACACAAGTTAAAAGAGTTCTTATAAATTTACAGGTTTGAATTTAAAAAACCGGCCAAGAGCGTGTCGGGCCACGCTCAGTGTAGAGTTCCGTAGTTTCCCGTCCGTCACAATAAGCGTTCCCACTTATGAGTTTAAAGGCGGGTATCCATTATGTTCGCGCTTCAGCAGCGCTCCGCGCTCCTGCAACCGCTCCCGGTAGTGGGTACTGTTGTTTCCATCCAAGTTCAAAATAATTTTCCTAGAAAGTCCTTATAAAGTTCTACTTTTCAGATTTTTTTCATATTTTCTAAACTTGTGGTTCAAAAGTTAGAGGGGGGGGGGGACACATTGTTTTTTACTTTTGGAGCGATTATTTCCGAAATTATTGACATTATCAAAAAATTATTTTAGTAAACCCCTACTCATTTTTAAATACCTTTCCAACAATACATCACACGTTAGGGTTGAAATTAAAAAAAAATTACTTCCCACCTTACATATAGGGGGACCACCCTAATTTTTATTTTACCACTTTTTCGGCGTGATTGTTACACATATTGGTACCAAATTTCAGATTTCTAGTGCTAACGGTCACAGAGATTAAGCGAGGACGGACAGACGGACAGACAGACATGGCAAAACTATAAGACTGACTACGGAACCCTAAAAAGCGACACTGTGAAGTTTTGTCGTAAAATCACAAGCACAGCTTTTTATAGAGAACTAGCGATCCAGCCCGGTTTCGCACGGGTGATTCCTGTATCTCGACGACAGTGCTACCTACCGGGTACAATTGTGAATCTGAACCTTCGATCAACAATACCAACTAGATAACGGGTCACGTACAAAATCATAGCTAAATACTGTCCGCATGAATATAAACTATGAAAAAGATATAAATTAAATAACATTTAGTGTGAAATCAACCTTAAGCAAGCATACAGTTCACCGGATGGCAAGTGGGTTCTACATCCCATAAATATCTTCATCTATTTCATTAAGAATCAAAATGAAAACTGTGTTGTCAACCCTGAGGTGAAGAGTTCCAGTTTTCTACGCTCACCACACGACAGCAGCATTAACCTGCTATTCTACACTGGTTTCTGTGAGCGTGGTCCTTTCCCGGTCGATCTGATCCATTCGTGCCAGAAACACATAGGTGCAGCATGGCTCTTGTACCACGTATAATAAATAACATATAAAATATTTAAGTATACATAATACTTGTCTATATATATACATATTTATTGTTAGCAGTAATTTGAAGCAAGCATTTGCACGATATTAGCTCATAAAATTGAACAATTTCAAACCCACGTCAATTTTCATCACATCCTGTTTGACCTTTATTGTCTGTGGTCGCCTTGACCGCCACATAAACTTCTTTGCAACGTTACAAATTATAATTTGCTTTAAGAAACATTAAAATAAATGTGTTTTTTAAGTGAAATTTCTTTAGAATCGTGATTTGAAACGCGATTCATCGCGTTTCAAATCACGATTTTCTAGTGTCGCTTTTTCCATTCATGGAAAAAGCGACACTAGAAAAAGACAAACATATACATCTACAGATTTAGCCTGCGAGAGAATGAGATAGAATAATAGTGGAGTAAGCGACAGTAGCTTAATGACAGGGGGTTATACCGTTTAACCACCCTAAAGAATTCACCCAAGGATGGATTACTCAGAGACACGTTTTCATTTTTATTTGAATCACTTATAGTACCCGGTTGACCGAGCTTTGCTCGGTATTTTTCGCTCGATTTTTTTAATTCATGTGTTTTGGAAATTATATTTAGATACAAATTACATACTGACGAAATATAAATAATATTTTTTGATCTTAGCGACATAACAGAAAAAACGGAACTGGTTATTTGAATAAAAGATCATGAGTGCAATTATTTTAATTTAAATTTTCGTGTTTTTAAAAAAAAACTAAAAAAGGGCTCGAAAAAATAGATTTTCTCAAAAAAGAAAAGAACATGAAAAAAAAATTAAAAAAAGTCGGTCGGTCGGTCTGGGCACGAACCTGGGTTTTAAGATTCTGTGACCGCCCATTATACCAATTAAGCTATTTATAATCATTGACAATCTGTCAAAATTTACCTTCTTATTCTAACGATATTGTAGCAGTTTTTCATTGCCTAAAAACACGGACAAAAAGACATTTTCTAAAAATAAATCCTAGCTAGATCGATTTATTATCCCCGAAACTCCCTGGACACTAAATTTTATTGAAAATCGTTGGAGCCGTTTCTGAGATCCCGATTATATATATATATATATATATATATATATATATATATACATACAAGAATTGCTCGTTTAATAGTATAGGATTTGTTCTTCCAAAGTTCAACACATAAACTTTAATTATTAATTACATTTTAATAACCACGAACCTTATCAAAAAACGCCATTACAGTTACAGACTAAAGTCCACGCATTACGTATTGCATTTAAATCAAAATAAACTTCCTCGTTTTAAATATTGCGTAATTTATAAATTCTGCAATATGTCCAGGATAATACCAATACTAATTTCATTATTGAGCAGACGTGATTTGATATTCTGGATAAATTCGTTACTTTTAAATGTACATTTGCAATTGTTTTTTATTTTATTTGCTAACACAGATTAGATTATTTAAAAAGAACAAAGAACTGGGTGTTTTCTTGCAAGCATATCAAAAACGTTACGATTATGCCAAGATTCCAAGGAATCTGTAATCCTGTGAGGTACTCCTTTTATTTCAGCGCTGACCTTTCCAATAAGAAATATGTATATATTTTTATAGGTAATGTCTACTAAGTATGTTGGGCCAGTTTTTATCATATTTTAATAAATGACTGTACACAGCGGAGGGAAAAAAATCAGAAGAAAAATAATTATACGAATGTCCACACCGTCTGAGATGGATAGAAGAACACTGCGTTTCCGAGTATCTCACCCTAGGGTGGATGATTCTTTAGGTTGGATAAATAAAATAACGGACGCTAACTCAGAAAGTTGTGGCTCCGAACCCGCCATTTGACTACCGTCGTGAACCACATGCATTTTCAGCTTACCATTGGTGGTAAAAAGGGATATACGTAAAGTTAATAGTACTGCTAGTAATTTTGTTTTAACAGTGTTTACTATTATCTCGGTCCCCTGTTTGTGCGATGCTTTAAAGATGGTTAGTATAAATTTTAGCTGTTAAAATAAACAACGTAAAAAAATTAACCATATTGAATAAAATTATCGTAACCAATCCATTTATAATAACCCACGATTTCATAACTTCAGGCCATCTACCGTCTATGTACTCTGTTACTTAGTGTCTGTCAATTATCCATAACAAAAACTGTTAATCGATTCGAAATTATTTATTATTATGCCATGCAACTGTGATAAACTATACTGAGAATTGGTGATGGTCCTGAGAGGGTTTTAGGGCAAGGAAGTGTCCGCCGCGCTGCCCCAATGCGTGTTGGCAAACTTCACATGTTTTCGAATAAATTTTTTTTTCTTATTCCTCAGACATGCAGGTTTCCTCACGATGTTTTCCTTCACCGCCGAGCTTGAGGTAAATCAGCACTTAAAATTGCAATTAACAATTTCATTGGTGCCGACCACCATCTCAGAAATGAGGGAGGGAGGCCTGTGCCCAGCAGTGGGACGTATATAGGCTGTAACTTTACTTTGATGATGGTATTTTAATATTTCGACAGCAGACAATTTTTTTACGATTTTTTTTAATGCACAAGATGGAACTACATGTCTGCAGACATGACGAGCCTGTTGGTCTAGTGGTTAGTGACCCTGACTGCTATGCCGGAGGTCGTGGGTTCGATTCCCACCCAGGACAAATGTTTGTGTGATGAGCACGATCATTTGTTCTGTGTCTGGGTGTAATAGAAATATATAAGCATGTTTATCAGTTGTCTAGTACTCATAACACAAGCTCTGCTTAGCTTGGGACTAGATGGCGTTGTGTGATGGTTGTGGAATATTATTATTATTATTATTATTATTATTATTATTATGTCAAATTATTTTGGAGTATTGCGTACAATTTTACCTGAAGCTATAGTACTGAGGACGCAGCTCTTGTCTTTCCAGTTGATCCCAAACGGCTCGATCGTTTTTCTTCACGCAATCACTTAACTTGCACATCATATAGTTGATCCCACTTTCCGTCTCGTCTAAAGTCCGGATAAAGAAATCTCGAATCTCCGCCATGAGATTAGTGAAGCAAAAGAAACAATCAGCTTCTGCATACTCTGTGAGGAATACATCCACCAATATAATCAATAGGCAATTTGTATGCGGTGATTTTTATTCGTTAGAGCAATACCCGCGCTCTATAACTTGCTTATGTATATTCTAAGTGGGACAACTTATTTTTATTTGCCTCAAAACTCTACCTGCTGTCATAAATGAAAATACAACTACTATCTTAATTTATCCATCTAGTTATCTCCGCGACCATGCGACCCACAGCTTAATGCTGCTGTGTTTCGTATGGTGAGTGTAGAGAATCGGAAACCTTTTTTTACTGGAAATGAGGCATTCCTCGGGGGTGACAACGCATGCATTTTGATTCTTCAACATCATCATCATTACAGCCCTTCACAAGTCCAATACTGAACATAGGCCTCCCCCAAGGTATGCCACAAAGCACGGTCCTGAGCCACCTGCATCCATCGACTTCCTGCATGTCTTACCAGGTCGTCACTCCATCTAGTGGGAGGTCGCCCAACACTTCTTTTGATTCTTAATTGAGGGTAATTGTAGATGTCTATGGGACACAACATCCACTTACCATCAGGTGGACTGTGAGCTCGTTTGTCACCATCTATTAAAAAAAGTTTTTGTTCTGAATTGACAATAACATATATTCGCTACAGTTGCCACGCCTGCTAAGTGAGTTGGCAACCTCAGTTTTTTATTTTCTTGTTGTTAGTATGAAGAGGCTGCTGCACTGCACATCTGGTTTGTTTCCCCCGGTTGGCTCTTATGGACACCCAAGGGACAATATAGGGGTAGTGAACATTCTTACACCGCCACTACATGGTTACTTGATCTAAAAAATATCATGAATACCAGTTACTACATATATACACGACATAGGAACAAACTACGTACAAAACCCCATAAAACAGCCCTGTATTCAAAAAGTATCCTGGGTATGGCTCCTAAAATTTTTAATAAACTCCCAAAAAACATTAAAAAATACTGATAATATAGACAAATTTAAGAAATTGCTTTAGAGTTTTTAATATATAAAGCATACTACTCTATCAACGAATACTTTGAAGATAAAATGTATGGTTTTTAGTACCCACAATAATTAATGGACGATTTATTTATTATATGTTTATATTTATGTAATTGATAATTAAGATAATAATTAATGTTATTTCTAAACATACTAATTGTAATTGAAATTGTTATTTTATTAAAAATTAATTTTCATATTGCCAGGTGATAGTGATAAACAAATATTTGTACGCCTTTGTAGGCGAAACATAGTGTTACTTATAGTACCTTTTCCACCAAGTTTGTAACTTTTTACCTATGTTTTACAAATAAATTATTCGATTTGATTACTTGACTCCAAAGCGTCAGTATATTCTTTAGGGGACAATTTGTGTACAACAAATCTTAAATGTTTAAAATTTATGTTAAACAAAAGTTCTTTTATTACAATATTAAAAACACAATGTAAATAACCCTTGGGAATTTTTAAATGGAATAAAAATTATTCTATTCTGGTCTGTTACTATGGGATTTCGCAATTGAATTAGAAAAAATTATTACCAATTACATACTACTTTGAAAATCACCATTAGCTACTGATACCTGAAATATTAGTATTTATAACAAATAGTAAATAATAAGAACTGTAATTCTACGTCTTTTGGTCTGATTAATGAATTCTGTGCTAGTGTCTTGTTTATTAATGAATATGTAATTACAACACAATAAAATTGTTGATTTACTACGTGCTCGACGGTAAAGGAAAACATCGTGATGAAACCGGCATGTCTGAGAAATAAGAAAATAAAATATATCGAAAACGTGAAGTCCGCCAACACGCATTGGAGCATCGCGGCGGACATTTCCTTGCCCTAAAATCCTCTCAGAAATGAGGGGAGGCCTATACCCAGCAGTGGGACGTATACAGGCTATAACTTATAGTTATATATAGGCAAGCAAACTTGCAGTTTACTTGATGGTAAGACTGCATCCCATAGAGACCTGCACCAAACTCTAAATAAAAAAGGCTACAGTACTAATTGCATAAGACATTTCCACCACTGCGGACGAAGATGGAATACTATACAGCCTATAATTGTACATACTCTTTTGTGCCCTTCAGGTTGGAAAACATATATAATACAGTAAACAATACATACGCAACATAGTAGGTACACAATACATGATCCTGGAGAGCAGAATTAGGTAAAAAGTGATACGTATAGACGGAATTCTAAGCAAAAACAGTTCTACCAACTAGTAAAGATAATAAGATAGTGACATTCTTAAATACAATACTTTGATATAAGAAAAAAAAAACTTTACTTACGGCGATATTCCTTATTAGTGTCTATAGCAAATGTGTGGTATATGGGTCCAATGATCTCATTCATTCCCTGCACGTAGCCTTGTCCAGGGTTCAGCTTAGCATAAAGGAACAACATTCGTTCCACAACCTCCCAATGTGCCTCACAGCCCTCATTCAGAGGAGCATAGTCTCCACTTGTGATACTATCCGACCGACGTATTTCATTGCTGAGCTAAATAAATATTTGATTTCATATTTTAGTTAATCTATTAAAATCGTATTAAAAATTCATAGCTTAAAATATTTAAGCGGACTGTGATCATATAGCTTTAGTCACACCGCAGCTATAATATGGTTATAGCACGAATGGGTCGGTTCGACCTGGAAACGACCATGCTCTCATAGAATACCAGCATAAAATAGAAGCTGAATGCCACCTGTGTTTCATATAGTAAGTGTAGAGAACCAGTGAACCTTTTTTACTGGATACGAGGCATTCCATCTTAGCCCTCAGAGGTGACAACACATCTGCATTTGGATTCTTAATCGAGGATGGATATTGATGTCTATGCGGCACAGCATCCATTTACCATCAAGTGGGCTGTGTGCTGACTTGACCCCCTTGTTCTACAAAAACAGCTTTGAAGAGTGTACAAAGGTACCTATTTCACTGCTGTGGTGAAATATCTACTAGTTAGTATTAGTAAAGAAGTATCTATTTATCATACCATGTGACACCAAATTAAGTCAAAATATAAACAATTTTATTTGATCATTAAAAATCAAAAAATGTGACAGCAAAGATCTACTATTTGTCTAATATAGTAAAGCATGCATAGGAAACTTTACAACTGAAGCCCCTTTTTTACTGCAAACAAGGTATGCCATCTTAGTCCTCAGAGGTGACAAAGTATCCGCATTTTGATTCTTAATCGAGGATAAATGTAGATATCTGCGGGCGACAGCATCCACTTACTGTAGGTGGATTGTGTGCTAGTATGTCGCCCTAAAATGCCTAAAGGGCATTGTCAACAAAAATTAAGTAATTCGAGATATTGTATTAATTTGGGGATGTTCTGGTATGCTGAACCAAACAGAATGAAGCCATCACTATAAAGAAGCATCAGTTATACCAAAGACTGGTATATGTGACTGCCACATGCCGCAAAAGGGCTACACCAACAATAGCCTTAGAGGCTATGCTGGAACTAGTCCCACTTCACCTAAATACAGCAAAAAACAATTTTGAGTCAGATTCTTTCAGATCTTGAGAAGACCCTAAATCTTTGGAGATTAGACTTAAGAGTAGACTTCCTCATACAGGTATAATCAATCGATAGAATTTACACCAAACTTCTTATCCAACAAGCCAAACAAGACTCCCAAACAATTTGTGTTCAGTAAGAGATATAAGAGATATAATTAAACGAATAACCAAATGGACATATTTAACCCAAAGAACTTGAATTTTCACAATGGTCCTAAAACAAAATGAAGGGGTAGGATCTGAAACTTTCTCAGAAGACCTCAATATCCGTATATGTATCCCGCTGGGTATTATTCAAGAGCCATAGCAATAGATGCGAGGGAGGTAAAGCACTTCTCCGTCAAAACACTGACTGCCAGCACGGCAGTACTATAGTCTCTGAGTTGCAATGTTGTGAACTTGGTGCGGCTAATATATGAATGCCATCAATGACTGAATGAGTCTAAACACAGCATTTGAATTCTACAAACTGGCCAGGGGAGGGTTGCCTCTAGTCACTATAGGGTCGGAACTGATCATACCGATTCCTTTAGTTAACATTTGTTTACTGGTACATAAGCACTTTACTTACACAGTCTCCTGTGCGGGGCATTAATGTAGCGTTGCCAGGCATTTGGATACAGCCGAACACAGTCAGACTTTTTGGCTGCATGTCTGGCCAAATTAGATCAGATCTGGCCTGTTAGGCTTTTGTTAAGCGTTTTGAATTTGACAATATCTTTACATTTTTTATACACTATACACACATACTATAGTAATTATTGAAATTAATATTGAATGATTAACAATAAAGAAGACTGATTTATTTAATTGTTATTCCATTAGATTTTAAGAAGATTTTATGGTAAATGATAAAAAACATTGTTTTACTTTGAAGAAAACTATCATTTTACTAAGACTTTAGCGGTGAAAGGAAAAGGAGAGATCTCCCGCCGGGCAAGGTGTTCTGCCCGGGGAGCGGCCAACACTCCGTGTGATAGTTCGGAGATGTTCTATATATACCGTTTATGGTTGGGAATTTTGATACGATGTAATTGACGCGTGATTTAGGCTTCGGTATGTTTCGCTTGCAGCGCGACGACAGCGCCGCCAAAAGACTAAAAAAACTAAGGATGTCCGGCCTTTTTACTAAAATGTCCGGCTAAGCTCGATGGTCTGTCCGACTTTTCGGTTTTAAAACGTGGCAACCCTACATGTATTAGAGAGGAGAAAACTCATATCGGTCGCTGCATACAGGGCTGTATCTCAGCAAGCTGGGATCTCTCCGAGAAGTTGCTTGCAACATCAAGGGACTGCTGGACTTTGTCGAGGAGATTTCATGGCATAAATAATCACGATATTCCTGCCCACACGCAAAATACGTCGAGTTGCGGAAAATAGCCCATTTTAAACTAAACTGAAGTGGACTAATGTTGCTCTAACTTTATAAAAAGAACCTACCGTGCTAAAGGTTTTTTTTATAGAAGGGAAAAGCATAAACTTTTAAGAATTATTGTAGTATATATGGCCCATTTATTGAAACCTTTTGGCTTTACTACAACCAATTTTGAAACTAAGTAGACTGACACCTTTGGCTATAATGTACCTAATGGGTAGTGCACGAAAGTTAGTTTATTTCAAATGGACTTAATACATGTTACTAATGTTTTAGTATAACACGAATTTTTAAAGATTTTACTGCCTACTTATAGTGTTTAATGACGAATTTTAACTCTCGATGCTTTAAATGTTTTCTTGCATGGATGATCAAGATGTATTAAAAATGTGATGTATTTGCAGGTTAAAAAGCATTCAAAATCTACCTTTGCTACACCAAGGCCACGTCTCTCTAAAGTGGAATATTTTAAAACAGACTGTTCCACACGCTTATGCAAACGCTTCACTCCATTGCTATTAACTATCTGAAAAAAATTGTATGTTTAATCATATATATGCATTTCTAGACTCATTCTCTTTTATGTTTATGGTCTCAAAGTCTTTAGTATCCTACTGGTAGTGTAGGTGCATATATACATTGTTTTAGTGTTTGTAAAAGCTCAAGAATCAAAAATAATATTGAGTACCATTAGGAAAATTAACAGAGAAAAATTTGCGGTGCAAATGAAGAGTTCATTGCTAAAACGCACAGTACCACTTGCCTGCCTTCAAATATCCATACTTTCATTTATTTCTTTATTGTAAACGAACAGTAATTGGTCTGTTGGATGATAATCTGTTAGACAGGATAAACTAATGCAGATATTAGTCTTTCACAAAAACAAAACATTTACATTAGATTGTTTGCCATCAGACTTTGTTAGACAGAAAGAAATATATATTATTATTATTTTTCAATAATTCAAAAAAGAAAGCTGTAATTACCATTTATACCTTACATTAGAATTTCTTATAATTGCTCTAGCCTGGGATAATTGAATTACATATAATTTGGCAGACAATAAACAGTAATTTAAAAACTATATGGGAATACAAAATTCATAATAGTCAAAAGTCAAAATTCATTTGAGTGAAGTGGAGTAAAACAAAAAGTTAGAGTTATTGTCACAGGTTGTCTTTCACCTGAATATTGTGTTATATTGCAACTTCTTTAGTTCAAAATTTTCATTAAAGATTACAAAATAATATGACATAAACAGATTACCTCTGGGCATGGGAATTCTGTTGCAGACTGAAAGAAGGAAATATCAGGGCACAGCCTCCGAACATCTTTATCAATTTGTAACAAAACCTCATTATCTTTAAAATATGTACACCATGAACTATCAGGGCTTATATTAAGAGGATGATCAGTTGGGCCCCCAGGAGATACTATGATCTCATCTAAAAATAAAAACACTTCTTACAAACTAACTAAATTTTGGTATAATAAACTATACTTTTAGTGATCATGTTATATATTATAGTAGTGATGAATATGCATGAAATTATATGATATGATATTACCTATGAATTGTTTATATAGTTGCCTTTTCTTTTTGAGTGTCGACTCTCTTGCAGATTTTTCCTTTGGCAAATAATGTAGTAATATTCTCCATACTATTGAACGCAGACCTTTATCATCCGGGACACCTGTAAATTATATTTTACACTTATAAGTTTATTTAAGAATAGAAAGACATATTAAAATAACAATATAAAACATAATATTATATTATTTAAAAAAAACAATGTCTACCATTAAAGGCCAACTTTTGTAACACTTCAAAATCAATAACATCCTGCTCCAAAATATCTTCAAATGCTTTTATTCTGCAAAAATACAATACTAATCACAGTAACATGAGCATGTTAAATGTGCGCAATAAATTGTTTTTCTACAAGAAACAAGCCAATGTAACAAGTAAATAGCATGATAATCTGGATAGAAATTGAAAACATACAATATACATATTATACACAAAACAATAGTTTATACATCATTAATGAGGTGTTGCTAATTATTTCCTTGTAAAGCTTAGAACTAGATAGCAATTATTGCTAAAATAACAACATTTTTATATTCAGTGGTGAGCATCAGCAAGTCTAGTGAGGTATAAACATTGTGCAGAGAAATATATATGCATACTAACATATGGTACATTGGTAAAAGCTTTTCGAACTATGTTATTAAAACTTCAAGTCGATCTTCTATCTATATAACAGTCCTGTTTCTATGTATAAACATAAAATAACTTAAATGAATCAAATATCGAGTGACGACAAAATTCATTGATGAAGATAAGTAAAATATAATAACGTTTTATGTCAAATATTGTCAAATCGTGTAGAAAATTCGTGATTTTATAATCTTCTCTTCTTTATTACCATAGCCCGGTGTTTGCAAGCAGTACGCCCTCGATTCTTAAACTACAAATTGATACGAGTTATCAAAGAAAATACTTCCAGAAACAATCATTATTGTAAAAATAAAAAGGTGCATGTATATACCTTGCTTTGTGCAAACTCATTTTAATATTTAGCTAATCATAAATTCAGTTAAATAGAATACGTGGTTTAAAATAAGCTTTCACCAACAAGGAACAACAAAAAATAATAATTATTATTATAAACTAAAAAAAATAACAAACACTATGTTTTAGTGTTGCCACATGCCACCTATGTAAACTGATAATTTAATTCAGGCAATAAAATAAATAATTGAAAAATCGTAAACCCGACTGCAAAAAAGACAATTTAAAAGTACTTAACACTAAAAAGACCGAAACAAGATTGAAAATAGAAAACAAAATTAAAATAAACTATAAACAAAGTAAACTCTACTTCGGTTTAACAGACTATATTATAAGTTGAACACTTAAGTAAAATAGTCTAAGTTTTAAATTAAGTTTATTAGCACGCGGAAGCCATTAATTTTCTTTCTTATATATATATATATATATATATATATATATATATATATATATATATATATATATATATATATATATATATATATATATATATATATATATATATATTCCAAGTCATATAATTCCTTCACAAGTCCACTGCTGAACATAGGCCTCCCCCAAGTAATGCCACAAAGCATGGTCCTGAGCCACCTGCATCGTGCATAGTGTTATGTATCGACCACTAAAACGAAAATAAGTGGATGGTTATTTTCAGTCATTACGATACTTATGGTATTTAGAATTTCAGAAATTTTGGGGAAAGAAAATTCTGAAATTAGGTCAGCAATGCCTATTAGGTAAATTGATTTTAGGATTTTTTAGATCGGAGGTACTTATTAGACACACAATTTATTTTTATTATTAATAATTTTAATGAATTTAATAAACGACAGAAAAGTGACTACAGATAACGGGTCAAGGTTTTAAAAGTGCTCTCGAAGCGCCCAGCTGATGCGTGACAGTACTTATTCTGAATTAGTATCTGACTCCCATTCTTCAATCCCCGAAATTCTTTCAAAATCTGATGTATCATCATCACTGTCGCCATCGTTTATATTTATTATTAGTTCTCTGGCGTCTTGTAATCCTTGTTTATCCCAGTACTTCTGCCGTAACCGGTCTACATGGTTAATTTGCCTTTTCCAATCAGTTTGCATAATTGTCTGTATGGCCTCCCTGGTTAAAGATTCGATTAGCCTTTCTGACTGTTCCACATTTTTGTCGGCGATCCTTTGTTTCATTATGTTCCAAATATACTCAATAGGGTTTAGATCACACTGGTACGGCGGCAGTCTGAGAACTTCCGACAACAGCGATTCTGAATTAGAGATCTCCTTAACTGACTAGAAGATGAAATCACAACTCCTGACCAAAGTTTTGTTACACAACTTGAAAATTATATAGAAGGTGTCATGGCAACGAATGAAAGTGATTAAACATCTAGATAACTAACTTTTTCTGTAAGTATTAAATTTCTATTAGTATTCCTTTAACTGTCATTTTTAATTATACCTAATGACCACAAATAAATGATACAATAAGAAATACAATAATTTGAAAGAAAATCGAGATTATTTGTATGAAATTTCATTTTCCGTTTAATTAAATTACTTCGTTAAAAAATATATTTAAATACGACAAATTCACTGCTTTTCCTTTAAGATTTTTGCATTTCTCGGGCAGCTACGGAGCATACGTGTAACACTTTTGTCCACAAATGTACCTGCGCAAGCGACTGCCATTTTTGTTCAACTTACGTACCGCGATCTCTAATTGGCGGTTACTAGGACGAAGGCAATATCATGTAAACATACAGGCACTACTAGAATGTGTGCCAAATCGATTCGTTATGTCATTTATCAACAGATATAGAATCAACCTTATATAGAATTGTAAAACCTATATTATGTAGTTACTATATACATAAAAGACCACGATTTCATCTGGAGAAACCTTAGACATAGCATAGATATAGAGTGATTCGGGCGACAAAAAAACAACAAAATACACCAGTGTGCGTGTAAAGTGCATGTATGGGTGACAAATAGTGCTGCACTATGCATTGACTGCCTCAACTTCAATATTCGATACCGACTGCAATATATTCGTATCTTCTGATTTGACAGCTGATATATGTAAATATTTTTACCGAACTACGATGAAGCTAAAAGGATGATTACAATTTTAAAAGGCTATTAATGCATGTATATTTATCTCAATATATATCTCAAATCTTCTCAACTACTCATCTTATATTGATAAATTAGATATTTTTAAAATAATTGTGCCTTTTCGCGGGTTTTAAGCTGCGATTTCACATATAAACTAAAATACCAGCTCATTGCGGAAATATGTATTCAAATAGGTACATACAATAATTAAAACACTACGTATATCAGAAAAACTAAATTCCGAAAATAAATGCTTAGTACGTGGTAGAGCCATAATGCAGCTGATGCAGCAATGAATTAATATAAATTATGTTAAAATGAACAAACAAAATTTTCCGAAATAATCAATAACCTTTATACTTTACTAACAATTTTACTTCACCTCCATGATATCTCTCAAATGTTTCACCACATCCCAATATGTTGCCGCCCTGCTGGCAGAAAAAGTTGTGGATGCCTTCATTATCTTTATCAATATATTTTAAATGTATTGATAAAGAGAATGAAGGCATCGACCGGGCTTCCCTCGAGTGCGCTACGTTGAGTGGCGTGGTGCTTCCCTCCCCAAACTCTCCCATGGCTTAATCGAGGAAAGCCGGAGCCCCGCTTCGCGGGGCATCTACTTCTGAGTGGTTTATGAAAAAATAACCACGAAGGAGATGGCGGGATCTATTCGCTCGCTTACTCGACCCCGCCATCTCCTTCTAACCTAGCCAGTCCGAGTCAGGATGCCCTAAGTCCCGAGCTCGCTTCGCTCGATCTTACACTCAATAAAGCACCAAAACGTGTCTACGTTTTGGTGTTTTATTGAGTGTAGAGAGAAACCTATAGACTATTGATTAGCGTGGCCTCGAGTGAGAAAGGACGATAACGTAGTTTTAGGTTATACAATAATCTTTATGACTTTTTAACATAAAAGTAAAGTAAAGTTACAGCCTATATACGTTCCACTACTGGGCACAGGCCTCCCCTCATTTCTGGGAGGCTTTTAGGGCAAGGAAGTGTCCGCCGCGCTGCCCGAATGCGTGTTGGCGAACTTCACATGTCTGCGAAATATTTTTTTTCCTTATTCCTCAAACATGCAGGTTTCCTCACGATGTTTTCCTTCACCGCCGAGCACGTGGTAAATCAGCACTTAAAATTGTTAACAATTTCATTGGTGCCGGCGGGGATCGAACCCGGGTTACTCGCGTTTTGTTATATTTACAGCGAGTGTTAATCATCTGAGCTACCACGGCTCACTTTTAAACATATTTAGATAAAATTTTTAATTGTTCTAAGAACTGAACTGAACAAGATTCACCAATCTTAAGCTCACAAAACACTTTTTTTCTTACTTAAACAATCTTGTAAGCTCCTTAGATCGCTACGAACTGTCAAAGTTGTTTAGCAAAGTGTAGTTTGCTAAACAAAAAAAAAACCGGCACGGAGAAAGGGATACATAATCACACCGCTCTGTCTCATTTCTATGCAAGACGTATGCATAAATCTATCTTTTTCGTGTGCAAATGCGAAAGAAGGCGTCAATTTGTCTATAGGTTTCTATGTCTACGCACCAAAATAAAAAAATAATAAACAAACATTTTCAATGTTTTTTAAATGTTCGTTTTTTGTGTAGATTATGAAAAAAATTATAAACTTCGTATAATGATTGCAAAAAAGTTATGAATGATTATATTCGAAGAAGTGCGTTTATGATCACATTTAAAGTCATAAAACTATATTAAATCTTCAGGTGAGATGTTTTTCATATTTTTTTGTCATAAATCCGCCATAAAAACGAAGATTAAAAAAATCATCGAAATCGGATGATTTTTAGATTTTCTAGAGCCAAAAAACGAGGGGACCGCGAAAGTATAAAATTACCAAGTTTTGTTCTATGAACTAAAATATTTAAACATTGTAGCAAAATTTTTCTTATTTTACGACCATGAGCATAGACCATATTATTATAACACTAGCGATTCGCCTCGGCTTCGCACGGGTGATTTCTGGATATCGACAACAGCGCCACTTACCGGGAAAATCTTTGAAACTCTCTTCATTTCTCTACTATAATATGCAAGCGTTGTACATATGAAACTTCCTTTTCCATTAATGAAAACCGCATCCAAATCCGTTGCCAGTTTACAAGATTTAACGAGAAGTGACTTTGTTTTATACTTTGTAAGTATTTATAACATAAAAGTAATCATCATCAGCCATGGGGAACAAAGTTTTCCAGAAAGCGTCACTCAAATACATGCCGTATTTCTTAATTGTTGCTCTACTCACCACGCTGGACAGATCAGTTGGCGCGCGCAGAGTCGATGCCCATCGCACTGGAAATAATACCTCTACAAATCTGTAATTACGTTTTACAATTCAATTGCCTAAACTTCCTACGTTAGTTAACAACAAACAGTTTTAATGGTTCAGTGGCAGAAGATTTAGCTGCGGAGCAGCTTCTCCCGTTAGCCACCTGCCACAGTCAGGTGGCTAACGGGAGAAGCCACTGTCCAGTTATCAATTTCACGGGCCGAGTAAGCGAACGAACACCAATGTCGGCCCCGTCTAGGATTCGAATACATGACCCGTGACGTAGTAGCCATATGATGACTATGCTACGATTAGAAATAATGCTACTGTTATATTTAAGTACCAGTAAATATTATTGGGCTATAATTAAGTTACAGAAGTAACATATGTATTGTGCACATGTTGGTACTGGCAGTGCGTACAATTGTGTTTGGATTTAATTACCCCTCGATACTCACCAGACGCCGTAGTATCATCTTATAGGCCCTGGTATCTCATCACGAACGGAGAAGTGATTTCACATGGCTAAAGCTAGGTAGCTTAAACAGTTATACTGTAATCTGTGTGTAATCTAAGTATATTTATCTAAATGTTAATCGATATTTATGTAGAATTAATTACCTGCACATCGAAGGCGTATCTTAAAGGAAAATTAGGAGAAGGACATCTATAGTGTATATAAAGCTGCTAAGCACTGACAACACTCCCATATCCAATGTCTCTTGGCGGTACTCTGTATGACAGTCCGTAAAAGCTATAGTCGCACATATTAAATTACTGAAAACACCTCCTATCAAGAATGTTGATTCAATGCACATATCGGAGTTGATCCTAAGGCCGACTTCACACAGCAGACCTAAAGTTATAATTGCATAACTCCCGTATACGCCAGATTTTACAAACTGGCCAAATGCGCGTAGGTTGCTGTGTTCAGAATTGAAAAAGAATGCTACAAGCATCATTAGCATTGTAGCCCCACGCAGAAACATTAGTACAATTTTGACAGCCATCGTTAAACATTTTAATATAACAATTTAACTGATAAATGTAGCTAAAAGTAAAAAATCACTTCCATTGAAATTTAGTGACACACATTGACATTACGTCGTCTGACGTAAAACACACTGACTTAAAAGTACGTAAAACATCACTAAGCAGATAGCAAGCTTCTTAAAATTGAGATTATAAATAATAAGTTTTTTTCTTCAATATAATTTTGTTAGGTAATAGGTACGCGGTGCAATTATTAAAATAGTGAACTCTTTTAATATTAATATTTTGAATTGAATTAATATTTTGGCGACACTCTTGCTATAACCGGGCCTCTGTCACTCTTGCTACCTGCGTGTGCGTGAAATAATTATTGTACAATCGCGAGGTAGCCCGGAATAAGTGATTATGATGCAATAAAATGAAGGTCCTAGGTTTAAATATATTATAAAACATTATGTATGAGGTACTTCATTCTATTAATTATCTTAAGAGTTATAAGCCTTTTAAATTTACCGCATGGGATGGGAGTGAAATTTAAAAAAGGGGAATGAGAGAAAACATTATTTATTCTATTCAAAAATCTAATTAACGATATTTATTGAGTGACGAATATCACTAACATAATATCTACGTATCTATTAACAATTCAGGAGGGCGATATTCATAAGAAAACAATATATTATACGTTACTTAACAAAATATATCTTTTGTTTTTTAATTTGATTGTAAGGACCGATATTGAAATTCTTCAAAGAAATAACAACTAAAATGTAGGGCATCAAATATTTGGCAAGGTAGATGCTGTCGTATCAAGGTTAAGGATTATTTTGAGAAATAAGAGTTGAATCAATTAATGGTACAGATACTTTCGTAATGTCACATGAAATACTATTCATAACTAATAGTAAACTAATTGTATCCAACTCAAAAAAAAAAAAAACAACTATATTTTTTTAAATTTTCTTTATATGTTGCATCTTGTTACTTGTGGTTGACTTCCTTATTATCTTTGTCTTTATTTTTATTTTCTTCTAAAGATTTTATAAGAATTTTGTATTTTAAATTTTGCTACTTTAAAAATAAAGTAGTTGTAGATTTTTCTTTATTCGTTTTGTGTCGCAATTTTCTAATTTTGGTTTTACACAGACAGTTGCTTGATGTAGGAGATGAGAAATTACCGGAAAGAAAGGAAACACTATTTTCATCTAAAATAAGTATATGTAAAGTGCTTTTTTCGGTTTCGTCAATAAAGACTTGCACCGTTTCTTTTTCCTTCCTTTACTTCTCTAAATATTTCTTTGAGTTTTCCATTCATTTTGCGCGTTGACCTTTTTGGTCCCGCCTTTCCATTTTTTAACGGACATTTTTATTTTCTTCTTTTCTTTTTGTAATTTAGATAATAGATATTTTTCCGGGTTTTTTTTTTAAATTTTATATGGTAAATGATCATTTTTAATTCTTGCATATCTCTCCATTTGGTAGGATAATCGTTGGGCTGTTCATTTTTCTTCAGAAGTCTTTGGTCCTTTAGTATTTGTGATCTAAATCTAAAAATATAAATACTTATAATTAGTAAGTTAGTATAATATGGTACTTTAAAATAAAGATAATAATAAGAAACTTACAACAATTTTTCCTCGCAATTTTATTGGTATATTGTTCTTGGTGTTTTTGAAGATAGATAAGATATGAGATATCTCTGTTCAACAATCTTTCAAAAAAGCCTTCACATTTCTTTCACATGAGTACGTGCACACTGCACATACCTGTCAGCACTTCACCCAACAAAACCTCCTTTACGTTCGATTTTAATGAATCATTATCTAAAAAAAAAAATAAAAATAACTAGGTAACTACTTTTTACGAGACTTATTTGCAAATTTCACCAGAAGGAAAAACTAATAAAAAGGAAACCTTTGTCATCGGGTTTAGTTTTGTTCCAACTTATGTGATAAGCCAATTAGGACGACGAATTCGGACGACTGATATTTACTAAAACATTTACCTATATATATTTTGTTGAGCACAGCATCAAATGTAAATATGTACCTACCTAATGTGGATCTAATTATATATTATCAAATTAAACATTAGGTACTAAATAAAAACCAAATTTATTATTAAATAAAATATTTATCATTCCCCTAGAAATAATTCATTCTCCTCATAAGTTAAAGCAAAAGAAATGAAGTTTAGGGGAATGAGAATTTGACGTAAATTCCTGAAAAAAGCAATAAACTCTTTAGAATTATAAGAGAAAAAGTAGCGTGTTCATTGTTTCTAATTAAAAAGTTTTTGAAACATCCATGGACTCACTCAAATACAAACAACATACAAAACAATTCATCAAAATCGGTCAAGCCGTTTCCGAGTTCTTTGCGAGATTACTACAATAGTTATGTCATTTTTCTATTAAATTAGATGATACGACTATACTTACTCTTATATTTGACATAATATAAAGAGACCAAAGATGACCACTTGACTTTCCACGCATGAATTACACGCAACATCTATCGATAGATTTGTCTCATTTAATTAAAAATTTAATTAGAAAAAGCGAGACAAGTATGCTGACTCAATTTATTAGGTTCTATCTATACATACGCGTATGTAATTACTCTAAGTGTAATTTGTTTTACTTCATATTTCTTTATTGATGTTTCACATCTGTCGGACGGTCGGACGTACCGTAATGTCCAATTTTTTTTTTGTATAATGTATGCTCCGCGATATTAATCGATCGATTTTAATGAATATTAAACAGATGTAGTTCAGACGTGGTCCCATATTAATTTGAAGAGAATATTACTCCTCTAATGGTGCAAAATAAGGAAAGAAGAGCGATGGAGATTGTGTTATTCCTGAATCCGCTAAAAAGGGTTTAATATAACTTTTAATAATTAGTTAAAACAACATACATAAAAATAAAATGCTTTTGGTTATTCTCGCAAAGAACTCGGAAATGACTTGACCGATTTTGATGAATTGTTTTGTATGTTGTTTGTATTTGAGTGAGTCCCTGGATGTTTTAAAACTTTTTAAATCATCCAGGGACTCACTCAAGAATTTTAATACGTCGCCAGTGAGTTGCGCGACCGAAGCCACGCACACCTAAATGACGACGCCTATTTAGCAGGCTAGAGTCTCGTTCGTTACCGGAATTAATCAGACAAATCGCTCCACCAACTAAGAACGGCCATGCACCACCACCCACCGAATCAAGAAAGAGCTGTTAATCTGTCAATCCTTCCGGTGTCCGGGCCTGGTGAGATTTCCCGTGTTGAGTCAAATTAAGCCGCAGGCTCCACTCCTGTTATTACACCAATACTTTTTGATTGTATGTAATGTCCATACATACAATCAAAAAGTTTTAAAAGCATGTTAATATCATGTTAAAGTCATCTTTCTTTAATATTCATGATTAAAAATCAAATGTTGATAGGTGTCGCTGCTGTATATCGATCAGAAATCACCCGTGCAAAGCCGGGGCCGAATTCTTTTATATATATATATATATATATATATATATATATATATATATATATATATATATATATATATATATAATCGAAATCACGGAAACGGCTCCACCGATTTTCATAAAATTTAGTGTCCGGGGAGTTTCGGGGGCAATAAATCGATCTAGCTAGGATTTATTTTTAGAAAATGTCCTTTTGTCCGTGTTTTCAGGCAATAAAAACTGCTACAATATACGAAGGTAAATTTCGACAGATCACTAACGATCATAATAGCTCAGGATGACCGAGCTTTGCTCATCTTATTGACATAATAAAAAACTGAACTGGTTATTTGAATAAAAAATCATGAGTGCAATTAGTTTAATTAAAATTTTCGTATTTTTAAAAATTACTAAAAGAAGGGCTTGAAATAATAGATTTTTTCACAAAAGAAGGGAACTTGAAAAAAAAGAAGGAAAAAAGCCGGACCAGAGACAGGACGCGAACCACGGCACTCCTATATCGCGCCCGACCGACATCCCACCTGAGCTATTACGGTCGTTAGTGATCTGTCAAAATTTACCTTCTTATATTGTAGCAGTTGTTTATTGCCTGAAAACACGGACAAAAAGGCATTTTCTAAAAATAAATCCTAGCTAGATCGATTTATTGCCCCCGAAACTCCCTGGACACTAAATTTTATGAAAATCGTTGTAGCCGTTTCCGATATTCCGATTATATATATATATATATATATATATATATATATATATATATATATATATATATTTACAATTATTTTGTTATTTATAGTTTATAAGACGGTTTTTACTATTTATTGGAATTTTTTAATAGTTTTAACTGACATACGAGCAGACAGTCCACCTGAAGGTAAGTGGATGCTGTTCTGTATTTATCCTCAATTAAGAATCAAAATACAAATGCTTTGTCGTCCCTGGCGACTAAGAAGAAATGCCTTGATTGCAATAAAAAACGTCTTCGGTTCTCTACACTCACCATACGAAACACAGCAGCATTATGATGCTATTTAACGCTGGTATTCTGTGAGAGCGTGGTCCTGCCCGTCGATCCATTCGTGCTACAACTTTACTATATTATAGCTGCAGCGTGGCTTTACTCCGTAAAACTTAATTTTTACGTCTTTATTGTTCCGTGACCAATTCAGCAAAACAGAACTAGTGAAATCACCTGGCTGTCTCCGCCTAAATAAGTAATTTATGAAATTCTAATTAAGAAATGTTGCATTTTCAGAAGATTTTCTCTGAGAGTGTTTTACTTAAACTATTGTAGTAAGTCATAAAAATTATTAGTAAAAAAAAGAAAACGGACTTGAGTTTAAAAGTTCAAATTTGTGACTTTATTTCCAGATCATTCATTGTATTGGATTAATCGTAAGGTTTGTGAAGGTTTCTTTATAATATTGTACAGATCATGTACGTAATCGATTTTCAAAAAAGAGAAACCGATGAAATCTAATAAATAGAATCATGCGCTACTTTGCATAAGTAAAGCATTTTATTAAACTTGGTAAGAATTACTTCGCCCACATCCGCTCAATAAAATAAAATAATGATGTATCTTACTAGTATATATATATCATACTCGATGTATTATGCCTCGTAAGAGGTGAAACACGTGTCGTATTATCGTCAATAGTGTGTCTTTCTTAGTGTAGTGGTGTTGGGAGTAGTGGTGCTGGGACTAGTGGTGACGGGATTAGTGCACGCAATTGACGGAGAGCGGGAGGTGCTCTTCAATCTAAGAAGACACATCACTTTATTCATACGTGGTAGAGCCATGCTGCAGTTATATTAGTAGTATAGTTGTCGCACGAATGGGACGGCTCGACCGGGGAAGGACCACGCTCTCACAGAATATCAGCGTGAAATGGTAGCTTAATGCTGCTGTATTTCGTATGGTGAGTGTAGAAAACCGGAGACCCTTTTTACTGGAAACAAGGCATTCTATCTTAGTCCTCACGGGTGACAACGCATCTGCATTTTGATTCGTAATCGAGCATAGATATAGATGCCTATGGGCCACAGCAACCACTTACCATCAGGTGGACTGTGTGCTCGTTTGTCATCCTATCCTATAAAAAAAACACAACACACACAACTCATAAGTTCTAATTTACAGATTATTATGTATTCTACTTGGTAGGTGCAGTTTTCTGTTGCTTGACATTAGAAATCAAATGTCATTACGGCAGCGCTTATGACAAGATTTATTCTTCTATAATGTTTTATCCAAACCACTTTATTTAATTTTAACTTTTCTATCAAGTGTACACGAAATGTCTCTTATTCCTTTAATTTTATTTATATTTTTATTAAGACGGGTATGTTGTAAAGAAAACCAAACGATTAATAAGTTCGATTACTGTAAGCATCCAGATTGTTCTTTGAAGAATCAGCATACTTTATGTGCGGCTAACAATAAGGAAAGTCCCAGACTGTATGCCTCGGGGATGACAACTTGGATGAGATATCAAGTGCTGTTGCTGCACAATAGGCACCGTGATAACATTGCTATGGGATTAGAGGCTGGTCAACCACCTGCAACTAATATGCGGAAGATGTACTGGGATTATGAGCTGGAGGAGATGGCTGAGGTATGGGCTCGACAGTGTCAAAAGAGACACGACGAGTGTCGAAATACGATCAGATTTAATGCCTTACAGAATATGGATGTGCGTCCTGTAGTTCCCAGAGTGACCGAGGCGCAGTTACTTACAGACACTGTCGGGGCGTGGTTTTCAGGATCTAGGTCATTGCTACCGGAAAACGTGTGGTCTTTTAAATTGAGTAACTGTAGTGGTCCGGGTGGATGTAATGCACACTGGTATACGGCGGCAGCTTGGGCTTCAACATGGCGATTGGGATGTTCGCAAGCTCTTTGTACTCTTAGAAAACCGTCGTGTGTTCTATTTCGTAAAAGAAGGCGAACACGTCGTTTCGATAATAATATTGATTCGGAAGAATTGAAGCCTAGCAGTACCACTACAACAACCGAAAATATTCTTCGAAGGACGAGATATATGACACCACCAAAATCATCCAAATTTGAAGACTTTGCAACTACCGTTAGGGATGATGATGCAGAATCGCCTTTGTATCGTGGTGTTTTAAATAAAATTTCTAGAAAAAGGCCAAGGGAGTTAAAAATTGTAGCATTTACATTCTGTAATTATGGACCGGCGGGGAACATTGAAGGTTTTCCAATTTATGAAGCTGGCGCTACTTGTAGTAATTGTCCCCAAGGCACGCACTGCAGGGATCGCACTCACAGGGCTTTATGTTCGGTAGTAAACGATCCTGACGGGCAACATGGGGGGTAATTTGTAATTTTATAAATTCGAAGTACATAAATAGTTTATTTCTCTAAGGAGTTATATTATTTATATTTTGTCTAAAAAGTTATTATTTATTATATTAATTTAAAAGAAATCGTTCTTAGGGGCAGGACTTCGTTCCTGAGTGTAGGTGGCGCAAAACCATACCTACTCTAAACAACCTCACCGAAAAATGAGCCCCTCCTATTATTGAAAGGATTTTTCGTAATACTTGACTGGCGGATTGCCCTTAATCACTCAAGCACCTTTGACGCGACTTTCAATCAGCAAAAGACATCGACAGTCAAACGCCATTACATCTTTCTGGCAATTCTTGTAATCGTCTCTTACTACACCCCTTTGACATGACCAACCAAACATAGAATAAGTATTCTCAGTGAAGTTGGAATTATTAACAGCAAAGTCAGTAAGTAACCTTTCTTAATGGGTCGATTCTTCTACTGAAGGTTCTTTTTCATTGCCACCCACCGATGGAAACACTTGTTAATATAGAACATTTTAGAAATCGAGAGATTTGAAGAGATATTAGACCAATTATTACGTTTTGCATGTTTGATTTTTATACAATGATTTTGTTACATTGAAGTAGATTTACAGACGTAAAAAAGAGTTTGAAAGCAATGCAACGTCCCCATAATAGATTTTGTAAAAATAAGGATTAAGTTTGCAAAGGAACATTGTGTCAATTTATAATAAATTTCTTATTTCTGCACTTGAACCTGATTAAAACCAATTTTATTTTACGTAAGTTGATTAAAGCTATAGTTTCATAAAGCAAAGTTAAAAAAGTTAACGCCTAAACACTGCGATGAAAAAAGTGGCATTTTAATATTTAAATTCTTTAGAAGACGGAGCAGATAATAAATTGCTTCGTCTATTAAAACAATTTGTAATATTATCGAGAACGGTAGTTACAAATGTGGAAAAAAAGGTTATAGGTATGAGTTCTGGAGATTAATATTTGCAATGTGATAAAAGAAATTTTATAACCATTACAGCCTGTCAAAATCCACTGCTGGAAATAGGCCTCTGCCATAGACGAGTATATATCTATATATATATATATATATATATATATATATATATATATATATAAATTACGTGTCACGTTGTTTGTCCGCGATGGACTCCTAAACTACTTAACCGATTTTAGTCAAATTTGCACACCGTGTTCAGTTTGGTCCAACTTCAGAGATAGGATAGTTTTTTTGTAGGAGTTTCCCACAATTTTTTGCGAATTTAAGGATTTTAATAGGAGATGACAAAGGGTCGTCAGAAAGGGCAGAACAACGTCTGCCTGGCCAGCTAGTATATGTATATATATACTGTCTAGTCTGTCTGAGTCTATATATTATACTCTTTTTACCATCTAGAAAAAAATAGGGTGTAACTGGTGAACGGAATATAAGCTTATGGCATTAATATTATATTTTTTTTTTACATTAACATATTATGAAATTGATTTATCAATAAATATTACTATTTTGAAATAAACTTTAAGGTACTAAAAGTAAAAACAAAAATGTTGAACGAAATAAATTAAAAACTATCGAAATTAAAATAATATGCACCCGATTAGTAGTTTTTTTTTATAGAAGAGGGGGCAAAGGAGCATGCGGCTCACCTGAAGGTAAGTGACTACCGCGGCTCATGAACAGCTGCTACAAAAGGGGAATCACACGTACGTTAACGTCTGGAAAAATCGCCGGTGGTAAACAAATTCCACAGAGAAGTAGTAAGAGGAAAAAAACTCTTACAACTAAAACTACTACAACTATATATAACTATATATAGTTATAGTAGTTTCTCTGTGTGTTTTACTAGTTATATATATATATATATATATATATATATATATATATATATATAACTATATATAACTAGTAAAACACACAGAGCTGAACCGCCAAGCATCCAGATCGTGAGGATGGTATTATGGCGATGTGCGTTCGTAAAATTTGGCGGCTAAAACTAATCCGAATAATTCCTCATAACACTCCCCGTGGTAGATACGATAAAAAAAACGCAAAGAGATGCAACATCCCTACGCAGCGCCAGTGAGTCGAGCCGATCAGAAAGAACTCGGTCCTTGAAGATTCGAATCACTCTGCGCTGGATGCGGTCAAGTGGAAGGATCTGGCCGTGGGGTGTCCCGGCCCAGAAGTTAGAACAGTATTTGAGGAGGTATTACTTGTTGTGAGGCCGAACTTGCACTTTGTAAAGTTGCAAGTGATATGTCGGCGTGAAATACAGTCTCGCTCTGCTGAGCTTTTCAGAGGCCAATTGGACTTTCCCCTCCAATTCCAAGTGACCAAGAAACTGCACACTATAAGATATGTCGACGCCGAGGACTCCGATTCTAGCGGAGGCAGCAAGGGGAGTGCCTTAAAATTGAAGAGATACGACAAAGGGGTTCTTTTTAGCGGTAAACGCGTAAACTTGTCTGTGTCTTCTGGGGATGAAATTGGACTAGATTTAGTCGCCCCCAATCCGAGACTTTGTTCAGCAAAGACTGGACTTTAGACACAATTTTGTCCCTATATTCAGCGACGTTTTGCCAAGAAATATTGGCATGACTGATATATGAGGCATTACCAGTGCTGTCCTCTGCATTGCAATGAATATTACCAGTTAGTAACATATCATTCATATGCAAAAGAAACAACGTTAGTGATGGCACGCAGATTTGTGGAAGATCAGCGTTAAAAGGCTTGCGATTAGAGCATGCATCTTCGACGATGACCTTGATGCTCCGATTAGCAAATAAACTAGTTATCCGCTAGCTTCGAAAGAAGCGCTTTGTGCCACACCTGATCGAAGGTCTTTGCTATGTCCAAACTGATGGCCAATGCCTCTTCCATGGACTCTATCGCCTCCGCCCATTTATGAGTCAGGTAGAACAGAAGATCATCAGCTGATCGACCACGACGAAAACCGTATTGGTGGTCACTGATCAGCTAGTGATCCTCAGGGTACGTTATGAGCTGGCAGTTTACAATGGACTTCCTTATTTTCGAGAATAAGGAGGTGATGGCGATAGGCCTGTTGTTGGACCGGTCTGAGCGGTCGCCTATTTTAGAGGTCATGGTCACATCATGGTGGACATGGTCGATGAGTCGGAATGTTTCGATTTTACCGCCTGCCGCTATGGGACTTATAGAGGCACCCGTAGACGCGGGGATGGTCGTCGCTGTCTACGCGCAGCCATAGGATGGACAGGTACCTTCAAGACTGCCGAGGCGTCGAAAACAGATGTCCTCTCTGATATATAAGCAAACTCCAGCCCGGAGCACAAGGGAGTGTTATCATTTGTACTCCGGGTAGGAGAGATATGATTTATCAGCTGGAGAGTACACCTGAGTCTCGGTTAAGACGAGCAATCTGTGCAGAATGCAAGTGGGGTGTCGAAGGCAACGTATACAGCGTCCATAAAGTACATAAATGAAATTGAGTGAAACTAGTCTTAATAATACCGCAAGGAAAATTAATAGAAAGAACAAATTTTTAAGAGTAAAGCAATAATAAGTTGGAATAGTATTGTATATTTTACATATACAAAGAACAAAATATTTGGTACTCCTGATTTTGATTGTATGTTAGTCTTACTGCTTATTTATGTTTACACAAAAATAACTCAAAGTCATAGTCATAGTCATTTATTCCATAGAACAATATTACATTGTATTAGAAAATTAATTACACAAAATGAAGAATTACGCTTGCATGCAATTAACTTAAATAAGACTAAAATCGAATATAATTTAAATATCATGTGACAATCGTTCTACATTGAATACTTTTCATGTCATTATTAAATATTTTTTATATCATAATAGATTATAATATATTAAGTAGTACATAAACAAAAAAAAATAACATTCATTAAGTTTATTTTTGTCATTTAGGTAATCGTCAACTGAGTAGTAGCTTTTTTTAATTACCTAATAATGATTTGAGTTTGAGAGTGGCAATAAATAACTTTAAATAAAATAGGCAAAGAATTAAATAGTGCAATGGCTTGATACCGTGTGCTATGGCGTACAACATTCAATGTTGGTATAATTGTTAATTGTTAAAATAAGTTTTTAAATCTTTTCGACGTGTCATTTCTCTCTTTTTCGTTTCTTCGTTTGTTTCATATTTGTAAAAAAAAATTACTAAATCTAAGTGAAACTAAGATGTACAGAGGGGGAACCATATGCCAAGTTTTCGAAAATGTTCTTTAAACGACTCAATTTGTGGAATACGTAACATGGAAACCTTCAACGTAATACATTATATGCAAAATGAAAATTAAGTTTTTTTTCTACCGAAACTGCATAAAGTACGTAAGCTAAACGAAAATTTTCTAAAGTACTGTTAGTCTAAGCCATATTATATAACCATATCGATTCATTCAATTTTAATCAATGTTTTTATATAATGTCATCCTGCTCAAATATTTAATTAAAGCTTAATCTAAACAGGTCACATCACTATAAAGCCAATATTGCCAGATGATAAATGTGACCTATTAAAGTCGTTCTACTTTTTACAGCAACTACCACTTTCTTCTAAACTTATTTATAGTTTTTAAACAACTTAGCCTGGAGCTGTCTAATTCGAATAAATTTTGTCTGTATCCACATCCACGAACTTTTTAGATAAATTGCAGCATAGCACTGGAAACAACTTCGTTTATTCCTATTCATAGTTTTTTCCCTTTCATAGTATACCCCACGATAATCTTATTTACTCAGAAACCGTTGAACACGTGAACTGAGTGTAAAGCAAATGGAATAGGCAATAATTCCACTCTAGACAGTACACTTCATTGCCTTCAAATGTTAATACTTTCATCGAATTACGTATGTACTACTCTGTAAAGAAAGTACCGGGAAAAGATCAATAATACACAAAATGTTAGATAGGCATCCGAGTTTATTTTATCACCTCCAAAATATGCTACTTCAGAAACTATGCACTTTCTCCAACGAATAATTCAATAAACAAAACATTTTTAAACGCTTTTTCCGTAATTGAGTTTAATTCTCGCTGCGAATTCTCGATTATCTCTTCCACCGAATAAAAACGGGTTTAGATTGATTAATTTATAGAGAGAAAATCCAAGAATTTTCTTTCCACAAATCTGGCCTTTTTTACGTCGCATAATGCTCAAATAATATTCTTTATTTATCATTTGCCCTCTAGGCAAGGATTCCAAGTGAACAACACCAGGATGGTCAAAGAAAACAGTCAACATGACTTTTGACTTTTTATCGACTTTGGTGTGGTTTTTTCGGTTTCAGTTTAGTAGGAAGGCGCCACTCCGAAGCTTATTGACTAGAAAACCCACGTCTCGTCACCGGTAGCAATGCGTTTCACGGTCGGAATTGACTCGTCCTGGTATGTCCTCAGCAACTCTTATGCGATTGAATTTTTGGAGAAAATTCAGGTCTTTTGGACTAGCCGAGAGGCAACATGTTTCATAACCAAGTGATTATTTAAAATGGCCCGGATCAACTCCTGAGACACAAAAAGTTCGGTGGCTATCTCTCTCAAACTTCAATGAGAATTTTCAGCCACTATCTCCTTCACTTTTGCGATGTCAACTTCAGTTGCAGTCGTGGATGGCTTACCATAGCGAGGAAAATCTTTCATCACATCTCGACTGCTTGTGCTCGCTTTGTACCACTCATATGCACGCGTTTTTGATAAAGTCGATTCACCGTAAGCCTTCTGTAACACTCCGTGATTTCGAACACAAAATTCCATTGGCGATGCAAAATAACTCAGTACACACTAGATAAGATATAACTAAAACAGCACTGTATTTAACCTCTCAAACACCAAGCGGCCAAATTTGACCGCTTCGATATTCCGTCAAAATTCAAGCGGTCAAATATGACCGACGGTCGCTCGGGATTTTTATGGGGATTGAAGGGTTAATCTAAATAACACATGTTACTCAAAGTTTAGCGCCAAAATGCAACACAGTTGTGCCAATCTAATAACGTCATTGATGTTAATACCGTATTTTCATGCTAATGAACTGGAAAGGTATAGTCCAGTAGCTTGAAGACGTCTTCTAATGCAGCGGTGAATAGTTCCGGGGATACAACATTACCCTTTTTTTTAACATGGGGAAATGCCTACGCATACCCGCCTCGCGGGGGCAAGGACAGGTTATGTCGGACTCGCACCGACTAAAACCCCATGGTGTTCCACCTTCGTCGCATATTGGCAGGGCTACGGGAACGCTTTCGCACACTTCCACGGCCCTACCAGCGACTGCCGCCCCATGGCAGCACCTCCTCGGGAGAGGAATATTCCTCCCCGTTCTCCTTCTCAAGTAAGGCGCACCAGAACACATGGCACGCCTTCCTCCACGGCCTCCAATTACATCTGCGCAACAAACGCCCCCGCGTCCGATGCGCGAAGGCCATGGGGCCAGGAAAAACGAGCACTTAGAAGTACTAGCCTTCCCGACCCCAGCGGCGGATCTGGTCTATGGCTCCGCCGCCAACTAAGATTCGGCTGCGGAGGATAGGGAGAGCGGCGCCTCGCAATACCGACAATCCTCTCCCCCCGCAGCCCCATCACCACCGCATCAACGTTGCGGCCCCGTTTGAGTCGCGGAGGATAGGGCGAGTGGCGCATCGCCATACCAACACTCCTCTTCCTCCGCGACTCCACCTCGGCTGCAGCGGTAGAGGGTGCGGAGTCCCCACTCGCTGCAGTCCACCAGCACACATCCGAAGTGGGCTCCCCAAGCCCACTCGGAGTGGCCACCTCAGGCCGGCCCTTCACCTCGGGCCAGCCACGTGGGTTCCTCTTTGTTCACCGCCACGACAAGGCGGGAACCCGTTCGGGGGGATATAACATTACCCTGTCTTACACCTTTCTGCAGTTGGATAGGTTTTGTACTCTAGTTTTGTACTCGTACAGCCATCGTAGTCCTACTTTACAAATACTTCAGCACTTCGATATACCAACAGTCGACTTGGCACCGCTGAAGGGACTGTAACACTGCCCAGATTTCGACGAAGTCAAAGTCTTTCTCATAGTCCACATACACAAGACACACTTTGTCTTCTGCACAATTTGCGAAAAAGTTTGTATGTGGTCTATGATACAAAAGCCTTTTCGGGAGGCTGGAAGTCGCCGAGTCTGCTTGCGAGACAATTTGTAATGACTCGCGAAAACAGCACGTAGACGCGGCTCAAAAGGGAAATCGCTTCGTAATTCTTCAAGAGAGCATTATTGCTTATCTTGAAAAACAAGACCACCACACTTCTGCTCCACTCCTCCAGAGTAGTCCCACCATGGAGGACTGAAATAGAGAGCTTTTGAAGGACTTCAAACACCGATTTGCACCCACTTTCAGAAACTCCGCTATATTTCCATCCTCGCCTGAGGCCTTGCCGTTTTTAAGGTGCTAGAGAGCCATTCTAATCTCGCTCAGACTGACGCCCTAGATATAATCGGAATAGTGTTGGATAAGAATTGATCTTGGATCATTACTAACACTTGCGTGTGAGTAGTGTATTTGTACCAGTTCTGGCTCACGAGCCAGAACTGGTCTTCGGCATCGACAGCTACCTCTTCCTGGCAGACAGATCTCTGGCAACAACTTTGGAGCTTTGGTGTTCCGTGAACCCGCCGCATGAATTTAAACATCTGTCTGTTCAGTTGCCGGTATACTGTCAAATCTGTGGAATAATTGCAGAATAATTTCCCATTTAACAGCCATGAGATTAAGAGTGTGATGGGCGAGTTTTTGGATTATTATGCGACGAGTCCTGCAGAACTTAGCTCCGACCGCATGGACAGTTTCAACGAGCTTGTCATTCATATCGTCCACTGTATTGCAGTCTTCTTGGCACTGAAAACAATTTTGTAACTTGACTTGAAAGTTTTCGGAACATTGCATTAGAATAGCTCACTATACCGAGCATTTTTTTATTTACTTTTGGATGACAAAACTACCAGCTGTCTTTAGCGCAATCCGATGAGCGGTATGGCAGTGCATAAAATATGAACAAACAGAAATTCATTTTTATATATTAGATAACATTATAATCATAAGAGTGTTAGTTTAGGGGCCAAAGACTTTCCACCATTACATGTGAAGGAGAGGTAAAAGGAAAGGAGAAGACCATCTCTAAAGCAAAAGTAGCCTAATGGCAGGGCGCCAGGGCGCGGACCGCGAACTCATAAAGGTCGTGGGTTCGAATCCACCATTCGACTACTGGCGTGAACTATCGTATATAGCGTATTACAAGCAATTTAAGCTTACCACGAGTGTTTAAGGGGAATATTAGTAATGTTTATAGCATTGTTAATATTCTTTTTTTTTAAATCTCTGCACCTATATGCACTTACGCAGTAGTAGGTATAATAAGTTTATATATGCACTAAATACATGCATAAGAAATTTTAAAAAAAATCGATGACAGTAGTTGTTATGAGGTTTCATTGTGTTGTCAAATATTTGTTATCTCTTTAAATTTATTTAAACTAACTCTTAAGTATTTATTAAAAACAATGCTCTCCGCTGCAAAAGTACGCATCCATGGGATGCAGGATGATAACTGGGTGATAAAGGATAAAATCAATCAATACCGAGGTCTTATTAAGCTATACGGTTAGTAGTTATTCGTCAAGATTTATTTCCAAATTATTGCATTTTTGTTGTATTTCCTTGTTCTAGAAGTTGTAAGCCTCCGTATTGACGGCCTGATGAGCAATGCAGAGTCAGTGTTTGTATCGGTGTCCTAGAACCGTAGTTTGTGGCAGTCAAGGAAGCCTAGTTCAGCGATGACGGGCTGAAGTTAGTGATTTTAGATTTATAAATAAATTTGCTACTGCAAAATTATCTTTTATCGTAATAGTTGACGGCTTAAAAACTATGATCAATGAAGGGAAAGCAGTGTCTATCAGTGATTTGATTATAATACATTCCCCTGCATTTTTGAAACCTCCAGTAACATATGCGTACACTATGCTCTTTTTGGTCTTAATGGTATACGGAGCCAATGTTGGAATGGTTTAAAGATTAACACATAGGTATGATGTGGATAGTATAGCGAGGGCTCACAGCAGCAAAGTCCCGATCCATCATGGAACGGCTCAAGGTTCGATTCTCGGTCCGACTGAGTACTTCCTACACATTCATGATATGTGTAAATTATTCCGGTAAGCCTCTGTATACCAATTTGCTGACGACACAACATGTCTTATCACAGCTCACAGGGATCTAAGTACTGCGGAGATGCTGATGCAAACTAAGTCGTTATGTTGTTATGTCAATGGGCACACGACGTTAGTTTAACAATCATTTATCAAAAAACTAAAGTCATGGACATTCATCTACCATACTTAAAAACACAAGGAACACCAAAAGTCGTGGCTCATGAACACCAGTGTAGGAATCTGTGCATCAATGTCTGTGACTGTAAGCCGATTGTAAATGTTAAAGAAAATGTGTATCTAGGTCTTAAGATTGATTATAAATTTAACTGGGCCCATATATGTATATCAATGAGTGCATAACCAGTTATGGAAGAACTTATAAAACTTACCTTCAAAAAATCTATAATATATAGACACGATTATTAAAGATAATAGTATCATATAAAATTAAACTCAAATACAAACCCGATTATGATAATTATGTTATTTCAATATTGTAAAGTCTTAAATGTATTTGATTAAGCAAAACTGTTTCCTTTGATTGCTGTGAACATAATATGAGTCAATTACAAAAAAAAGTATAAACTGCCAAAAGTGATTAGTTAGGGTCTGAACGTACGCTCTTGCAAGCATTCCGAATAAATTGTCTAAGGAAATAACCAAACAATTGGAAAATAAAACATCTCGACAAATTAAAAAAATTCTGAAAGTTTACTATACCGTGGAATAGTTTAGAAAGGGGGAGGGGCCTAGGTGTGGGTGGGTCCACTACCAGACAAAGAATTATTGTGAGCGAGTAAACATGAAATTAATCGATACCGCACATAATCTTACCACAAAACGATTTTGAGTTATTTTAATGTAATAATATCGTAAATGTATGCCGAGTGAAATAAATAGTTTGGTATTAAATTTTTTTATTTTTATTAACATTGATAACGATCCTCATATTTTTATATAAAAAGTGTGACAAACGAGCACTCAATCATCTGATGTTAAATGGATGCTGTGTTCCATAGATATCTACATCCAACATTAAGAAAAATGGAGATGCATTCATCTCTAAGGACCTAAGTCCATCTTAATGGAGTGCCTCGTATCCAGTAAATAGGGTCTCCGGCTAGGCATAAAGCTGATATAAAGCGCCTACCTACAAATTATCTAGGACAAATAGGTAAATCCATCCAAATAGGTAAATCCAACTTTAACCGTGAGGTCAATGGACAAGTTCAACTTAGCGAGCCGAGTTCAGGAGATTACGACATATCTATTCGTAGGTGTACCTCAACATCTGGAAACAAGATTGTACAACCATTGCGTGTTACCAGTGATGACTTATGTGTCTGAGGCATGGTCGCTCAGCGAGATATGGCGATGGCTATGTTTGGTATTTCTCCTCATGATAAATTTAGAAATGATACCCGCGGTAGAACCAGAATAACCGACATGACCCGACCCAACATGCTGGGCCGTTGGCATCAGATTAGTAAGCTGAAGTGACAGTGGGCCGGCCATATAGTTCAAAGAACCTACAACCGATGAGGAAGAGTGGATCTCAAGTAGCTGCCTCGTGCCGGTAGACGAATTGTTGGGCGGCTCCCCACTAGATGCAGTGACGAGCTGGAGAGACGCGCAGAATGTCGATGGATGCGAGTGACTAGGACCGTGCTTTGTGGTATTCCTTGGGGGAAGCCCAGTTCAGTAGTGAACTTTAGAAGGGTTCTAATGATGATGAAGATTCTGTGAGTGGGTGGTCCTTTCCCGGTCGAGCGGAAATATTCGTGCTACAGTCATAATATAGCTGCAGCACGGTTCTACCACGTTTTTATTGCAAACGTTTGAAAAAAGTTGATTTAATACCTTGTTACATTTTCCAGCAGTCAACAGAGCAAAAAGCCCCATGAGTATGCATCAATCCAATGCTTAACTTTTCAAAGCTCAGTTCTTAGCTGTTTCAGGAACAAAATTTCTGTTATATCAATATGTAATTGGTCACTTCATATACTTTGAGATTAGGGTACAACGTTTTAGTTCTAGGTCCGCTCCGAGATCCTTGAACTTCAACTTTTATTTACATAGTTGTTAATTTACACACTTTAATATAATCCGTAAGATGCGGTTCCAAGTCTACTTAACTAGTTCTATCAAATGAACATAGATAGCTCTCTCCTATAAAGAGCTACAAAGTATGGTCCTGAGCCACTTTTATCCACCGACTACCTGCATATTTCATCAGGTCGTTACTTCATCTGATGCGGTGCCACTCATCTATTCAAGTTCATAGTATGCTTTATTCCTTATGAACATTCACTGATCGACATTATTTTCTTATAATTAAACAAAAATGCTATTGCTGCAGGATATATGCTATGCAAATAAAAGTTCTTCACTTGCCACAACCATATTATATATTTTATTCCCAAACAAGATAACATATACCTACAATAGTTAATAAAGGTTAGGAAAAACAGTAAAGAAGAAACAGAAATAAGTAGATGTTACCATGAGATACAGTTAATTAAATTAATCAAATAATAAGTTAAATATTACCGTCACTCAGGTGGCTTGAGCGTAGGGTCTAGAACGTCACGCTGCAGCTTTTTATTGGTTGCAGCACTAATAGATCGGCTCGACCGGGGGGGGGGGGGGCATCACCATAAAATAATGGTGCAGTGTTTCTATTTGTAAGTGTATATAATCTGAGAGCATTCATACTGATAACGAAACATTCTATGTAAGTCCTCCGGGGTGACAACGTGCGTATCCATGCCACAGCACTCGTATACCATCAGGTGGACCATGTGCTCGCTTGTCACCCTATACAAAATAAATGAAAACTTTTCATATTTGCTTATACGTATTTTCATTTAATAAAGAACGAGATCGCAAGATACATGAAGGAGATTTAGCGAAGCAAAAACGACGTTATTCGCGTGACATTCGCCAACTCCGTAAAGATATTGCTAAGAAGAGGCAGGAGCTTGGCGTAGCTGTGTATGGAGACAAACAATTTCTAAGAAATGCCTTTCAGGAACACAAACGATTACAACTGACATACATGAACAGCCAAGCTGATGTAAGGAGAAACATTTATTAAATATATTATATATTATAATATAATCAACATGATATTTAACTCATTTATCCATAACAGCTAATCGGAAGTCCATTACTGAATATAGGGCGTTCCCTATAGATTGGGTATGTTCCGAAATGTTTCCAGTATATTCGTGAATACAAATGACGTCATTAATTGATGCCATATTGTACTGGCGTACCACCGTCATATTGTGTCGGATATCTTGCCATATTAATTGTGCGTACGCTGAATGAAGCATGCCAGAATTTGTTTTTATTTATTCAAATACGAAAAAATTATAGAGTAATTGCTGGTATCTCCATTCTTCACAAATTAATTGAAACAGGATATAATGACTTTTGGAGCACAAAATGAAGAAATAATCGCCAATACTTTTCCAATATGGCGCAAATGTATGATGTCATATATTGTCCAATGGTTTAAAACGAATCACCAGTATGGCGTCAATTTATAACGTAATTGACATTGGCCAGTACGCTGGGCACATACCTATTGTCTCACAGTATACCTTAGTTACCACGCTTGAGAAGTGGGTTGGCAACCGCAGCTTATTATTATTTTTCCTTGTCTACTGTTTCAGATTCATTCCTTAAGACGCCTTTTACGGTACCTACGAAATGATATGGAATAGAGTACTTCACGTCGCAAGATAATCTTATAATAGGTCCTTACATATGGAATTGGCGTTTTGTACGAGAGGAATATAAAGTCAATTTTTTTTGGAAAATATATTTAATTAATCGAAGTGTGCACCGTTGTTATCTCGCACTTTTGCCATCTCATCGGTAGTTCATTGATCTCTTTACTAAAAAAAAACCATGGGGGCGAGAATCAATAAACTCTTTGAAGGCGGTTTGGACTGCCGCATCGGAGTTTCGGAAATTCCGGAAAAATGGTAATCTTTTGGAGCAAGGTCCGGGAGTACGGTGGATGTTGCAGATATTCCAATTGTAGCTCATCTAACTTAGTGGTTGTTTGTTGTGCAGTGTGGGGTCTTACGTTGCCGTGAAGCAGCAGTGGCCTAGAGCGATTGATCAATCTCGGTTGTTTAGCAGCTAGTTCTTCCTTCATGGTTTACAGTTGCTGACAATAGATATCTGCCGTAATCGTTTGGCCAGATTTTAGAAAGCTGTAGTAAACGACACCGGCGCTAGTCCACCAATCACTCACAAGTAACTTTTTCTGAGTCAATTTTCGTTTAGGGCAGGATTTGGCTGGGTTTCCAGGGTTCAGCCACTGTAACGAGCACTTCTGATTATCGTACAGTATTCAATTTTCATAACAAGTAATGATTCGATTTAAAATCCCTTCATTTTTGTGTCGGTTGAGCAAAGTAACACAGCACCCATCGTTCAAGTTTTTTTTTTCATTTTCCGGTTAGCTTCAAGTGGATTAATACAGTTTTATCAACCCCGAAGCCTGCATCTATCTCTGAAGTGCTTTGTGATGGATCTACTTCCACAATAGCCTTTAATTCTTCATTTTCGACTTTGGTCTCCGGCCGTCCACGGGGTTGGTTCTGAAGGTCGAAATTTCCAGAACGAAAACGTTGAAACCAAAAACGTACCGTGCTTTCTTTTGCAACATCAGTGTCGTAAACATCATTAATCCTTCGAGCTGTTACTGCAACACTGGTATCACGGTAGAACTCGTACTCGTGAATAAACCGATATTTCATGTTTCCATTCTGCGGTAATAAGCGACGCCAAAGAAAAAAATAATGAAGAAAAAACAAATGAATGACTGTTTTCAAAACTCAAATGAACCAGCTTAATGTATTTATAAATTTGAATTTAGAATTCTTAAGCAAAGAGGAGATAATTCAGATCTAAATGTTCAGTACGACAAAATGCTAATTTCATATGTAAAGACCTAATATTATATTTTAATGTTATATAATAAAACTTCTTGTAGATATGAGCGGAAAATTATACTTTTTTAATCGTAATTAAACCCTCTCAGAAACGAGGGAGGCCTGTGCCCAGCTGTGGGATGTATGTAGGCTGTAACTTTACTTACTTTAATCGTAATTGACGAAGGTCCATATTACCAGTTTAAATATTATTGGAGTACCACCATCGCAATCTAACTCAGGATCAGTTTGATTGCGTCTTATGTATTTTAAGAAGAGTACCACTCTTTTTGATCTCTAATCAACGTGTTTAACGTAAATATAACATTGATAGCTCCTCCAATAATGTTCACATAAATATGTCTGCCTAGGTGACAGAGATTCGCTCAGCGATTAAGAAAATATTTTTTGTGTGAATACATATTTTCAGATATAACTCCTACAGAGTAAATAATTGACTATATATTTACTGTATCACATATCCAGATAAACTTGGAAAACATTATCTAAATAAAAAATCTTGAGTGGAAAGAAAAATTCATTTCGTGCACTTTTGTATATTTGTAATTTCATTCAAATTGTTTTCATCGTATTCATGCGGGAGGAAAATTTATATCGTGAACCGTTGAATATTTGTTAGTTGAATAAATTATTGTATACTAGATTACAAAAAACTTGTGATCACGGAGAAAATACGAATATATTACATTTTTTTGCGTAAAAGTCATCATCATCATCATTACAGCCCTTTACAAGTCCACTGCTGAACATAGGCCTCCCCCAAGGTATGCCACAAAGCACGGTCCTGAGCCACCTGCATCCATCGACTTCCTGCATGTCTTACCAGGTCGTCACTCCATCTAGTGGGGGGTCGCCCTACACTTCGTCTACCGGTACGAGGCTGCCACTCGAGAACCTTTTTTCCCCAACGGTTGTCGGTTCTTCGAGCTATATGGCCGGCCCATTGCCACTTCAGCTTACTAATCCGTTGGGCTATGTCGGTCACTCTGGTTCTACTGCGGATATCCTCATTTCTAAGTTTATCACGCAGAGAAACTCCGAGCATAGCCCTCTCCATAGCTCGCTGAGCGACTTTGAGCGTCCTCATACGGCCAGCAGTGAAGGACCACGTCTCAGTTCCATATGTCATCACTGGCAACACGCACTGGTTGTACAACTTAGTTTTCAGGTTTTGAGGTATACCTGACGAGAAGATGCGTTGTAATTTCCCGAACGCTGCCCAGCCGAGTTGAATCCGTCGATTGACTTCTCGGTCGCAGTTGGACTTACCTAGCCGGAGTATTTGTCCCAGGTAAACGTACTCGTCAACAACTTCGAGCTTGGTGCTCCCAACAACTACCGGCATAGGTGTGACATGGACATTAAACATGATCTTTGTTTTGTCCATGTTCATCTTAAGACCTCTCCGTTGGGAGGCACTATTGAGGTCATTGAGCATAGTGCTTAAGTCCTCCAGCGATTCTGCCATAAGTACTATATCGTCGGCAAATCGAAGGTGAGTGATGTACTCGCCATTGATGTTAATACCGTATCCTTTCCAGTCCAGTAGCTAGAAAACGTCTTCCAATGCAGCGGTGAAGAGTTTCGGGGAAATAACGTCACCCTGTCTTACACCTCTCTGCAGTTGGATAGGTTTCGTACTCTGGTTCTGTACTCGGATAGCCATCGTAGCTCTACTGTACAAACACTTCAGCACTTTTTAAAAGTAAATATGGGTAATGTAAAACAGTTACAAAGTTCAGCACCTATTATTTCTTACAGGAATAAATCAGCACTTATATGCCTACTTCGCCGAGTATGTTGCAAACCGGCACTTAGAATTGCAATTAGCAATTTTGTTGGAGCAATATAATTATAAATAATTATTAAAAGTGATTTATTAATAACTAGAGATCCGCCCCGGCTACGCACGGGTGTTTTCTGGATCACTTGATTTCACCATTGCACATCGCGACAGAACTTGAGATACCATCCTTACCACCTGGATGATTCGCGGTCCACTACTGTGTTATTTACAAGAAGTTTTCTTCCTCGCACAACTTCCTTGTGGCATCGACTACCAACAGCGGTTTTTCCGGACCGATACGTCTTAGGGACCTTCAAGAAAAGAGCCTACTATTTTTTTACAGGCTGACAATGAATCAGCAATTCCCCCGGTGTTGCGGTTGTTCATGGACGGCGGTAGTCAACTACCATCAGGTGAGCCGCACGCTCGTTTGCCCCCAAAATAATATTGCGTCAAATAAAAAAGGGACAAAGTAACTCTATTTAATGTCTTTCTATGATAAAGACATTTTTACGTAAATATATTTTAGAGTTCGTTTCTCAAATATTAAATCGTCTTTTTAATTATATTTCATTTTCAGAAAGTTTTAGAGAACATTCACCAAGAAAACTTTAACAAAAGGAAGCAGCTTGACCGAATAAGATATATTAAGAAAAAGAAAATGGAAAAATTTCGGCGCACACAAGTACCAAATATATTTAAATAAGCCCACCATTATATTTTTATTTTATAATATCACTATACTATTATTTATAAGCAAATAACATTATTTTGATACATTATGTATCTATTTATCATTCAGAATATATTTAAATACGAAAAAATTGTTTAGCTTGAATCAGCAGAGCTACATGATCGCCTACTGTATGAGGTAGGCGGAAAACTGCCAGCTGAAAAAAAGGAACAAGCTGTGGCTAATTATGTTCAACGTGCCAATATAAAAAAGAATGCAGCTTTGGCTATTAAAGTCATGTATAAGAAGATTCTAGATATTCTTAAAAAGGTTACTGTCAATCTTGTTATTTATATTTTTGACATAGTTACTCAATATTTAACTGCTAAATAAATCAACTTTCAATGTAATTATTATTGTGTCTTTTGAAATAGATTAGCAATTTACTTCGAAGAATAGATACAAATCCAAGTTCAAAGATTTTAGAAAATTGTTTTTTTTTGCAAAATAAATTCGATTTCCACCAAGCACACCCTAGCATTCTGCTTCTGATATTATTCTAATGCATATTTAACAGATCATCAACCCATTAATATGTGTAGTCGCGAACTTCGAAGGAACCTCAAGGAAGCCTTCATAACCTTTCTCAAGGAAAAATGATATGTAGGTAGTGGTGGCGTTATAATATCTACTAGTCTAGGTGACAGAGGAAGGGTTTCGTATGCTGAGTGTAAAGAACCAGGGGTGACAATGCATTTACATTTTGAATCTTATTCGATGACAGATTCAGTCTATGGGCTACGGTATCAACTTAACATCATGTGGACTGTGTAGTCGTTTGTCACCCATATCACAGCCTGTAGTTTACATAATAAAAATATAATCCAATACACAGTTTATGTTTGACAAACAGAGCACATGTGCCACCATCGACACGAAAACATTAATTGAAAAAATAACCTCCAAAAATGGACGCCGGTTCGCCCATTCACTGACAATTTGGACTACTTCCATTTGGCGTGGCGCACGTTTTTGACATTGACGTACGGCCGTAGATGACGTCTATTTGGACTGGACGCATGGATTTCAATCCATTTGGAAATCCAGAGCTGGATGAAATCCATCCAAATGGAATATGACGGTACGATTTTGGACGATTACCACTCCATTTGGATTAATGGCCGTATCATCAGTGGGTACCATTACCGTTACAGCCTATTAAAGTCCATGCATTACGTATTGCATTTAAATTAAATTAAACTTTCCTATTTGAAATAATATTACTACGTAATTTATAAATTCTGCAATATATTCAAGAAATTACCAACACTAATTAATTCATTATTGAGTAAACGTAATTTGATATCCTGCATTAATTCGTTAGTTTTTATCTACATTTGCAATGGTTTTCTAAATTTCTTTACTATTCATCAAGTAAAAGTCGCGTTTTCTTTTTCTTTTAAATATCCATCCAGAGTGGATTTTTTAAGGTGGATAAACGGAATAACCCCCGAGGAAAATAGTTTTTCTATTAAAAACTGCCGTTGCCAAACCCCCGCCAAACGTGGCAACCAGGCAAATTTATTCTCTATGAAACGGATAAGAGGCCAATCTGAGTACGGTGGCGACCACGCTGAGGGCGTACAGGGGGTGCTAAGAATCTCCTGCGGAGGTTCGGTTGATTTCTTCGACTACTCGACCTGGCAACATTTGACACACGTACACTGAGGATTCATGAAAATATACTGGAGCTAGAAGAAGAGTTACACAAGTTGAGGGATGGGATATTAGAGGGTTAATGAAGTCCAAAGACAGTGGGAGGACACGCTAACCCTCGAGTTTGGTTACTAGTTATTTTACTCGTAGGGCGAAAATCTCTTTCAAGAAAGTATCTGGTGTGTAAATACTCAAAATCAACAAAGAGTATCGATTGAAGGTCATACTGATTTACGTACCTTATAAGGCGATGTATTCGTCCGAAACCCACTAAACGGTGTTGATGGGAGAATTCAACGCAAAACCAAATATACAAAAAAGGACGGTGAGCTAAAAGTAAAGGAAATTTAATATAGGGCAATGGTCCTGCTGAAGGCAAGGACAACTGTTCGGAAATGTCCCTGAACGTAAGGTTAAAATCTGGAAAGTTCATAGAAAGTTGAGAGATATACTGATCCTTAATGTTAAGTTATATCAACGCTCCGTCCGCCTAGTGCTCTGATCCTAAGCCTCGAAAACTTTTAACTCGAACTACCAAGTACTTTTCATCGCTTAGAAGATTGCAATACAGTGGAAAATATAAATGACAAGTCTGTGGTAACTATCCATGCTGGCGGAGCTAAGTTTTGCAAGTCCTGTCCTAGAAGAACCCAAATTATGAACAGATATGACCGTAGATAGACAACTGACAAAGGTTCAATACAGCTCGTACTGAAGAAGCGGATTTAAGGCCGCAGTCTTTGCCAAAGATCTGTCTCCCGGGAAGAACTGTGGCAGCATAATTTCCGGATCACCTTTTTTTTTTTTTTTTTTTTTTAACATGGGGAAATGCCTACGCATACCCGCCTCGCGGGGGCAAGGACGGGTTATGTCGGACTCGCACCGACTAAAACCCCATGGTGTTCCACCTTTGTCGCTTATTGGCAGGGCCACGGGAACGCTTTCGCACACATCCGCAGCCCCACCAGCGCCTGCCGCCCCATTGCAGCACCTCCTCGGGAGAGGAATATTCCTCCCCGTTCTCCTTCACAGGTAAGGCGCACCAGAACACATGGCGCGCCTTCCTCCACGGCCTCCAATTTCATCTGCGCAACGGACGCCCCCGCGTCCAATGCAAGAAGGCCATGGGGCCAGGAAAAACGAGCACTTAGAAGTACTAGCCTTCCCGACCCCAGCGGCGGATCTGGTCTATGGCTCCGCCGCCAACCAAGATTCGGCTGCGGAGGGTAGGGAGAGCGGCGCCTCGCAATACCGACAATCCTCTCCCCCCGCAGCCCCACCACCACCGCATCAACGGTGCGGCCCCGTTTGAGTCGCGGAGGATAGGGCGAGTGGCGCATCGCCATACCAACACTCCTCTTCCTCCGCGACTCCACCTCGGCTGCAGCGGTAGGTGGGGAGGACACACCTCTCACCGCAGCCCACCAACACACATCCAAAGCGGGCTTGCCAAGCCCACTCGGAGTGGCCACCTCGGGCCGGCCCTCCACCTCGGACCAGCCATTTGGGTTCCTCTTTGTTCACCGCGGGAGAGACCAAGCCACGGCTACTAAGCCCCCCCGCCACGACAAGGCGGGAACCCGATCGGGGGGGAATTTCCGGATCACCTGAGATGACGAATAAGTTTAACGGGTTCTATGAACAGTCGCACACATTGCCGTTGAAGCCACACGTAAGTGTAAGTAATGACCGAAGAGGAAGCCTAATGCGACACTATTCCGGTGATATAATGGACTTCCCGTTTTGTTCTTAAAGAAAAGTGACAGCGCTCTATTGAAAATCTAAGGATCAATTTTAACTGAGCGGCGTCTACGTGCTGTTTGGAGAGTTACGTAATATTGTGCATTTCTAGTCTCTCGCACAATCCGGTTTCCGAAAAGGTTTTACTACTATAGACCACATACAAACCCTTTTAAATTGAAAGAAGACACTACAAGAAAGCCTTCGATTCTATCGAAACTTGAGCGGTGTTTCAGTTAGTGTTTTGGCGGTGTAAGCCGTGTTAGGTTGGATGTCGGTATATCGAGGTGTTCAAGTATTTGTACAGAAAGAATACATTGGCCGTCCGAGTACAGAATAACAGTATAACAGTACGAAACCTTTACAACTTCGGATAGGTGTAAGCCAGGGTAACGTAATATCTTTGAAACTCTTTACCGCTGCATTGGATGATGATTTTAAGCTATTGGACTAGACATCAATGAATGAATGGCGATTACGTCACTCACCTTCGATTAGCTGACGATATAGCCCTTATGGCGGAATCGCTAACCCCTTTAACCCTATGTTCAATGAACTCAATAATGACCTATTTGGTGAAAGGTACTAAAATGAATGTCAAAATGTCAAGTGTAACGCCCATATCACGTTTATGCCCATAGGTTTTGGGAACACTACGCTCGAAGTGGTTGATGAGTATGTTTACCGACTCTTAGATCAAACTAGATATTTTATTTCCTTATATTATCCGATTATATATTTACTAGGTCTGTCGCCAAATAGCAGTGCTTGCACAGCGTACTGTATTTTGCTCTCAAGGGTACAGGAACCATATAACAAACCGGCTGTAAGGCGTTTAAACTTAGTATTCAGAGGTGACACAACTATAGACTACTTAGTTTGAAATTGGTTATACTTTTCCATGGACCCCCGAACGTCTTACCATTAAACGCCTTTAAGTTCGTTTAAAACCTTATTTCTACAAAAAAAGGTATGTCTTACATCGACTGATAGGTCAGTCTTCGGATCCAACTTGGCTGGATAGCGTCCGGAAATTACGACATATCTTTCTCGAAACCGTCTAACAACAGTGTATTACCAGAGCGTGTTTGTTAGTAATACAACATGTGATCTGATATGTGGTCTTGCGCTGCTGACCGTATAAGAAAGCTCGAGATTGCTTAACATGCAGAGGGCTATGCGAAAATAATTAAATAAAATCATGTTTTTGGTGAAAAGAGATGGTGAATATTCGATAATAACCTTATATCATGTGCACTAATTTGTATGGGTTTTTCCGTTTATCGACCCTAAGAAATCCACCCTAGGGTGATAATTGTTGCTGTATTTCGTATGGTGAGTGTAGAGAACCGGAGACCCTTTTTACCGAAAACGAGGCATTCCATCTTAGTCGACGCATCTGCATTTTGATTTGTAATCGAGGATAGATGTAGATTTCTATGGGCCGCAGCAACCACTTACCATCAGATGGACTGTGTGCTCGTTTGTCACCCTTTCCTATAAAAAAAACGCAATAACCCATTTATATAACAAAAACGTCACCCATTATCAATTATTTAATTTTAATATACTAAATCTGTTTTTGGAGCTTAAATGCTACGTCAAAAAACGGGGCACTGATGATCGTCATTTATACCTTAATCCCGATATTATACTAATAATATTTACAATATAATATTTCTGACCCTCCTTAAGCTTAAAGTCCACTGCTGGGCATGGGATGCTTCATCGGAAAAAACATTTGCTCTTATATGTCAAGTTAGGCTTTCGAACTATCAGATATTACTCACTTCTTTCTTGGTTACATCCCATTCTATCAGATTGTATATTAAATCTTACGAACAGTCCTGTTTGGATCTCTTTAATGTCACCGCCATTAATTTCTAATCCCTACATATTTTTTTCCTTTTTGTATGTAGGATTCTTCTTACTTCACGGTTGTATTGGAAGCTTTGAAATTAGACTGTCGAGCTCAAGGCAAATGCTTAATGGGTGCCACGGAAATGGGACAACTCGCCATGGAGTATTTAGATGACAGAAAATTTGAATTTAATAAATTGGAGAAGGAGATCAAAGCAAACATGAAAGAAAGGGAACGTACGTTGAAGCTTGTACGTCGGGAAGTTGCATACTTGACGGATTCCTTTCCAAACCTGATCCGCAAAGAGGTAACTTTGTACAGCTGAACAATCTTACTTTAAATATACACACTATAAAGGAAGTTTAGTTAAGAGAATATCCAGGTGGCGCGGCGCTCAGCCTCACAAACATAGTCCTTGTTTTGCCTAGATAATGATCATAGAGTAATTTTTACATAAGTAATTTTTATACTAAAACTGACTGGTTTTATCATTGTTGTAAGACATCTGGCTAACAAATTTTTTAAACAAAAAAAACACAGACATGGCCATAATCCCTCTTTCATTGATTTTAAAAAATTTAAAGGTGCAGATTAGAAGGAGGAAATAACGGGAAACAATACCGAATGATGAATCCATCAATTTTTGTAGCTATAATGAGCACAAGCTGCGGTTATCTCCCTCAGTTATCTAGGTCGGTCCTTCGCGCATAGCGTGGCAGCAAGAGATATTTAGATTGGTAGAATATTTTAACATATTTACGTGTCAAAACGTTTAGTCCTGTTCATCACATTCAGTCTAGTCTACTCAGTTACAATATGGGTCATTAATAATGTGATATTATTATATTTACGATACTCAAGATACATGCTGGTACATAATAATAAATAATGTACAATTGACATAATAATATACATTGTTATAATAGAAAAGATTATCGGAAAAGGTGTCGACCCAGTGAAAATTAAATTCTTCTTTTAGTAACAGAGCTGGTGACAAAAATCGGCCAGAGTTTTGTAATGGCTAATAATTCAATATGATATTGTGTACACTCTATATGATTCAGCACCCACTCGCAAATTAAGGTAGTGAAATGTATGTCTACAAGTGTTTTAAAACAATTAAAAATTATCAGTTAGCTAGTTCATAGTACAAAAAAAAACGTGAGAAAGTGGCCACATCGCATCGTGGTGGAACGCGGCAAGTCTGCACGCAACATAAGTTGTCGTCATAGTCGTCGGTGCAATAGTTTTGTAATGGCTGAAAATTCATTTACTGCTTAGTTATTATATATAATTTAAGAAAATATTAGTCAAACCACAGAAAAATTGAACAGATGTAGTCAGAAGTCACTCAAAGTGCGGATATAAATCGTGCGAGCGATTTATGTATATATATGTAAAACTCTTGCCGATTTTTGGCGCAACTCTTAGACTATTTCGAACACCGAGTTAAGCTCGGACAGTCCTGTCATTATTTTTTTACTAATCACGGCATATTAAAAGTACATTGCTGAAATTAAACCCTTCCATAGATTTACGCATTGGGGTAATATTTGCCAACATTTGGCCATCATCTATTATGAGTAAAATGTAAATGTACTGAATTATTGATTTTTAACTAAGCATGCATTGTCTCATAATTTTAAGGAGGTAACGAATCTGGACGATTTGTATGAAGAAGAAGATAACGTTAGCCTTCATTCCGTGCATTGGGAGTTAGAAGAAGTCATGGGTATTTGTAAACGTTTGCAGCGAGGGACGCTGGTATCGTCCTACGATAAAATACTTTTAAGGCAAGTTCAATTGTTACAGATGTAAAAAAAATTCAAATTTTATTTTGGTTATTGTAGGATATGTATATATGCATAAGAGCTACATCTTTTAGTGCCTCCATCTTCATTTTGCCATTGAAATTTTCTAACCCCAGCTTATACAATTCTGAAAATATCAAGAAAAGATCTAATAGGCATTTAGTGGAATAAATTCTACAGATTATAATGCTATTGTGTTTATAATATTCTATTTTATCATTACTTATAATCATTTTCGATCTTGGTCTATTATAGGCATACTAATTATTAAAAATATGACGGGTTATTACTCGCTCTCCTTGAGAACCCCATGAATATAGTTCTTTGGTTTTTGAGGTCTGAAAAGTGCCATTTTTATTCTATATTATACACATCAGAATATATCTTAGTTGATATGACATTTAATTTAATTATAACTTTTTTTAACATTTAGTGCAATATAAATTAAAAAAAAAGACATTGAAAGGCATGCTGCATTTAACATATGATATGAGAAAACATCGATTAAGCATATGATATGTGAAAAGTGGGCCAAGTTCAGTGCAAACGTTACTTAAATCATAGGATATATAGAACGTTCTTTGAACTGCTATGGTGCTTAGCGCCCATTCAGATCTCAACTCTTTAACTCCTAATTCTTGGCTGTTTTCAAGATTTGCCCTATTTATACACTTTTGTCTAGCATATTATATGTATATAAAAATTGCTTGCTAGTTTTAGGATTTTTTTACTTTTTTAAGATTGAAGGAGCAAAAGTATCAGTCCGAGCGCCTTATGATGCAGTTGGCTCAAAACAGCGTGAAGAGGGACGCGTTGATTGAAGATCGTAAACACGCTATATTAATGCTCGATTCGCTGAAAAATGTTGGTCAGGAGCGGACTGCACAGTAATTACTTCATTATTTTCATACAGAACATACAGAGATTTAAAAATATCTAAAAAACAACAACAAATAGGATTGTATACATTCACAGAAGTGAGTACATTCACACTTACGATGATTCCGTGGAGTTAAAAAAAAATTGGCTTAACTCCTTAGTTTCCTAAAATGTTATTTTAATAAACGGACATATTACCCAGTATAAATATTTTCTTATAATTACAAGAAAACCCTGTAGTGGAACACCATAGGGTTTTAGTTGGTGCGAGTCCGACATAAACCGTCCTTGCATCCGGGCGTCGGGTATGCATAGGCACTTCTCCATTTAAAAAAGATGTAATGCCCTCAAACTATCACACTAGCGTGATAATTTATAACTTATCATGAAAAGGTCACTATGAAAACTTTTCAAAAACAGAGCGACGGTCTTTGATGATGAAAGGCCACAGACCGCGTAGGCTTGCGGCGTGCGAGAGCGGTGCGGATGTCACGCGCGCTTAGCTTGCATAATAAGTTTAATACTACTTTCTTTATATTTTTAGACATATAATAAAGTAATTAATAAATAAAGAAAAACATGTATATCGATTGTGATTCTAACATCAGGAATGAAATCACTATAGATAAAGACGTCATGTCTTGTGAAATAACGTCACACGTGATACTACTACAACAGGGATGACATTTTTGAAGTAAATTAGAAGATATATATAGTATATTTGGCATAGTATAAAGATACCAAAGATGGCCACTTGCTATTAAAAGCTCTACGCATAAATTACACGCAACATCTTCCAAAAGTATTTTTCTTTTTGCCTTATTTAAAAATTAAATTAAACAAAGCGAGACAAGTATATTGACTCAATTTATGTAAAATTGTAGGTACTCTCTATGCACACATATGTACGTAATTACTCTCAGTGAAAACTTCTGTCACACAATGCGTGGAGCGAATCACACTAACTTTAAAAGAAAACTTGACATCGGCCAAACTTTCGGTTGATTTTGGCCCATGGCCGTATATTTTTACCTTTATTTTTTACTACTTTATTTTTACCTTTACCTTTTTTCCGAGGGTGATAGAAACTGAAGTTTAAGTTGTACACAAGTGTTACATTCAATACTTCAGGTACATACAAGAGAAAAGGCAGCTTAAAGCGGCGTTGGAAGCGGAACAGCGTGAAGAAAAGAACCTTATTGAAGCTCTGAACGAGAAGGGAAACCTAATAATTCAAATGAAAACTTCACTGCAGCAAATCAATCAGTTGCTGTCTTGCGTAGGTAAGGGTATTTATAGCCTGAACGAGGATCGTTTGGCCTAGTAAGTCTAAGAATTGCTCGAATCTCAGCTATCGCTAACATATTTTAACATGTGTTTAGCATTCGCGTGTTATTTATCGTAGTTGTTCCGCCTCCGTCTCTTTGTTATTGCTTCTAGTATTAATTAAAATTGGCTTACAAAGGGTTTCATTGGTCTCAGATGAATTAGAAATGACGATAGCTAAAAACACCTTTGCATTTGCGCAAATTTTCCACCATTGGAAATTATTTGTCATAAACAAAACCGCACGGGAGAACATTAAAGTCCTACAAACCATATTTTGGAAACAGCGACAATTTTATAATAGAGACTAGCCGTCTGGGAAGGACAGGACGGACGTACGCACTCGTATGTTATAAAGTGTACGAGTTTATTCCCTTGTAATATGACGAAATAAGACAGAAATAAAACTTCGGCGAATTCTTCCGTGGATTCTTTTAATTGATAAATTCTGACGTAAACAAACCATAGAATAATATAATACACAATAGAATGGCTGTTAACCTTATTTTGTACCAAGATTGGTGTCGCCGGGAGCACAAATACAAGCAATTACGTCGTATTATCACTACTACAAACCCAATTCGCTGTATTGACAAACTGACCAAGAATTTACACAACTTTTGATTAATGTTTTTAACACATCAATATTTCTTTATTTTTGTTTCTAATATTTAAAAAATGTAAATAGGTTAGACTTACTGGTGTAAGATATGTCTCCACTATATTCCATTTCCCGCTGTCCTTTCGATACGTAATTATTGCACAATTTGCCATTTTTAAATAATTTGCATGCAGCGACGCTTGACACGAACACGAACTAGTGTTGACATTTATAGGTGTGAATTGACATGTTAGTGGCTACACGGGCTCCGTCCACTCTTCCATACTATTATGTATGTATCATAGTATTCTATGAAACAAACACATAAGTTTGTAAATTCCATTGTACATTTTTTGCTTCCATTTCTTTTAAATTATTATATATATATATATATATATATATATATATATATATATATATATATATATATATATATATATAAATCAACATAATAACACTCACACGAAAATGGGTACAAAATGAACGTAGATTATAAATAAATATCCATAGACTAACTAACTTTTTATTCCACTAGAGGATAGAAAATTTCATATTGATTCTATAATGCCAAACTTCTTCATAGAAAAGTAGTCTCTAAACATAACTATTTATGGGTTAAAGTGCTGTGGGTGGGTGCGGTCACATTTGACCTCTTGAATTAATATTCATATAGTATATAATAATATGATGGTATATCTATATGGTGGCACTATCCTTAAAATTAACTGGAATAAGCCCCACGAGAAGTATATAAATGACCTGTAACGTGCAAAAAACCGATATGTAAATAAACGCTAAGTATTTTTTCTATACTTAAATGGTAATAAAAGTATAATATCCTGTGATACGAATCATTGATTTAATCAACAGTTTCTGAAACATTTTTTTTTCTTTCTTATAAGTAAAGTAAAAATAGTTGAAACAAAGCATGTTTTTTGCCTCCTGAATTTTATGTCATGATTTTCTTGTAAAGCGATATATTATACAAAATTAAATCTACTTATGCATACATATAAATGAAATTAAAGTATCGGTCTGAAATATGGAAATAACTGACTTCTATAAAGCTCAGGGGGTCGATAAATTTAAAACTTTACGTTTTTTATATATAGCAATTTCATTCAGAAGTGATCTAAGCCACATTTTATCCAATAAACCTAAAAAAATGTCCTGACCTTACATCTCAATTTGATATATCCCATCCAGACAAAACCGGGTAGGTCTCTAGTTTGCAATAAATCATTATCATAATTATCAATAATCACTAGCATTTGTAACAGATGTACTTTTAAAATTTTTCCAGGAGCACCAAATGTACCAAGACAAACAACCCCCATGCCCGCAGCTATCCAGTATGCGCTGGATGATATTATTCAACCTGTCCCCCAAGTAGAGGAAGATTGTTAGTACCCGACAAATTTTTAAAAAAAGTTCAAGATATAAGTATAATACAAAATTTTTTGTTTTAGCCGATTAGAACTTCTACTTCTGTAATGATTTCTTATATTTACGCGAACACTACACATTGATTAAAACTATATGATAGTATGTTCACAAACTGAAGACTATATCTACGTATATCCTAGGCGGTCCCAACCATTACATTAGGTTTGATAGACCACAAATACTCGCGAAAGAACATCGATTCCTACCAAGGAACTGTTATATCCATTTTTACAAGGCAATAAAATATTAGTAAGCATTTATTTAATCACACGGTACTTTTCCTTAATATAGCTATAGTCAGCAATTATATTGTTATATTGTTCTTTCCATGTTCGTTTTAATTCCATTTTTAATGATCAGTTAGACTCAGAGCCCGGGGTAGATCGGACATAGATTCCGAGACTTATTAGAATTCGGAAGTCAAGGACTATATTAATTTGGTGTGTGAATTTTTGCAATAAACCTTTAGGTTTATTTGGTGTTTCTTTTTTAAAAAGTCAATCGGGAGCGGCCTCCTAACAAATTGGTGTCAGAAGTGGGATGCCAAACAGAAGGTCGTAAAAGACTTTGGCATCCGAATCCGAGGTCCCCGAAGTCGACATTGAGCCTTAGCCGTGCCTAAGCCTGCGCCTACCACAATTTTGGACGACGATTAGCCTCCGCTCTGAAGCGTGAGCCCGATCCACTCACACCTGGTCCTGAAATCACCCGTCTGGCCGATGATCAGCCTCCACCAGCTCGCACCAGCTGTGTCTAACTCACCAATATAAGAAAAACATTTTTGAAGAATATTCTACATCTTCCATTCCTGCCATTTCCCACGACGCGACGAAGTCACCGTGTCAGCGATTCCGCCCGCCAGTCTCCACGAGTGTAACGTGTCACCGAGCTATTGTTACGAGTAAATGCAACGTATAGAAGTTATTATTTTCCTGTAAGTTGTTTTGTTTTCTAATTTGAATTTATAAAATTTACCTTTATTTTACACTGTTTCTGTATTATAACAATTTTTACGTTGTTTTATTGTGATTACCTTATATAACTTTAAATTTTATTTCTATGTCGCTTAAAGCAGAGAAAAGTAAAGACAATATGTCAGATAAAATCACACTTTCGTTTTTGACGAAATTTATAAAATCCTATAATGGGGAGAAGGAATCCCCCCCCCCGCTTTTCTTACCAACTGTGATAATGCAATGTCGTTAGCTACGGCAGAACAACAGCCTATTTTGTGCAAATTTATTATCTCACAGCTAGAGGGAAAAGCTCAGGTCGCATGTAGTTTAAAAAGTTTTGAAACGTGGAACCAAATAAAGTCATTTCTTTGTTCTACTTTTGGGGAGAAAAAACACTCAACACATTTATTATCAGATTTGCAAAACTGCAAACAGTCTTCCGACGACGTTACTAAATTTTCTTTAAGATTAGAACAAATTTTAACAAAAATTCAGTCAGATATACACTATAGCTGCAAAATTCCTGACGAACTTCCAGGTAGAATAGCCGCCATGGAGGACCTAGCATTAAACACATTTTTATTAGGGTTAAACCCTGCTATTTCTACTATTGTTAGGTGTAGAAATCCTCAAACTTTAAACGAAGCTGTTCAATTAGCCATAGATGAAGAAAAATTACAGAATCTTCAAATGTGTTCAAAAAATTCAATGAAGCAGTGTAATATATGTAATAAAGTAGGTCATGTCGCTACACAATGTTTCAAAAATAAGAACCATTCTAATTTTAAACACAATAAACAAATTTCTCATTTATCTAGTTCTAACTCTGATAAATTAAGCGACAATATAATATGCAACATCGTCAAAATTTTAGTAAAAATTTTAATCGTAACCCTAATACTAGTTCTAACTATATAAATCGTAGCTCAAATAATAATTCTAATTTTGTAAGCCGTAACCCTAACCCTAATTCTAGTTCTAACTCTGTGCCTATGCACGTGACATATAATAACGACGACACTATCAATAATTCTAACTCTTTAAACTAAATAAGATTTCGGATACGTGTCTGCCGAAATCGTACTGTAGTAATGACACGAAAACAATTAATAATACTATTTCTACTAACTTTTACAAAAATCATGCTAAATCTTATTCTAATTCTAATTCATCTCGGCGATGCATTAACAAGCAACCGAGTCATTCTAGTTCATTTACATCTCAGCACCCCAAGGAGGTGAAGCTGAGTCTTACTAGTTCTCATGCACCTCAGTTGACCGAAAAGGTACAACCGAGTCTTACTAAGTCGTTTACTATATCTACAAGCCCAAAGAGGTAAAGCCGAGTTTTAATGAGTCTTATTCTAATTCTATACCGATTTTTGAAACGAGCATAAATACATGCAAGGTTTCGTTACCATACACGAATTTACTAACAAAATATTCTCCTAAATGTCTCAAACTTCTTATCGATACCGGTGCAAGCGTTTGTGTTATAAAACACTCATGTTTAAAAACGAAACATGAACTTCTTAAGGACAAAGTAAGAATCAAAGGTATAAATGATACGGATACGTATAGCGAAACAATAGGCTCAATCTACTTGCAATTTTTATTAAGTGATGAAACTTACGAGCACAAATTTTATGTCATTAACGATAGCATAAACCTTAATTACGACGGTATTATTGGTACAGATTTTCTTAAATATTTTAATGCTAATATAGATTATAGCTCTAAGATAATGACTCTTTGCGATCACCAAGTTCCTATTATATTCCATCAGCCGACTTACACCGTTCCAGCACGCTCAGAAACAGTCATTGAATGCGCTATATCAAACCACTCGCTTGAGACTTATCGGAATAATGAAGCCTTAGTTCTAGATCACACCTTAAGCAAGGGTATTTACGTCGCGAATTGTATAGTATCAGTAAAATCAAATAAAAAGGTTAACATCACTGTCTTAAGCACGACTGATACAGACATAGAAATTAAAGATTATTCCGTAGAATTAACACCTATAGATTACGATAATTCTATTTCCTGCGATAATTCAATATCTAGTAAATCTTTGTATTCCATCTCGACTACCAAATCTGATCGAATAAATCGAGTATTGAATCTTTTACGCTGCTCTCATCTCAACGATGAAGAAAAGAAAGCACTTCTCGATTGCTGTTCCGATTATACGGATATCTTTCACCTCGAGGGTGAGCCCCTCTCTTTTACGAATGGCATCCAACACTCCATAGATACGGGCAATGCACCTCCAGTTCGCGTAAAATCGTATCGCTTCCCCGAGTGTTACAAGGAAGAAGTTGATACACAAATTCGCAAAATGCTAAATCAAAATATAATCCGTCCCTCTGTTTCGCCTTGGAGCGCCCCGGTATGGGTAGTTCCGAAAAAATTAGATGCTTCTGGCAAAAAAAATGGAGAATAGTCATTGATTATCGTCGCCTTAATGATATCACGGTTTCAGAAAGTTATCCGCTGCCTCTTATCACTGATATCTTAGACCAATTAGGCCATTCGAAATATTTCACAACTCTTGATCTCGCTAGCGGTTTCCACCAGATAAAGATGGACGCTAAAGATGCCCCAAAGACGGGATTTACTATAAGTACTAACTCAAGCATGTCTGGACACTATAAATTCACTAGAATGCCCTTTGGTTTGAAAAATGGACTCTCAACCTTCCAACGACTCATGAATACTGTCTTATCAGGACTACAAGGTCTACATTGCTATGTATATCTAGATGATTGCATAATTTATAGTCAAAATTTAAGTCAACATATGGAAAAGTTAAAATTAGTTTTCGATAAGTTCCGCGAATACAATTTAAAATTGCAACCAGACAAGTGCGAATTCTTAAGACGTGAAGTAACTTATCTTGGTCACATTATCACCGACAAAGGTGTCTCTCCAAATCCAGACAAGGTAAAAGCAGTATCGCAATTCCCAATTCCTAAGAATCCTAAGGAAATTAAATCCTTCCTAGGCCTAATAGGCTATTATCGCCGATTTATTGATAATTTTTCCAAATTAACGAAACCACTTACTTCTTTATTAAAAAAGGACGCTACTTTCCACTGGTCTCTGGAGCAACAAACCGCTTTCGATATTCTAAAAGAAAAACTAATCACTGCTCCGCTACTCCAATACCCAGACTTCTCGCAGCCGTTCATAGTAACCACAGACGCAAGTAATTACGCCGTAGGTGCTGTTCTATCCCAAGGTCCTGTCGGCAAGGACAAGCCAATAGCTTATGCATCACGAACTTTAAATCGTGCCGAAGGTAATTATTCAACCACGGAAAAAGAACTCTTAGCTATTTTATTCGCAGTCAAAACATTTCGCCCTTACCTCTACGGTAATAAGTTTAAAATAGTTACCGATCATAGACCATTAGAATGGCTATATAATGTCAAAGACCCAGGCAGTAGACTCATTCGTTGGCGCCTAAAACTTGAGGAATATGATTATGAAATCATTTATAAACAAGGCCGTTTAAACTCCAATGCTGATGCGTTATCTCGCTGTCCCGTTAATGTTATAGACATTAACACTTTAAATAACTCTAGTTATGAAAAATATTTTAAAGATCAATTCACTAATAAAACTTCTATTTCAAACACAACAATTATAGAATGTACTCAAGGATTACATTTATCTAAATTAAAACATATTGCATGTCCTGTCTCTTTAGATTTCAACTCATCTATACCTCACTGTGAAGAAATATTATCGCAATTAGATAAGCCGGAAGAATTGCTAAATTCCGAACGCGAACCTTTTACAGTTCAATGTGTGAAAGATAAGAATAAATACTACTATTTTTTATATACTAAAGTTCACCATTATGAAGAAACTAAATTTAAAGATATTTACAAATTAATGATAAAACTTAGAGATAAAATTTTAGTCGAAAATCCTGATATTACAGATCTCGCCTTGTCAGACATTTCAGATCCATTTTCTAAGTTAGCTTATATTAAAGTATATAATATGATTGCCTATATTTTCCATAACACTAATATTAAAATTCATATTTACAAAAATCAGTTAATTTACCCTACTCCCATCGAAATCCCTAAAATTTTAAAAGAGAATCACGATTCACCTATTGCGGGTCACCGAGGATCAAATCGTATGTATAAAAGAATTAAAGCCGCCTACTACTGGAAGGGTATGCGCTCTGATATTGTAGATTACGTTAAGAAATGCCAATTATGCCAAATTAATAAGCCGCTTAGAATGTCCAATAAGGCTCCAATGGAGATAACTTCCACTTCTACTAGACCTTTTGAACGATTAGCTCTCGACATCGTTGGTCCTTTGCCCGACGCAGGTTTCCAAAAATTCAAATTTATCCTTACATTGCAAGACGATTTAACTAAATTTTCAAGTGCTTATCCCCTGGTCACAGCTACCAGCGAAGAAATAGCCAGAAATCTCGTACATTTTATGTCTCTTTTCGGGTTTCCTAAAACAATCCTAACAGATTTGGGTACGTGTTTCACGTCCGATTTATTTAAACAACTGACTCAAATTCTAAAAGTTAAAGCCTTATTTACTACTCCTTATCACCCACAAACAAATGGAGCTCTAGAACGCTCACATGCTACTTTAGAGGAATACCTAAAATCCTTCGTAAACGAAAACCAGAACGATTGGCATTGTTATCTATTTACCGCAATATTAGCTTATAATACCACTCCACATTGTACCACTAATTTCACCCCTCATGAATTATTATATGGTTATAAACCTAACATTCCAAATTCCCCATATGAAACAAATAATAAGACAACCTACAATTAATATATTCGAGCTTTACAATATCGAATGCGTTTTAGTAGAGAAAAGGCCATTCAAAATATAATTAATAGCAAAGAAAAATCGAAACAATATTACGATGCTAGTTCACGCGAAATTTCTTATAAAATTGGCGACTTAGTGTATACAAAACATCATCACCGGCTCCGTAAAGCTCTATCACCTATATGGAAGGGCCCATATAAAATAATAAAAATAAATAATAAGCATAACGTAACATTACAAATAGGTCGTAAACATGTTAAGTACCATATAAACGAAATTAAGCCTGCTATTCAAACTCCTTAAACTTAATTTAATTTGTATATTTTTTCAGAGCTTTATGCTATGGAAACCAAAGCCACGCTGAATCGAGGATCATACCTATATCACATAGTCCTGGAATTTATTTTGAACCTATTACGCATATTAATTTTTATAACGATTATTGGAAAGTTATAACACATATAGACCTTATATCCTTAGATCCTTATCTCAATAAAATAGAAAATTTATTATATGATACTTTAAATCTTTGTTCTAAAATAAATACTGACGAATTTTCCCCATGTAAAGATTTTTCTACTCCTATGGAGACTTTAATAAAATATAATCATGTCAAATTGCAATCTCTAGCACATTTAATCAATAATAACTCATCGCCAAACAAAGTCAAAAGATCTCTAGAATTTGGAGGCGAAATTCTTAAATTTTTCTTTGATACTCTAGATGCAGACGATGCGCGAAAATATGATGCCGCGATAGAATCCTGTCGGAAAAGTGAAACAGAATTATTTAATTTATTCAGAGATAATATTCATATAATTAAATCCACTATAAATAATTTTAATTCCACTATTTATAAATTAAATCAAAACGAATTAAAATTGAATTCCCAAATTAATAAAATGAATGAAATCTTGTCACAAATTACAAAAACCGATAACTTACTCCTTCACATTTCTAGGATAAATAATTTACTAAACGTAATTGAAGGTTCCTTACTTGCTATTTCTAACTTATTAAACACAACTATAAATGCTATCTTATTTTCCAAGGTAAATGTTTTGCATCCTAGCGTGATCAGCCCTTTAAGTCTTTATAATGAATTAACCAAGCATATCAATCAAATAAACAAACGTTTAGATTTTCCAATGCAATTGAACATACATTATATTCATTCTTTGATTGACGTCTCGACACTTAGTTCATATTATTATAACAATAAGATTGTTTTCAGTTTGCAAATTCCACTGATAACGCCTGATAAATTCACTGTTTAAAAAAACTTCCCATTACCGACTCCTCACGACGAGTCGCATAATATGCAAACTTTTGCACTTATTCAACCTTCTAATTCTTATATTGCTTTAAGTGACGATAGAATACATTATACTATGTTTAATAACTTAGATGATTGTAATTTCATTAATAATAACTACTCTATTTGTGAACTATTAACTATAACGTCTAATGTAAATAATCCTAATTGTGAATCGAAATTACTAACAGAAGTAATTCTTTCCCTACCTTCTGAGTGTAACGCCAAGTTATTATTTGGCCAAATCAATACTTGGCATAAATTAAAAAATAATAGATGGATCTATGTACAATCTAATGTAAACAAATTAACTATCAAATGTGATGACATTACTGATTATTCTATTATTGGCACAGGTATTGTCAAATTAACCGAAAACTGTATCGGTTATTCCAAAACTATTCAATTATTGCCAACAAGTACTTACCAATTTTCGATCAAATCAACCATAGATATAAGTTTTGATATAACGAAAGATGATTGTTGCAAAAAAGACATATTTAATAAAAGTTTACCACGTTTAACGCCAATCTCTCTAAGCAAAGTTAACTTGGATTCTTTAAAATATGCAAACCATCAACTGGATAGTTTAGAATTTGAATTAAATAATCTTCAAAAAGAATCACATTTTATTAAATATGGCTCATACTATTCAACATTTACTTATGTTTTAATTGTACTACTATTTTTATACCTTGCCTATAAATTATTTAAATGCTGCAGAAATCGTCACAATAATAGTGCATATTGTATACAAATATTTAATCAATGTAATAATAAAAAGTCATCGAAACATAATTCTAAAATTTCAAATTCAATTGAGATGACCGATAAATCGACATCTGAAGAAGATATCTCGCTAAAATCTTTAGCAAATTGTACTAATTATAAACCTTATAAAACTGTACATAAGGTTCATTCTTCCTCTCGAAGAAATCTTAATTTCTAATTTTATTCAATTTTAGTTTTAAAATTTTTTGTGTTAATACAAATAATCGATTTTATTATTATATAATCTTAATTTCTACTCTGTCATTTTATATTTTGTAATTGCTATATTTTACTATTTTCAATGCAATCTATGTAATTGTAATTGAAATTACTACCTTGTTTAATACAAGTTAATTTCTAATTTTACTATTTCATTCAAAATACTTTTAATTTTAGATTTAAATAATTCATTTTTGTATTTTTTTTTCCTTAATTTTAAATTGATTATATTTTGAATTTCACTCTGTCTCTTTTGTATAACTTAGTTAGTTAACGAATAATACTATTGTATCTTTACGTAAAATTTAGTTCGAAAGTTTTTATATTGTTATGAGATTGATTTGCAATATTTTACTACAATTTTTAAATTCCTATTTTCATAATTTGTAATGTCTTCCGACCTCTAATCGCTTTTCTGTTTTAAATCTTCGCTTTATCTTAATTTAGAAAAAGCTCAGTCAAAAGGGGGGAGCTGTTATATCCATTTTTACAAGGCAATAAAATATTAGTAAGCATTTATTTAATCACACGGTACTTTTCCTTAATATAGCTATAGTCAGCAATTATATTGTTATATTGTTCTTTCCATGTTCGTTTTAATTCCATTTTTAATGATCAGTTAGACTCAGAGCCCGGGGTAAATTGGACATAGATTCCGAGACTTATTAGAATTCGGAAGTCAAGGACTATATTAATTTGGTGTGTGAATTTTTGCAATAAACCTTTAGGTTTATTTGGTGTTTCTTTTTTAAAAAGTCAATCGGGAGCGGCCTCCTAACAGAACGAACATCGAACCCACCTGCTTGAGACACTGTAATCAATAAAATTAAAACTAAAGCCAAGCATGCCACTGCAAGACTTCAAGACACAGTCATTTCATTCTGCGTAGATCGGACCATAAATAATAATTAAAAAGCTAAAGGTACTCCGGGTTAGCACTGACATGGGGACGTCAGTCACCTCAGACCCCGTGACCATGGGTGCTGAAAAGCACCCGAAACGTTGGGAATTAAAAATCATATATATTGAACGCAATAAAATCCCTTAAAGTAGTTTTAATCGAAGCTTTTATTTCTATTGCTAATTTTGTCGAGTTTACTTGTTGCATAGGTATTTCAGCTTTCCGTCTCGTGAGATTCTTGTAAAAGTGGCTAGATGAAAATATATTTTACCTTGAACTGAAAGTTAAGGTTTAAAATAATTTCCATATAATTTCACACTTATTATATACACTTATACACTTATTATATTGTACCTCTTTTTTATAATTTAGTACCCGGATGACCGAGCTTTGCTCGGTTTTTTTTAAATTACATTTATAAATTACATACTGATGAAACATAAATAATATTTTTTGATCTTATTGACATAATAGAAAAAACTGAACTGGTTATTTGCATAAAAAATCATGAGTGCAATTAGTTTAGTTAACATTTTCGTATTTTTAAAAAATACTTAAAAAGGCTCGAAATAATAGATATTCTCACAAAAGAAGGGAACTTGAAAAAAAAGGAAAAAAGCCGGAACAGAGACAGGACGCGAACCACGGCATTCCGATATCACGCCCGACCGACATCCCACCTGAGCTATTACGATCGTTAGTGATCTGTCAAAATTTACCTTCTTATATTGTAGCAGTTTTTTTATTGCATGGAAACACGGACAAAAGGACATTTTCTAAAAATAAATCCTAGCTAGATCGATTTATTGCCCCCGAAACTCCGTGGACACTAATTACATAATAAAGATTACATAATAAAGCTGCAATTTATGTGTCTCCTATCAACTTACGGGACGAAAAAATGCAACAAATAAAATAATATAGCATTATGGTTTTAAAATTGTAGTTTACTTTGAAAGCAATAAAGATGACGTATGATAATGTATAAATTATTGCAATAATACAATGCTAGTGGAAAAAAATCTCATTCTAATTTGTGTCTCCTAAATTATCCAGTGTGTTACTCCGATTCGATATGGGGTAGATTTTTTGTTTTCAACATTAAACAACATTATTGACCTAAATTCGACGAGGCAATGCCGTAGGCTTACTTTCAAATGTCAGTTTTGACATATTTTTTTCATTTGTAGTCGTGACCGTAAACAATTGTAAATTTCATAATTTAGAGCACAAATTTCGGGCAGTGTATAATTATGTGAATTCTACGTGAGAAGTACAAAGATGCCATTTACTAGATTCCTGATTCAAAATTTATTGTCAATTACCAGTGTATGTCAAATTTTATTAAGTAAATCGCGCATGATTTACGACCGGTATTCATTGTTGAGTTTTGAATTTTCGAGTATGTTTGTTCCAGTTCGTTACGTGTGTTATGGTGTTTGTTATGTCACACACTGGAATGCTATAAAGGAGGCTGTTCACATAACTTTACCGACTACGATGAAATGAAAAAGGTGTAATGTTATTCTGACGTACCTACATAAGAGTGGAGTGTTGTGTAAGAGTGGAGTGTACTATTCTGATTTATTATTACTAGTGGTCCCTCAGTAGCCGAACTAGGTCCGTTTTTAATTAAGAGGTCGTCGCCTTTCGTCAACTTTTCCACTCGCACAGGACCATAATATAAAAAAATGTTTAAATGATAAGAAGCATTTTTTTTAATTTTTTTAAATTTTATTAAATGGCAAAATATAAATAAGTTATTATTAAAAACACATTTTAATGTGGCTTTATTATATTTGTATGCTGAGGTTATTAGATAAACATAAAAAGTTTTTTTTTAAATCATTACATATTAAATTAGTACTATATTATAGTTCGCCTATTGATTACATCAAAAAAAGCATTTTTAAATTTCAATTTCTTCTTAAATATGGCTCTGTGCGAACGCGAATAGTGTCAAATGGGATAGCCCTTAGTTTAGTTTAGTTTAGTTTACGACGGGCTGTTTTCCGCCATTACGGCGTATTAATATATCTATAGCATATGTACTGTACCGATTATGACGATGAAGATAAATAAAATATCTTTCGTAATATTTAATTTTAGATTGAATAATATGCTTAATATATTAATTGCCATTACATAGTCTCGCTGTATTTCTTGCTGATTCTTTCCACGACAGTCGTTTTTTCTTAACTAGTGGAAAAGTTAAATTACAAGTTATTCTTATGAACGAAAAATTACTACTCTATTTTTTTTCTATTCTATTCTACTAGTTAAAAGGTGATATAAGATATGAAGAGGGAATACGTAGTATTTATGTGAAAACTTTAGCATTAACTCTTGAAAAACAAGTAGCAAGTACAAGTGGAATAGATATATAATACACCTAATTGTATGCATTATAACTATTTATTAGTAAATGTTAAAATGTTTCTGTTTAATTTTTATCAGTGGACAAACTGATATTGAACGCTCGCCAAAAGCTGAACGTTTTGATGCAAGCCGTATCGAAAATGGAGGTGACAAAGGATATTCGCGAGCAGGCGTATCTTTTCTACCACAATATACTGGCAAGGTCAATGCGCGATAACTATATAGAGGAAGCAGTTATGGAAGGAGGTTGGTATACACTGATCTGTTAAATTTAATTTAATGTTTAAGGTAAAACTTTACGATTAGCTAGTTGATGCGTATTAGTTAAAAGGTTGAAGTATATTGGCACTCGACTAGTAGTGTACTGTAAAAAATATTAAATTTCATCAAAAAATTAAAAGAATATTTGGCTATTAGTGTTCGGTACAAACATTATTTTTTTATGGCTTATTTATGATTCGTTAGCTTCATTCGTCTTTGTTATCCATGTCCCATTTGGTGTTTGTAAACGTTACCTACACACTAGGGTTTGTTCCTATATCCTGTGATTTTCCTTTAAATTATAACAAGCCAGTCGTTGTCTGCTATCCCACTGGATGGTGAGTGGTGATATGACTTAGTTTAAGAAAAGCCTATTCACTCTCACCTTGAAGACACTGATATTGTAGACAGATGCTTGCATCTTATTCCATAAATAAATTGCACATTTTGTGTTTTATTTCATTTATTTGGAACAATGGTTACACAATATAATCGATATGGACCAACATCCAGACTAGGAACAGTTATATGCATGTCATATAATATGTATGTTGGACTGCCTCGTTGGTCTAGTGGTTGTAGTAGCGCGACTGCTGATATTGAGGTCCAGGGTTCCAATCCCGGGTCGGGCAAAAAAAAAACTATTATTGAGTTTTTCCGTCAAGAAATTCTCAATAGCTGCCCGGGGTCAGGAAGTTGGCGGTGTCTCACCCCCATGCCTCGGAAAGCACGTAAAGCTGTTGATCCTTTACCTGATCTCTCTCCGGTCGTGTCGGTTTACCGTCCCATCGGATTATAAGAGTGAGAAAATAGAGAGTGCACCTGTGCTTGTGCATACACTCGGGCACTATAATCCTGCGCTGATGGCTACCCTCCGTTGAGGCTTGGCGCCGTGAACGAAATTCGGTCTGGAGGACATAATAATAATATGTATGCGTGCTTATTCCGTTCGGATTCGGCCCCGCGGCTAAATGATTACCCACAACGCCTAGGCCGATAAATATATGTCTCCGGTACATCTTATTTCAACTCTATTTCTGACGTTTCCACATTAGCATTATGTCGAAAATAAATACAACGAATGAGTTAGAACAAACAGCACGCGAATCATTATACCACGTGGTAAAGCCACGCTGCAGCTATATAATAGTTGTAGCACGAATGGGACGGCTCGACCTGGGCAGGACCACGCTCTCACAGAATACCAGCGTGAAATAGCAGCTCCATGCTGTTGTGTTTTGTATGGTGAGTGTAGAGAGAGAACCGGAGACTCCTTTTACTGGAAACGAGCCATTCTATCTTGGTCCTCACGGGTGACAACGCATCTGCATTTTGATTTGTGATCGAGGGTTAATGAAGATCTCTATATACGATAGCAACCATTTACTGGACTTTGTGCTCGTTTGTCACCGTATGCTATAAAAAAATAACGAGCGGTGTTTGCACTTATTAAGTTATAGCGCATTTCCTACATTGTCATGCACAGTATTTCCTATTTTGTGATGACTTCCGATAGAAAGTTGCCACCATGGTCGAAATAGAACATCATTATCCCGTCAGAGCTATTATATTATATAATACGATTCCCGATCTTTACATACTTCCTTCTCCAATTTGTATATATCAGGGCTAATCGAGTTTGAAATCGAGGACCCGAATGTGCCAAGTCACGCCGTCATTAAACTGCGCAGCAAGCAATTGGTGGAGGCACAAGTCAGTGAGTTCGATGTACCTGATTATCCTGCTAAAAAGTAAATCTGCTTATGGAATATTTTATTACAAACTATGTAATACTTTTAACCACTCACAAAAATGACAGGGATTACTATAATGTCAAAATTATAACAATTTAAAAAATTGACTTGTATTTCGTAAAAAAAATTTAAGCACAGGTTAATTCGGTTATCTACTTCTTTTGTAATATATTAATTATGTTTCTTTGATTTTCAATGATTATTATGAACATCAAGATGGTTTCATTATCATTAGACCTTTATCTTTTGGATGTATTGAATTTATTATAATAAATCATTTGGAATAAATAATAAAAATATCATGGTTTTAATGTGCGTTTACATCCACCATTTAAGTACATGTAAATTAATAAGTTGAACATTTACTGTTTTTCAATTTATTCATTGTTTTTGGTTCCTAATTATTTGAAGAAAGGGTTAGTTTTGATGATCAAAGGGAATACAAATTTTCTTTAATTTTTACCCTAAGTTCAAAAATAAATTTTACTCCTTATAAAATTGATTCCTTTCTTGTCGGTATGAAATAAAACTGTAGGATTTTGTTTTAATAAATTTATTATCAAATAACTTAAATTTACGTTTCAAGTAAACTTTTCAAGACCTTTAATATAGTTTTACTCAAGTTATAAGGTATATCCACCGTGTAATATTAACTCTAACAGCAATATTGGTTGGTTTATCCTTATAAAATGTAAAATAGTGAAATAGGTTTTTGATCAATAATATCCGTAGCTAAAGAATAAAGCACTAATTTTGTTTTTACTATATAATATACTATACTTAGAAAAGATAGTAACAAGCAAATTAGCCAGTTCAATTTAAGCAAAGTTACATCAGTGCAAAGAAAATTAACTGTTTCCGTATAAAATTAATACACGAGAACGAAATAAAAATATTCTATTATATTTTAGGAGCGACCTCAATTATTTTCGCAATTAAAAAAATCATTCATCAAGCGTTGCAACAAATGAACGTGGATAAAATGTAAATCCTTCGAATAGTATTAAAGTATTCAAAAAATAATTTGCTAATATCTATGCTCTTCAAACTGAGTGGGACACATTTTATGCTATTACGCGAATCTTAGGAAATTAATTTTTGACAACTTTAATGCAATGGATTTCCGCAAAGTAACGCCTAATTCTATTAATAGTCCTTCGAACAAAGATTTAAATCTTTACAGAGGCAGATAAGTACAAATTATCCTTATAACGTGTATCGAAATTAATTTTTTTTGAATATAAAGTACATTCCTAAACTTAATTATCGTAGCAAATGATCTAGTGCTTATAGCTTACGTATTCCTTTAAATTTTGTTTGTAAAATGCAAAAACCAAGTTTAATACTATTCTATTGAACACAATTCACAAAGCATAAAGGCACTTTACGTAGAAGCGTTTTTTTATACTTCTAGTGAATGAAGTGGATTGCGAATAGGTACATGACGTCTTAGTTGACTTTTCAACATGGTCACGCATGAGGTTCGACCTCAACAGCCAGTACGGGAGTAGGTTGGAAAGAACGCCAGATGCTGATTAACGCGGTGTAGGTACCAGCTAGAAGGCCAACGATGCCGATGATAAAAAGCAACGCGTCTTTCACCAGAAGCATGGGTGGTTTGCGAGGATACTCTAGGAATGCTTCCATGATGGCCGGGAAGCAGATACCGAGGGCGGATAAACAAAGTGCGCCAAACAGCGAGATGAACAATCCAAGTCGAGGCACCGTCACCGCCAGTATGACTGTAAATAAAAAAATTAATTTATTTTAACCATTTTATTTTACCAAGGCTAGCTAAGTACACCCCCTAGATGGAGTGACGACTTCTTAAAAAATGCAGGAAGTCGATGAATGGAAGTGGCTCATCACCGTACTTTGACGTGTTCTTAGAAGAAGGCCTGTTCAACAGTGAACTTATAATAGGCAGGAATGATTATGACGATGATGATTATATTTCTTATTATCATTGTATTCATATTGATTTCATTCTATTGATTGATCCTTCATATTGATTAATAATAATAATAATCTTTATTGATAAACATATTACATACACAAAATTTACAGTGGTCATTAGCCCCTAAACTAGGATATAATACCTGTATTTCAGGGGGATTGACTTCTTAGTATTAATGTTTTGGTACGTGGTAGCGCCACGTTGCAACTACATTATGGGTGTGGCTCGCATGGGTCGGCTGAACCAGGGTGGGACTACGTTCTCACAGAATACCAGCGCGAAATAGCAGCTTAATGCTACGATGTTTCGTATGGTGAGCATAGAGAACCGTTGGAAACGAGGCATTCCATTTTAGTCCTCACGGGTGACAACGCATCTGTATCTTGATTCTTAATCGAGGATAAATGTGGATGTCGATGGGCCACAGCATCCACTTACCACCATTTGGACTGTGTGCTCGTTTGTCACTTTATTTTATAAAAACAGAGAGTAATAGAGACGAGAATAAACGAGAATAAAATATTATTTGTAAGGGATTCCTACTCAAATAAAACAAAAAAAGCAATATGAGAGATTACTTATTGTTCCCATTTCTGAGAAATGGAGCTAATAGTATGCCGGGCTGCTACAGTATTATTTTATCTTTAGACATTCTAGATTTGAAAATGCTGTCACAAATCAGCATCTTAAAATTGTAATTAAAATTTTTATTGATGTTAGCGGGGTATGCACTCGGGTTGCTCCTACTCCCGGGTACTGTGGAATTTACGGCGAATGCACAGCCCTTTAACACTTTCTTCACTAATTTTCAACATCCGTAAGAGGCTGCGAAATATATTTATGTGAGGTTGAGCTCCATTTGCAGACTTATGCATGTTGAATATAATGTAATATATAAAATAAATAACTTAATCTTTTATACATACATACATACATATAATCACGCCTCTTTCCCGTAGGGGTAGGCAGAGACCACTTCTTTCCACTTGCTACGATCCTTACATACTTGTTTCGCCTCGTCCACTTTCATTATTCCCTTCATACATGCTCTACGGTTTAGGGTACTCTTAACCTGGCCTTTTTTCAAGACGTCCCTAATTTGGTGTAGAAAAGTCCGCCTAGGTCTACCCCTTCCAGCCATTTCATTCACACTCGCCTTAAACACTTTTTTCGTCAATCGTTCTTCATTCATTCTCTCGATGTGGCCAAACCATCTCAGCAAACCTTTCTCAATTTTTGTCACTACATCTTTTTTCAGACCACAACGTTTCCTTATCTCACTATTTCTTATCCTGTCACTCAGTTTAACTCCTATCATACTTCTTAATGCTCTCATCTCAATCTTTTATACAGCTCTTATACAGGTTTAAGTTTTAGATAAGATTCAAAGTTTTATTTTACATGAGACTTACATGTAAGAAGGCAAAGCGCAACACGGAGCGTATATTCCCACAAGCGTAGGCGTCTTGACCCGGATTCTTCAAGCCATGGTAAGAGGTAGCCTTTCCAGAGCACCTCAACAGGCACGTAGCAGTGCAGTCCGTAGCTAATAAAGATCGCTACCGCAAACATCACTATCACAGCAGTCGCTAATCTGTGAGAAAACCCTCATACTTACAAAGTATTAAGAACTGTAAATGTACCAGGATTTACTGTAAGAAAGCGAGTATTGAAGTATATATTTCTGAATTAAATAGATACAATAAGCATTGGTATGTACCCGCTTTTAGGTGAATTTGCAAATCACTAGCTTTTATAATAAAAAATTTCACACTATTTTGAGATCACAACTCTGAATTATTCGTTATTAATAATTCACTGACACATCGTAAACGGTTTAAAAGCTGGATTCAGAAGCTGGAGCTACAAGCTGTAATATCCTATTTCTTTCTTCCCTCATGGATTGGAATTTCCAAATTTCTTTCTTAGTGGGTATCTATTTCGAGAATGGACTAATAACTAAAATGCCTTATATTGTAATCAGGTTATTGTATGTAATATAAAAATTTTACAATGTATAATATTAGACATTTTAATTTAGGTACCTAATATATACTTTTTGTTACCTTCAAATATCTATTTCTTTTCGAAGTACCAGGAAAAGTAAGCTGAAGAATATAATAGAGGCACAGATAAAATATGTAGGTGTTTGAGCTAATGGGCGCATTGCGTACTTCACTACAGAATAAAATATGTACTACGTAACCTAACTGTTGGGAATCGTGCTACCGTCACCGTGGCGCCGTGCCGCCGTGGACTTTGTACTACGCTGTTATACTTCAATAATCACGAGGAATGCGACTCACTGCATAAGAATTGATTCTATCTCTATCATATAATAAAATTATAATGAATCAGAAACTAGTTCACCGTTTAAATAAAACTACGGCTACCTCTAGATCTTGTGTAGTGTTCGCGTAAATATAAGATCGTTAGTTCACCGTTTGTTGCTATGTCGTAACAGACTCAGAAAATGTTCTGCTTTACATACGATTGTAGGGCAAAGTTACACGAAGGCAGCCGTTATTGATTCACAGATAATAACATGGTGAAAATATCCACCTGTGAATAAACGTTTACAGATTACTTGCAACCTCCTTATAAAGAAGACTACAAATGCGTTGACATTTTGAGGAATGAAATGGAATGCTACACCTCCTGCAAACCTATACTTTTTAAATCGGAAAAAATAATACCCAGACCCTTAAGTAACCCAGAGGGACTCCTTATTCCTTCTTTTTAATTAGTTTCTTATATACGCCATGAAATTAAATGTATAGGTAATATAAATGAATTACTGATAATATATTTCTTCTTTCTTCTTTCTTCCTAGTCATAAATAAGCATTGTAAGCATTTCTGGCACTTGATTTATCGAAACATCGTACTGAATCATCAGTACGATGTTTCGACTGCTAAAAGTCTCGCGCCTTACCACTGCTTCCCGTCGGACTGGACATTTATTTGGTGTACATCTTGTAAGAACATGAGATGGGGGAGCCACAAGATCTTTGGGATTTCTCTAAGCCACCCCCTACGAAACTCACATTAGAGATTAGGCCAGTTACTAGACTATTTGTTCGAGATGGAATAATGGATTTTCTTATGCTAACACTGAACATTTATTTGAAATTAGTGTAGTATATATGGGAATACTGACGGATCACCCTTCGGCAAGTCTAGTGTGATTGAGTCACTGCAATTTGATACGCAGAACACGTAGCCCAATGCACCGACTGTCACGTAGAGCAGCACTATAAAAGTCATGCCGGTGTTCAGTACTCCGCATGGACGCCCGAACGACTTAGGAGTCTTCATATTGTTCTCTAACGCGATCACCTGCATAAATATGAATGTTATATGATTTTTTTTAATTAAAAAGACAGTTTCAAGTGCATTGCGAGATTAGCGCCAAAATGAATGATTCAATCGTTGTAATTAGTGTTTTTATTTTATTATAATAACTTTACTTGTGACAAATATGGTAACTATCATTATTGTGCTCTTGATTATAAAGAGTATGCAATTTACGCTTAAGCTATTTATTTTAAAAAAAATTTTGGAAGTCACGGCGTGCGCTATAACAGTGTAGTAAATATTTATAGTTCTGTAAATATACATGTTACTTTCGCAATCGCCCATGCTAGTTCGCAGACATCAAAATACCGCATAGCTTTTACAAAAAACATCGCAGGTTAAAAGCTATTTAACAAATATATTAATAATATAAACTTACAACTCCCACAGCGGTTAACGCGAACAATATGGTTCCAAAGAATAATGGGAAAGTTTCCGCAGAGCCCCACAGGTCCAATGGCTCTGTAGACTTCTGTCCAGTGACTACAAAATAGATCACAATCCCAAGGCCCACCAAGGTCATCACATTTGCTAATGCTGAGAAAGGTGCTAATAGTTTGAGGGTGGGAATCAAGTTAAAAGCGATCAAAGGCCCAAGTATGATCAACATGTGAATTTCAATGGCCATTTCATAATGAGGGTCGCAGACCTGTGAACATACATTGCCATAGAGTTATTACGCTTACTCTAAGACTAATTGCTATTTATGTAACTTGTAAATAAATTTGCAATACGAGTTTCGTTTAGGATTTTCATAGTCCGGCTAGGGTGAAAAGTGAAATTAAAATTAATAAATCCTTTTTACGTACCATTGAAGTTATTCTAATGTTCTATTTTTTAAATAACGGGGCTTGAATATTTTTAGCCTATATTATTATAACACGAGGTATTCATTCGTTAATAATTGGTGTTGCGCAAATATATAAATTGGACGTTTATTTCCTTGACCCCAAAAAATTTTGAGCATAAATATTAGTTCCTAGAAAACCTACCTGCATCGTACATATTGACATTCAATACTAACAATATGGTAAGGGACAAGTCCCGGTTAATTAATGCCCTCATAGCGGAATTTCAGTAGAGGCGTAGTAGTAGTTTCAACGAAGACTATTCTTCTGCGCAGGATATGATGAAAGTCCACAAGTACCTGCATAAGTACGATAAGACCGGAGAGAAATCAGGTGACATACCAACGGCGTTAAGTGCTTTCCAAGGCATGGGCGTAAAACACTGCGAAGTTGCTGACTTCGCGCTGCTACTGAATATATATTGACAGGAGAACCCAATAACTGATTTTGGCCCGTGCCAGGATTCAAACCCGGGACTATCAGCAGGCTCGCCCACTATATCAACGAAGCAAATAAACAGGTACCTTTTATGTTTGTAAATTACACAATGGCAGAATTGTGTAAGTGTCGCACGTTATGTTGTCACGTGTAAAGCCGCATGGCGTCAGATGATGAATATTGACGTATTTAATCTGATGACTGAGGACGATCGCTGACCCTACTCCGCCAACGCCCGTCCACTTAACCAATTGCAAAGTTGGCTCCTAGGTCTATTATGGCGTATCCTCCTCGCTTCCGCACGAAGCGAACGGAAATTCACCACTCGAATTGAGGATATATGTTACATCACGCTTTAATTACATAACGATTGTTATGCTATGTAATAATTATGTTTTAATTTTGATATTTTTCTACAAAATAGTTTTTATTCAATTACTTTCATTGGGGTGGTATATAAGTGTTTTTCAAACTTTAATGGTACTCCCTATACCCCTATTGTCTATCCGTTCCTGATTAATAAACGCTGCAATGTCAAAAACACAGGTACTATTATTCAAAATCGGAAAAGTGTCAATTTCTGAAAGCAATTTGTATTTTTGTATATTTGAGCACTCCGGGTTAGTGTTATAGAAGGCAGGTACACTGACAATGTGGTCGTCAACAAATATACTAATATGAATGAGACAAAAACACCGATCGATATAAGGACTTGTAAATAACACTGAGATATCTCCGAATTATTACGTTAACGTTTACGTGGTAGAGTCACGCATCAGCTATATTATGGTTGTAGCACGAATGGGTCGGCTCAACCGGGGTAGGATCACGCTCTTACAGAATACCAACGTAATGCTGCAGTGTTTCATATGAATATAGAAAACCGGAGACCTTTTTTACTGGAGACGAGGCATTCCATCTTAGCCCTTAGGGCTAAACACATCTGAGTTTTGATTCCTAATCGAGGATAAATGTGATGTTTATGAGTCACAGCATCCATTTGAATATCAGCGTAAAATTGTAATTAAGCTACTATGCTGCTATGTTTCGTACGGTGAGTGTAGAGAACCGGAGACCCTTTTTACTGGAAACGAGACATTCCATCTTAGTCCTCACGGGTGACAACGCATCTGCATTTTGATTCGTAATCGAGGATAGATGTAGATGTCTATGGGCCGCAGCGACCACTTACCATCAGGTGAACTATGTGCTAGTTTGTCACCCTATCCTATAAAAAAATTACCATCAGGTTGGCTGTGTGCTCGTGCACGCACCCTTATTCTATAAAAAAGTTAATAATGTAATATGAAATGAATGTTATAAAAGACAAGAACGAATATCTGAAAATTACGCATTTAATAAAAAATTAAAGCAGAACTAAAAGGAATAAAGTAATTTATACTTAACGGCTTCTGAAGTAGGTGCTAACACATAATGTACTATAGAAGAATCAAAGGCGCGAATTCAGAAGCTTTTCTGTACCAATCATTTTATTCTTTTATATATAATCTATTCTTTTACCCTTGTAGTTGGCTTTAACTATTTATTAAAAAATAATTTTGACGCTTTTGAGTGAACTTAGGAATATCTCAAGGTAACAGCTAGAACGTGGTCTAATCATTTACATTAAAAACTCCCCGTTTCTTCCTCTTAAGGGTGGATAATATTCTACAAATTTATATGGAAATACCTCAGAAGTATATTCGTATTTAACAAAAAAAAGATAATTAAAATCGGTACAATTGACGAACATATTGTAAATATAACAACAAACATATTGTAAATATATAATAAACATACAAAAAAGAACATACTGTCAAATTGAAAACCTCGTCCTTTGTCGGCTAAAATGGTACGTACATGTTTGAAAACATTTTTTTGTAACTTTAAATTCCAAATACTCATTTTTTTTAAAACGTTACCCCCATACTAGGATTTGGAGGCAGTTTACAAACATAAATTGCATAAGGATAAACATCTAAACACGGAACTATTATTCGTAGGCAATACAAATATTTGTCCGTGCGGGATCGAACCCGCGGCCCCTAGCGCAGATACTCATTGCGAAGCCACTGCGCCATCAATGGAACTACTACTTGATGAAAATAACTCACACCTTTTTGATGTTATCAGCAATAAAAACAATATACACGCAGCATATTCCCAGTTGATAGACCACAAGAAATACGTCGACGGTGACAGCGCAAGGTCTGGCTAAGCTTCGAAAGGATGGAGGTCCATTACTGAACGCAGTGGACGCTGCTGCAGGGTAGGAGAGCAAAGGTACTCGAAGCTTTTTACAGGCAACATATTGTGACCGCACCTGTAGAAACAACATTAAGTCAATTTTTATTTTCCAAATTTCAACATATTCAATTTTTTTTTATATTAGTAATCCTATTAATTAACATTACTAATATTCCCTTTAACCCCTCCTGGTAAGCTGAAAATGCTTGTGTTAGGAGTGGTTTAACGACAGTAGTCGAATGGTGGATTCGAACCCACGACCTATTGAGTTTGCGGTCCGCGCCCTGCCATTAGGCTACTGTCGCTTTTGTAGAGGTCTAAATCGTTCGGTTTAACAGTTTTCGCAAGAATGCGAGAATAAATGGGTGCCTGTACTCGTTTTTGTGTCTGTTATTAATATGAAAACGATGGTTATTTATGTTAGATTAATAGGATTATTATATATATTTTAATAACATAATTTAAGAACTTTTTATCTTTAATATGATTTATACCAAATGTATCTACATATGGCTGGCTCCCTAGTGCCAGCTCCTTCCATTAGACCACATCCGGCGCAGAACGGCTCGAATCGTTGACGACCGAGTTTTCTCAGATCGGCTCGATACACTGCACTTTCTATCTACTGTTGGGAGTGCTCTGATGAATTGTTCGAATTAATTCCAGCCGCCAAATTCGACAAACGCACATCGTGACAAAACTCTCGTTACTATCCACACCATCTGGATGCTTGACGGTCCACCAATGTACGTTTTACTAGAAGTTTTATTCCTCGTACGACCCCTCTGTGGAATCATTAACCACCGCCGATTTTTCCGACCGATACGACTAAGGAGTAAGCTCTTTTCTTGAAAAGTGCTTATTCTTTTCTAAAAAGCTGGCAACGCACCTGCAATACCCCTGGTGTTGCATTTGTTCATGCCCGTTTGCCCCCTCTTCCACTTGTATAAAAAAATGAAAGGAAATCAAGTTACAAGTACGCATTGAATAATTCACGGACCAATGGAGATCGGGAAAAGACAAATCGAATGCGTCCTGCAAAATCTCCTCCAAATTGATTTCTTTTGATCATTTCGAAGTTTTATTTTAATAATATAAGTGTACAACTGTAGAATTTAGCATACCTACTTCAATATAACATCATCCGATCATGAAAAATATAAAACTGACGTGGGTAATAATATTTTTAATAATTTAAAATAAATAATTTATATATATACTTAGTGTTACTACGGAAGAAAGCTTTTAAAATTAATTATTTGCTAATATGGATTATTTAATAAATTTGTTATGTATATTTTCTTTTATTTTGTGTTATTTATTTGTTTATAATATATTTATTGAGGAAAGCAGCAATGGGTAAAGTTAAATATGTTATGAATAGTTTGTAAATACTTTTTATATCACTTTTAGTGTCCCATTTTAACACTATTTGATTGTTTGGCTCCCAACGGATCAATTGCGGGACTTTAATTGACAGTATTTTGAAATAGGTTGTATCCGCTTCCATCACTGACTAACGTACTATCATGCCCGGGATTTATAATGCGGAACAAAAACAATATAAATTATTCAATAGAATAAATTTTATACATATTAAAAAGTTAGAAAAGTAATAGTTACTTTAAACATCATACCATACCTTTTATTTTTGCTTTTAACTTTTATTTTCTGATGCAATGTATGCCTTATCTCTATGCATGTTGGCGGACTTCATTGTATGTATATTCTTCAATTTTTATTTTTATTTTTTACAAATACAGGTTTCTCATAATGTCAACAAACATTACTATTTATACAATAAGTTGTTTATAGTATTTTAAGTGTATCCCGTTGTGTAGTGTGTCTGAACGATTTGTTTATTTATTCTTATAAATTAAAAGTGAAAACGAGCACACACTCCACTTCATCACACACGCCTACGTCTATCTTCGATTAAGAATGAAAATTTACATATTATATATTTGACGATGAAAAACCTCGTTACTGATAAAAATAGTTGCTTATTCTCACGCGTCATACAAAATACAGCAATACTATGCATGCATGGTTCTTTCCCGGTCGACTTGACCTATTCGTACTACTGCTACGTCTTTGTTTTACCACGTAAAATACTGAGTAAAAAACACATGTTGATAAACTGAGTATTATATTAACTTCTTGACTTGATAGGCTTCGTGAAGAAAGAGAAAAGATGGGGTTTGAGACTATAAACTCACATATCGTTATGTGGGTTTTTAGTCTAAAACTCCATCTTTTATGAGGACTTAGAAGATACATAAATTAGTTCACGTACAAGGACATGAAGACAGTGTGTGATGAGGATTCCAACGAGAACTGTAGATATGATGCCGGTAACCAAGCCCGCGCGGGCGAACGCCTGCGGCATTGCAAGTATTCCAGTACCAAGACTACACTTGAGCAAGTGCACTAGAGTCTCGAAGTCACTGTAATGATAAGCTGATTTTATTATTTACGCTATAGATGTCAACAAAAATGATATTATAATCTAAATTTTGTATCACATTTAATTAAATAAATTAAAAAAATTGACTGCCGCGTTGGTCTAGTGGTTGTAGTAGTGCGAATGATGATCATGAGGCCCTGGATTCGAATCCCGGGTCGGGCCAACAAAATCAATTATTGAGTTTATCCGTCAAGAAATTCCCAGTAGCTGCCCGGAGTCAGGAAATTGGCGGTGTCTCACCCCCGTGCCTCGGAAAGCACGTAAAGCTGTTGGTTCTGCGCCTGATCTCTCTTCGGTCGTGTCGGTTTACCGTTCCATCGGATTATGAGAGTGAGGGCGCATACACTTGGGCACAATAATCCTGTCCTGCGCCGATGGCTAGCCTCCGTTGAGGCAGGCCGCCGTGGCCGAAATTCGGTCTGGAGGACATTAATTAAATAAACAAAAAAAAATTCACTAGGGACTAGGCAAATGTCAATAGATCTGATCTAGAGCGAATTATCGAACTTCAAACTTTAATCAGTTTTAAGATCATTTTTGTCTTCATTGGGGTTGTAATTTTTCCAACAAATATTATGAAATTGTTCAACATAAGATTAAAAAGTATTTTTTTTAATAATTAAGCAACGAACTTACTTTGTAGGTTTCTCTAGCTGTCGATGAAGGTGTGGGTCATAATCTTCTGCGTTGTTTTCTCTATAAAATAACAAACTGTTTAAGTGAGGCGAAATGTTTTTATTTTATTATACTTGTAACCACGAGGAGTCAACAAAGTCTATATTTTATTTTTTAAGAATTTACATTTACAATACACGTATTCTTATAGATTCATTATTGTTATTGGTATCTTAGAAAAAAGATAAAATTATATAATTTTTTTTTATTTTTCAATATAGTATACCACGACATTAGTATATATACTTAATCGTGAATAAAGCTTTTCGATTCTACATTATTAAAAAATTATTTTTCGTCTTAGCTTGAAAAATGCTCATTTACCGCGTACTAGAGCTCATTATCGTCAGCAAATCGCTTTCCCCGAAGGTCTTTTTTTAAGTTTGGGAATAAAAAGTTGTAACTAGGAACTAGATCTAGGCTGTATGGGTACGGATAGATTAGCTAACATCTTAATTCTTACTCATTCATCTTCTAATACAAGTTTTTCAGTAATTTTCTCATTTTCTTCTGTAGCCGCTGTGATTGGCCCACCTGTGCGAGGTCGTCTCCGATGCTTTCCCTGACTCTTTTGAATTTACTTGACTACTTCTGTACGGTTGACATTGAAGAAGCAGAGTCTTGGTAAATGGTCACCATTTCTTCATGAATGTTTTTTTGAGTTTTTCCTTGTTTAGTGAAGAATTTAATCTAAATACAATACTATACTATTCCTATTCCTATCTCTATTCCTATTTCTGGGTTGGGGCTTCCCAGTGCCCAGCTCTTTCCATTTAATCGCATCAAGCACAGACAGGTTCGATTCCTCGACGACAGAGTTTTTTTCTGATCTGCTTGAGTCACTGGCATTGATGTTGCATCTCTTTGCGTATTTTATTGCATCTACCACGATGATTTGCGGTCTATCACTGTGCCATTTAGAAGAAGTTTTCTTCCTCGCACAATTTCCCACCAGTGATTTTACGGACCGAGACGACTTAGGGACCCTTAGGAGCCTACTCTTTTTTACGCATCTGCAATTGCCCTGGTGTTGCAGTTGTTCATGGGCGGCGGTAGTCACTTACCATCAGGTGAGCCGTATGCTCGTTTGCCTCCTATAAAAAAATCACCATAATACAAAGAATACATTGAACGCCTCTCGTTAATGTACTTCTTAAGTAAAATAATTGTTACAAAAACACACGTTTTCACGCTCTCTGATACGCATATCAATTACGTAATAAAAGTGTACAAAACCCTCACAGATAGTGTCAAGCAGTTTTAATTTAGGATGTTGTAATCAAAGATTTAAATAGTTAGATGCGCCCTTACCATAGTATGACCACTCCGAAATGTGTCCATTCTCAAATGAGTGAGTTCACTCATTCGCAATCAGTGCTCATTTGTGCGACAGAGAAAGTAGTATACACAATTCTGTAAGATAATAAGAGATGTACACTATTGCATTAGTGTGCGCGCGTCAGCGTCTTGCAAACGAACACATCCAAAAATAATGCCACAGTTTTCAAGATGAAGGCGCATCTAACTATTTAAATCTTTGGTTGTAATACGTCGATTTCAGCCTATCCACTATCTTCTCCATAGATTGCGTCATAAGGGGGTCATCTGCCATTATTTTCAACTTGGCAGGCGTATTAGCGACCGCATTTTTTTATTTTGTAGTTGTTATTACGAAGACGCTGCTGACCACCTCCTGGTTTATTTTCTCTGTCGCCTACTACGACTGCCACGGTACGATATTGAGTAGTGCATATTCTTATGGACGACACACACGGTCAGTTCAACTGATCAGTTCAAATTAGGACTATTGATATTTTTTAGAATATCCGATTTTCGATATTTTGATAAATAAACTTAGATATAAAACTATAATGTTGATATAACTATTTATAAATATTGATATATCGAAAATCCGATATTTAAAAAAATATTAACAGTCCTAATTTAAACTGATCATTTGCACTGGCCGTGTGGCGACGCGACGATTATACTGCCACTAAAGGATAAGTTGTAATACATATGATGTAGTTAAATATATTATGTTAGAATACATATTAGAAAAATATACATAATATGTATAGTTAGTTGTACTTATTTAGTAGTAGTAAATAAATATTTAAATAAATAAGTAAAATTAATATAAATTGATTCCGTTCATAACACCGAACAGAATACTAACTAGCAGTAGCTGCCAGTAGTTAAGAAGTTGGTAGTGTTTCACCCCCGAGCCACGGAAAGCATGTAAAGTCCTAATGTGCAGCTGTAATAGAAGTATTGTTAACATGTGATTCAAAGATTAGCTCTCTCTCAATAGTATAGTTATTCTATTTCACGATGAAGTTTTGACTTTGGTCGTTGTTTATCGTGCACATACATATTGTGCTTCGATCAACAATACCAACTAGAAAACGGGTCACGTACAAAATCATAGCTAAATAGTGTCCGCATGAATATAAACTACGAAAAGACATAAATTAAATAACATTTAGTGTGAAATCAACCTTACATTATAACAAATAAAGTTCTTTTTCCCGTTATTGCCTTGCGAGCTACACTCTCACGTGCAAGAGCTCACGTCTCCTGTGCGCTCTTATTTACTGAGATGGATTTCTTGCGCCGACCCGACATCTAGTTGATATTGTTGATCGAAGATATTGTGTTAGTGTGCGTAGGTCTCGGGAGCGCTCAGTAACACTCGCGAGTCGAACGAATCGCAGTTACACACAACAACCGCGCCTGTCGGTACACGTCACTACTACTATCAAGGCAAAACCTTCATCGTAAAATAGAATAACTATCTGTAAGACTTCTATCTTCGGTAACTCTTGCAAAAATAAATTACTGATTGAGTAACTAGAGACAAGCGGTTTCTTACTATTAACGTCACAGCAATTAATATCTGACGACTGATCTGGGTTTTATATGTTTTTTTTTTAATTTCCTGATTATTGTTGAAGTATTTATTGAATAGGCCTTTAGGCGACATTATGGTTACTTCAAATATCATAGACTGTTTTGTAAGATCTGATATACACCGTTACCGTTACATCGTATCAAAATCCACCGCTGAACATAAGCCTCCCCCAGAGATTGCCTTATAGGGGGGATGTTTGCCAAGCATAGCTAGTTCGTAGTTTTTTATTTTTAGTCGTTATTAGGAAGATGCTACTGCCCATCTCCTGATTTGTTTATGGCGTCCTAAGAGGCGACAGAGGCGCCTCTTAGGACACCAATCATCATCATCATCATCATTACAGCCCTTCACAAGTCCACGGCTGAACATTGGCCTCCCCCAAGTAATGCCACAAAGCACGGTCCTGAGCCACCTGTATCCATCGACTTCCTGCATGTCTTACCAGGTCGTCACTCCATCTAGTGGGAGGTCGCCCTACACTACGCCTACCGGTACAAGGCTGCCACTCGAGAACCTTTCTTGCCCATCGGTTATCGGTTCTTCGAGCTATATGGCCGGCCCATTGCCACTCCAGCTTACTAATCCGTTGGCCTATGTCGGTCACTCTGGTTTTACTGCGGATATCCTCATTTCTGAGTCTATCACGCAGAGAAACTCTGAGCATAGCCCTCTCCACAGCTCGCTTAGCGACCATGAGCGTCCTCATACGGCCAGCAGTGAAGGACTATGTCTCAGATCCGGACACCAAAGGGATGATAATATCAATATGATAATATCCATTGCCCCATATTATGGGGTAATAGACATTCTTACTCCGCCCCTACATGGTATATACCAGATATAAAATATATAAAACGACGACGACGATGCGGAGCAATTTCAAAGGTCCAAATGATTTCCTTACGGCTTCATTAGAGCATTTCAGTTGAATGAACATAGAAGTACAGTACAACTATACAATAAATGAATTTGAGAAACTTTATTTAAGAACTACCGTCGCGCCCCGGCTTCGTCTGAATGGGATCTATTAACCTTTTTAGTTAATAATCAAGACCATTGATAATGCCAGTTGTTTCGTTGATTTTTTTTCGAACAAAATCTTCAAATTTTTCCCAAAATTATAATCCTGGATTGCTCTCTATCTGCTCGTAAAGTTTCGGTTGAACCATTCTAAAAATTAGACCGAACGGACTTACAGATAAACAGATTAAAAAATTATTAAAAATGGAATGAAATGTCTCTATAGCATACAACTAAGCCGTTGAGTTTAATAGAACCCAGTTATTTTAATAATACGTACAGATACACCAATTTTATTTAAATTTATGTACCTATAGATATGTCATATTTATATTTCACAAATATTTTCTTGATGGTTTTTCTTACTTACTTATTTATTTATGGTGTGTGTATGTGTGTTATGCTGTATAATGCTGTTTGTATGTACTTTCTATTATAAATCAGTGGTTCTAATCCCCTGTAACTAAGTTCATCGAACCCGTACCTTTTTGATTAATCAAAAATCTACTAAGTGACGAGTTACATTATAAAGTAAGTAATAATGGCACGAATATATGGTTGTCGGAATACAGATGATATGAGGAACAAAGATTAGTTTTAGATAAAATATATAAATTGAAAGATCTTAGATAAAAAAAAATTATAATTTTTTTGTTCCATACTGTTCATCAGATTGCGGTAAAACTTTGTTATCATACTGCTTGCACTTCCGTAAAGGTTATAGGCAAGGTGACACTGTTGTAGAATCCACAATCATCAGTGCGAAGCCAAGGCAGATAGCTAGTTGAATATATAAAAATTAATGTCTGTCTGTTCGTATTTTATCCATCAGACTTTTCATCTAATTGCGCTAAAACTTTGTCAACATGTTGCTTGCATTTGCGCGAAGGTTATAAGCAAAGTACAATAAACTTACAGTAGGTGTCGCGCGTGTCGTACCGACAAATTTATTTAAACGTTAAATATATATATATATATATATATATATATATATATATATATATATATATATATATATATATATATATATATATATATATATATCATTCAATTATATATACAGCTCTTCCAAATTTAAAATGATATCGACAATGAATTCTTCTGCGGCAGCAACGCGCCAGGTACTAGAAAAAATAAAGAAGAGAGCTCCGCCTTGTGAAATACTAGTAGTCAATTACGCAGACTACACTAACGACACCTAACTACCTGAGGATAAGCAAACGCCCAATTACGTTCTAGGGAGGAAACCTCTATGTGGGACAAGATGACGACGATATTGTGGACAACGTTATAGGCGTTAAAAATCGATTAAAACCTGCACACGGTCAACTTTCCAAAATCCATGCAAACACGAACATCTGCATTTTAAAAAGCTTTTGTGGTGCTGTATCTGGGTCGAAATCCCGATTGTATTAATTTAATAAGTTGGTTTTATAAAAAATAAGTGTTTATTTGTGTGTATACACATGTGTGTATACTATCCCTATTTTTTTTTAAAAAAAAACTACTTTTTTTCTAGACTCTCCTCTAGAATCGCCACATCTGGTGGTGTATTGGCAATTGCAGTGTTAGTAAATTTCGTGTTTTTTTATACTTTTAGGCTCCACCACCTTTTACATATTTTGTATCTCCTTTATAGCGCCATCTTTTGAAATGCATAAGATATTCCGGACTTTTTCCACCCCTTTCTTATCTCTAGTAACCTCTTACGACACCCACGGAACTATGGCTTGATTGATGGATGAGGATTCTAAAAAGATTTTTATATACAATCTACTATATTTATAGATTGTAAAGAAACACAAGGATTGAACTTACTTATCAGGGCTAGTAGTCTCATTGTCGTCCGACATAGGTCGCAACCGAACTGTTTCCATTTTGTCGTCCATTTGAAATGTCTGTAACAATTAAAATAAATGTATAATCAGGTGGTAATTTACGAAAATCTGTTATATTCGTCCACATGAGCGAAATTAAATGATGTACATTACAGTTTGTCTTGCCACAGTCACTTTCGTAGATAACTGTAATATATATTACAATCATCATCATTACAGCCTTTCACAAGCCCACTGCTGAACATAGGCCTACCGCAAGGAATACCACAAAGCAAGGTCTTGAGCCACCTGCATCCATCGACTTCCTGCATGTCTTATTTTATTATATATTACAATCACTTTAGTAGATTACTGTAACTTACATTATTAAGTTACTATTGACTAACTCCTCAATAATTACGCGGCCTTAGTTGCTGTCGTAGCACATCTAACTATTCAGCCTTAATTATTGTCTATATATGGTTCAAAAACTATTCAGTTTGAGGAAGCGCTACCGAATGAGGTATTTCGTGTAAAATCTTTTTAAAAATTTAAAGATAAATTAAAAAAGCATTTTTGAATATTAATTTAAAGACACTGCTTTTTTAATTTGGATTTTTTTATAGGATAGGGTGAAAAACGATCACACAGTTCACCTGATGGTAAGTGGTTGCTGTGGCCCATAGACATCTACATCTATCCTCGATTACGAATCAAAATGCAGATGCGTTGTCACCCGTGAGAACTAAGATGGAATGCCTCGTTTCCAGTAAAAAGGGTCTCCGGTTCTCTACACTCACCATACGAAATATAGCAGCATTAAGCTACTATTTCACGCTGGTATTCTGTGAGAGCGTGGTCCTTCCCCGGTCGAGCCGACCCATTCGTGCTACAACTATACTACTAATATAACTGCAGCATGGCTCTACCACGTACAAAAATATGATATATTTATGTTATTTTATTGATATAAGTCACCGTAAGTAAATGTATTATTTTTAACATTTATGTTATTTTATTCTTTTTGTGTTCTTCTTGTGATTAAAAACTCTTTAAACCTAAACCTAAACATATCTAACCCTACAGTAGTTAAATCGCATAAGTTTCTATCTAAATACAACTAACTTACAGTAGTTGACACAATCTGTGTTACCGTCTCAATACGTTAAATAACCCAGTATAACGCGGCTTGATTCACTGTCTATAACTTTAACTAACTATTAGTTACATAACCTGAGTTACTGCTTTAATACGTGTAACTATTTTTATAGAATAAAGGTGATAAAGGATCCCACAGACCATATGATGGTGAGTGCTTTGGCTCATAGATATCTACGATTAAAAGGAGGACTAAAAACGCCTCGTCCAAGGGTTTTGATTCTCTAAACCCACCACACAAAACAGAGCAATATTAAGCTGCTATTTTACTTTTGTGAGGGCGTTGCCATTCTCCGGTCAAGCCAGCAGACAAACAGGCAACGTTTCCGAGAATGGTGGTTTGGAATCTTTATTGTTATTATTCATTAAATACAGCCAGTCCACTGCTGAACGTAGATTGTCCCACAAGGGGAATAAGCGCCACTACAGCGGCCACTATGGCGGCTTATTTGTTCTTATTTCTTACATTATTGGTTCCATTATGTGTTCTTGGAGAGCAAAAGCTTTGACTCCGACCAATACATGTGTCATCACATTATTTAATCTAGATAGAGCTTTCGGTGCAGGTATATTGAATGTATGATTTCTTTCGCCCTTTTTTACTTTTTAATTAAATGCCTGCGTAATATACCGATCTACTAGTGATGGAAGCCTCCGATATTACACATTTATTATACATTCAAGCTCTCCTACAGAGTTTCGAAAATTCTATTTTGATTAATGCATGTCAGTCATTTTTTTTAAATGTTGATCTTTTCGCGAATGTATAGCTTATGGAACATTATTTTGATAATGGCTGCAGCGGTGATGAAACTTTCCACGGATGTCACCGTAAAGACGGCCACTTTTTTGCAACCAAAATGTATGACAATGATATAATGACGTCATTCACCGCTTTATTACGACCGTTATGTAGCGGCACCGCAAACCTGAGAAACCAGAGCTATACAAATTTACAAATAGTGAAAACATTTTGCCAACTTATCTTTATTACTAGTAACATAAAACTTCGGTAAAAATAACTTGTCTCGGATGTTGATTTGCAACATTCTGCCCGACCTTGATGATTGACATCGTAAAGGAACGTCTACAACAATGGCTGCCAAATTTGCTGGTTGTCGTAAAACTAAGAGTTAGAAACTTCTTGAAACGTTAGAGTTAAATTAAACATTTTGTAAAACCGACTTTAATATAAATAAAATGAGAACATCGTCAATGTATTCAAAGTCAGTTAAAGGCGCATTATTTGAGAATAACTCAAAAACAACTTGTCAGATCTTGATCAAATGTATATGGGACCAATACGGAAAGCACCAGCTTTCAGATAAAATTAGAAAACAAACATGTAGAGGTCAAATGAAGGAAATGCACATTTAATTGTTTCACATCGATTATATCTTTATTATTCAGTAAGCAATAAAGAACTAATACTTTGGGAATAGTGAAAATAGTGAATAGAAAATACTTTTAAATATTTTCATTATTCCCAAGGTATTACAACTTTTCTAACTCTGTAGTAAACAGTTCTTCACCAACAATAATAGGTATTAGAGTGTTTTGTAGAATGGCAAGGCAGGTGCAATTTCCGACATTGTCAATTGGATATAGCACAAATAATACCAAACAAGTGTACAAACAATTTTTTTTTAAATTACAAAAGGTTTAACTTAGTTTAGGTTTGGCAACTATACGTTATTTATCACTGATAACTTCATTTGTTTCGTTGATCACGGTTAGGTTTAATATTGCTTCGCCCACTACCAGGTAAATGTAACCCCCCCGTGTGGCAACTACAATCAGGTAACAATGTAACGCAGATAGATCATATTTAAAATCATACCTTTTATTATAATCATAATCATTGCTGAAAAATTTAATGCGAACGCTTATGAGCTTATTAGCTCACTCTCCTAAGCTAATTCAACATATATTTCATAACAAGTATAATTTTAGAAATATTTATACTCTTTGCACGGAAACACTAACTGCACTTGTAGCTTCCCCTTAATCGTTACTCATCCACAAAATTGGTGCTGATAATAGACGCCTGACTCCGGGCAGCTACTGAGAATTTCTTAATGGGAAAACTCAATAACTGATATTTTTGGCCTTACCCGGGAATCAAACCCTGGACCTCATTATCAGCAGTCGCAATACTATAACCACACGACCAACGAGGCATAAATGATACTAGTTTATTTATAATTTCATGTTTAGATATGTAAAGATTTTTTAATCCTTTTATTTGCTGCATGTGATTCACGGTTAGCACGTTTAAATTAGGGATTTTTTTTGGTAAACTTTGTACACTTTATGTAAGTTCAAATGTTTTGTTTGTTTTCTTTTTCAAATTAGATCTTCATTTTGTTTGAGAAGCATTATATCGACGTTAACGCCAATTACTGTATGTAAAATAAACTCATAAGGGTATTTCCATTAATTTCACTTTGATTAGCTCCCCTATTTCACCGACCTTGCAGGAAGTCAATTGATGCGGCTGGCTTCCTGATTTGTAGTATTTCTTGGGTTGGGGCTATTTTCCGCAGTGGGATTGTGACGGGCTGTTATGATGATGATGATGATGATAATGTAGTTTTCCTTTTTTTGAAAACAGACCAAGTATACGGCGACAAATATAGTATTAACGTTGTTTCTAGGTAAAAAAAAAAATTATGATAGAAATTTGTTGTAGTTTAAAATAAGTCCACGCACCGTGTACTTATTAGAAAAATTCAAATTAAAATTATAATCTGACAAAAATCCTAGTAAAGCGCATTAATCATCAAAAGTCCTAGCATGTTCTGAAGACTTGGTTCTGAAGTAATGGTTAAAGGAATCTCTTATTTGCAAGATTTTAATCAAAAAAACTGAATCGAATGTAATAAACATCGATATATATATATATATATATATATATATATATATATATATATATATATATATATATATATATATATATATATATATATATATAGTGACTGGCCTGTTGGTCTATTGGTTAGTGACCCTGACTGCTATGCCGGAGGTCGTTTGTCCTCCGGTGTCGGCTTATCGTTGAATTTTGGGACACGTTGTATATAAATATCGATGTTTATCAAACACCCGATTGATAAACATCGATATTTATATACAACGTGTCCCAAAATTCAACGATAAGCCGACACCGGAGGATAGACCTGCCCCGGACTAATCGGGGAAAAAAAGAAAAAAAAAATATCCCAATTATATTTTAAGTTATATAAAAAAATGAAATTCTTCAGAAATTGAGACCGTTTATGATATTTTTCACTACCATGACCACAATTTTTTTAATATTTTTGTTTCTTTTTTTTTATAGGCAACCTGAATAGCACTGCTATCTACCACAATTCTTAAAAAATCCAGAATAACTCTTGTTTTATCACGAAAATTAATGAAACTTATTTTATTCCCTAAATTTTTTGAAGACTTTTACTTTTACACTAGTTTTAACACTAGTATGGCAAGTTTTTTTAAAAATTGACGCAACTAACCAACATTCCAAAATGGTATAATACTCTAGGAAAACAAGTATATATAAAAAAATATGGGTCTATTATTTCTTAACAGGGGCCGAATTCCTCAAATTGTAATTGTCGGTAATCACTTTTACTACATGCCCAAAATGGGTTCTTGTTACAATTTCTAGGAATTTAAATGGGGCATGCATACCTTAGATGTTAGAGAGAGATAGATCGATAGAGATATTTACGTTAAAAAGAGACAACAACAGGGCAGGTAGAGAAGCTGTTATTATTCTCAGCAAGTCAGTTCAGTACGCTCTACTCCTTTGTTTACTGCGCACCGTTCCCAATTCATCTTACGTGGCTCTCGTACATACTATCGACTTTTGGCTTGGCTTTTTGGACTGGAATCGACCTGCAAACTTAACTGGCCTGGCATTATTTGGACTGGAAGTGATCTGCAAACTGAACTGACCTGACATTATCTTGGACTACGATTGTGTGTTTTGTGATTTAGAGTTCTGGCGAATTTTGGACTGCTTGGCGTTTCACATGCCGCAACCGTACACACCACAGGAATACGCTAAAATGCATTTAATCTATGGAGAATGCCGATGTAATGCTAACGCTGCTAGCAGACTGTATCGAAAAAGATACCCAAATGCTCAAAGATATCCTGATTATCGAGTGTTTATTAATATGCATCAAGCGTTTTCGGAGGTTCGTATGCCATCCAATAGGAGAAGCGCTGGAAGACCTAGATTGGATCGTGATGAAGAAGTTCTCAATGAGATAGAAAATGATTCGACTACTTCGGTACGTGCCATAGAAGAAGCTACAGGAAAAGTCCAAATAATGCCAGGCCAGTTAAGTTTGCAGATAGATTCCAGTCCAAAAAGCCAAGCCAAAAGTCTATAGTATAGTCAAATAGTATGTACGAGAGCCACGTAAGTTGAATTGGGAACTGTGCACAGTAAACAAAGGAGCAGAGCGTACTGAACTGACTTGCTGAGAATAATAACAGCTTCTCTACCTGCCCTGTTGTTGTCTCTTTTTAACGTAAATATCTCTATCTATCTATCTCTCTCTAACATCTTAGGTATGCATGCCCCATTTAAATTCCTAGAAATTGTAACAAGAACCCATTTTGGGCATGTAGTAAAAGTGATTACCGACAATTACAATTTGAGGAATTCGGCCCCTGTTAAGAAATAATAGACCCATATTTTTTTATATATACTTGTTTTCCTAGAGTATTATACCATTTTGGAATGTTGGTTAGTTGCGTCAATTTTTAAAAAAACTTGCCATACTAGTGTTCATACTTTTTTTTTACACCACGATAAGTTAAATTTGGTTAAAAGTAAAAGTCTTCAAAAAATTTAGGGAATAAAATAAGTTTCATTAATTTTCGTGATAAAACAAGAGTTATTCTGGATTTTTTAAGAATTGTGGTAGATAGCAGTGCTATTCAGGTTGCCTATAAAAAAAAGAAACAAATATTAAAAAAAATTGTGGTCATGGTAGTGAAAAATATCATAAACGGTCTCAATTTCTGAAGAATTTCATTTTTTTATATAACTTAAAATATAATTGGGATATATTTTTTTTCTTTTTTTCCCCGATTAGCCCGGGGCAGGTCTATCCTCCGGTGTCGGCTTATCGTTGAATTTTGGGACACGTTGTATATAAATATCGATGTTTATCAATCGGGTGTTTAGTTTTAGAGATATTGTGATGAGTTATTCAGTCAGTCAGTCGGTGGTATTTCGCTTATACATGTATACATATACATATATACGTACAACGTATACACACAACACACATATATATATACATATATATATATATATATATATATATATATATATATATATATATATATATATATATAAATATGTACTACGCGCTAGATATGGCATTCCGAACATTCACTATGTTCAACTGAACTGTACTGCAATCCGTACACCTGTTATTGTGGCTTCGCTATTTACGCAGTGCGGAACGGCGCTAATTATAATTTTATATTAAATTGACACATATGCAAAATAAACGAAATTTTAAAAACTCGATTAACAATACAATCTAAATAAACAATTATTTATAATGACAATTTTCGCGCGTTTATATCAACTGCACATGCGCGACTCTACTGTTTCCCGCGCATGTGCGGATACAGAGTAGGGCACATTTTTTGTTTGGAATAGCATCTCTAGTACGTAGTACGTATAACTCAATGCCAAATTAATAGATCCTACCCAGGCAAAGCCTATACAATCTTAAATTAAAAATGTAAAAATTTAAATAATGTGTTTTTTTTACTTTCCGACTATTTGAGGTATGAAAATTAAAAAAAAAACGAAAATAAATTGTCTTTAATTATCTCAAAACTAATCAACGACAAATTAATAGATACTACCCAGGCAAAGCCTATACAATCTTAAATGAAAAATGTAAAATTTAAATAATGTGTTTTTTTAACTTTCCGACTATTTGAGGAATAAATATTTTTAAAAAATACATATTTTTTTAACTCAGATTACAATATCCTTAGTAACCCTAATGTATTCAATAGTGGAAGTATCACGTGTTAAAAATTATTTTTGAATAAGTTTAATAGGCTGAATGAGCAACTATTTTAGAAATTAAATCCATTTTTAGCGAATTCCGTTAAATGTTGTTAGTTAATACGGGGTTATCTTGCATTAACGACCAAATTTGCAGAGAAGGTTTAGAATAAGAAATATAGTTAAAAAAAATTAAAAAACATCTCAAACATTCTGTCCTTTTTATTTTTAAAATTCAAAATACGTGGTATTGCATTATGTTAACTCATTTTACTGCGCACGCACACATACGTAAAGGTCGATCGATAGGCAAAAAGTTCTTGCCCCTAAATAACATTCGATTGGGAGAATTTCAAATAAAAGTAGAAGCGTTATTTACGCCTATTTTCAAAAACTGCAATAACGGTACATCATCAGATATATATTTGAACTTAAGTTTAAAATTGGCTTCTCTTTGAAAAATAACCTTGGATATTACATATTACAATGGAGATTACATACCATTACACGCGTTCTTTGCCACGCCTACAAGCGAGTGCGTAAAATTTCGAGACGCTAGTGAGTTATGTAAATACTTCTATTTAAAAACTTCAGTACAAATAGACGTAGTACGGCGGGCGGGCTGGCGGCCCATGTGATTTTTTTGACATACGTATGTTTTATTGCAATTTTCCCGGCTTCTTTTGTCTTGTCGAGCAATAATGATATTTGTATGATATTTTACTTTTGACATAAACGGATAGTACACGGTAAAAGTCATCTAGTGGACTGTGCTCTATTACACATATAAAGGAAGATTAACGAGAACAGCAATAGAGATAGAGATTGCTTTAGCCGACACGCTTGGTACTTGGATTGGCATTCGCTGTACCAGATGTCTCGCACCCATGGTGCTGCTCACTGGTCTGATCTAGGTACTTTACGTCTGGCGTAGGCTAGGTGGTCGTACTAACATCTATCAGATGCCATGAGTTGTTTTTAGTATTTTCCATAGTTCTCACTTACGAGCTTACGACATCCATTTGAAGTTTAATTTTAGCTGGAAATAATAATTTTATTTTCAATAACTAAATTCTTTAATAAAATTATCTTTTTCTTTACAACAGTCCACTGCTGTACCTCCTACCTTGGACGGTGCAGTGTCAACCATAACATACAAAACTAATAAAAAGAACATTATAATTATAATAATGTTAACCAATGTTCAACGTCTGTATCCTTATGTACATAACTAACTTTATTTTTTAATTCAAGCGTAATGAATGCAGCATATACAATACCTTCATAAAATAACACTATGATTTTTTTAAACGTATGAAGGTTTCAAATTCACTACATTCTTTAAAAACATGCAGGTGGTAAACTTCAATATACAATAAACGTACTTGACAATTTGTTAGAAGTTAGTTGAGTATGCGCTCGCTGTCGTTGAGAATTTTTGTCCTTTTGAAACAATGAATAAAGGTTCACTATCGCGGCAGTCGGCGGAGCGCCGACTAAAGTAGTACTGAGATGAATCCAGCGTCCCGCGGCCTCTCAACCTTCCCTATCCCTGCGGCCCTCCCGCCTTCTTACCTCCCGCATCTTCGTATGCCGTATCATCGATCATCTCATTCATATAACGGGTTCCCATGAGTTTTACCAGAAATCCGGACAATGCGCAATAAATTAAATAAAACAAAAATAAAAGAGCTGTTTTCTATTTTAACCTTATCTGATTTGAATCACATGTCATCAGTCATATCTAACAATAAAACTTCGAATGAATTTCATTGACTAAAAACTAGTTTTATCAAATATTAGTAGATCTAGTTCTCTAGTACTTAATTGTAATTTTAAATGCTGATTTATCGCGTGCTTGGCCGTGAAATAAAATATCGCGTTTGTAAAAAATTAATAGAAAATATTTTGAAATCAGTAACAATACTAAATTTCAAGTCAATCGGGTGTTTAGTTTTAGAGATATTGTGATGAGTTATTCAGTCAGTCAGTCGGTGGTATTTCGCTTATACATGTATACATATACATATATACATATACACACAACACACATATATATATATACATGTATATATATATACATATATATATCATTATTCTCTAAACCATTTCCCATTATCTGGGGTCGGCGCAGTAAACCTTCTTGTTCCATTCCTCTCTATCAGCCGTCATTTCCATACTTACTCCTTTCATTCTCATATCACTCTTCACACAATCGATCCATCTTTTATTCGGCCTTCCTCTGCCCGTGTGTCCCTCCACATTCATATTCAACACTCGTTTTGTGACATGACTTCCATCCCTCCGCATCACATGCCCAAACCATGCCAATCTGCTTCCTCTCACCTTTTCTACCACTGGCGCTACTTTCAGGCTTCCTCTTATATACTCATTCCTTATCTTATCCATCCTTGTCACACCACACATCCATCGTAACATTCTCATTTCATTCGCATGCAGTCTATTTTCATCCTTCTTCTTGACGGATGGACGGAATATATATATATATATATATATATATATATATATATATATATATATATATATATATATATATATATATATAGACTGAGGCAGGCAAGGAACTAGGGGATTTTTTTTTAATTTTAAATTATTTATTACATTATTTATTATTTTATTAAATATGATAAAGTTACGGAGAAACGATTAAGAACTCGCATCTTATTGCATTATGACAACAATGCTTCGTCATTCTTGGCTTCTGAAAAGACATAACACGTGACCGTAGGGGTCACGTGTTACGTCTTTTCATGCACGCATTCCAGATCTCGCAACATGTGTTGACATAATTTTTCCAAAAAAAAAACAACAACGATTTAATGACAGGTTCAACATTTATGGAGCCAGAGGAGATCCGAATATCTTTCAACCAGCGCGTGGAAGACATAACAAAGCACAGACCCAAACCATAAATAGACTCAGACCAATGGTCCTCATGTTTTAAAATGGTTTAAACCATAGAATACTGTGTTTGAACGAATGAAAAAGTGTTTAATCTAATATGTGGAATACTTGAAAAGCAGTAAATATATTAGATAACATATAAATAGTTTTATTTAGGAGTAAAGATATTGATTAATTTGAAACCTTCCGCTAACTAAATACAATGATGTGTCTTACCTGGATTGAAGAGCACCTCCTACATCAATTGCACCAATCCCGCCACCACTAATCCCAGCACCACTAGTAGCCTCTTCTTAGCGGTCAGCCGCCGTAGAGTCTACATCACCTGAGGATGCCTCGTGTAGAGGCGAAACACGTGTCGTATTATCATCGATGGTGTGTCTTCTGAAATATTGGTGTTGGGAGTAGTGTTGTTGGGAATAGTTGTGCTGGGATTAGTGGTGACGGGATTAGTGCACGCAATTGAGGGAGGGCGGTGAGGTGATCTTCAATCCAGGTAAGACACATCACTGTAAATACTACTAAATAGTTAGCGGAAGGTTGTAAATTAATTTATATCTTTATTATAATGGATTTCCGCAAAGTAACGCCTGATTCTATCAATTATTTAGGAGTTCCACGAAACTTTCAGTGTACCCCACGTATAGCATAATCCTAGGGGGGAACGGTTAAGAATCAATCAGGGTAAGTGCTAATGATACCTTTCACCATAACAAATATATTAAGATTTTAAAAAGACTATCCCGTCACTAGCTAGAAGCTAGGTTATCCCTGTTCATTTACGACGTTGCTGACGACTTATTACTGCTGTTTCCACAAATGCTCGTCTAATCAATTGCTCTACAATTGATACATAGTGAACCTGACCCTTAATATTTAAACTTCTTCTTAACAATTCGGTTATTTCTAATATATAGAACTTTGAATAATGTTATTTGTAAATATTTTACATAATATACCTATATTTCTGATCAGTAATTACGCTAATAGACAGCTCGCGTTTTTTTTTAATCTAATCATCTAAACGCTTAGTGAATGGTTAGAAATTCACATAATGATTCCAATATTAAAACTGGTCAAACGCGTGGTGGGCCACCCACAATGTAGAAGTAGGTTTCCGTAGTTACCCGTGTCAATACGTGGCCTTTCTTGATAATGAGCATAATAAGTTAGTTCGTCTAAAAATAGTTCGAGTAAAAATAGGCGGAAATAGGGAGGTCGTAACTAATGCACTTATTTTCAAATCGGATTTATAGAAAGTGGTATTCAAGAAAACCACCTCGTACCGGTAGGCGAAGTGGAGGGCGACCCCCACCAGATGGAGTGACGACCTGGTAAGACATGCAGGAAGTCGATGGATGCAGGTGGCTCAGGACCGTGCTTTGTGGCATACCTTGGGGGAGGCCTATGTTCAGCAGTGGACTTGTGAAGGGCTGTAATGATGATGATGATGATTCAAAGAAGATTAAAAAAAATTTCGATTTTGAAAATAATACAATTTACATCAAATAATTCACATACCAAATGCGTACAAAGATGTTCATAGTTGAATATCTGTTTTTTATTTGTTGGTAAATGTTTATTGATTGGTTTATGGTACAGAAATAAAAATAAAACCAAGAGTATGACGAATGAAACTGCATGAGTAGGTATTAATCATTTCTATCCTAATTACCTAAAAAATCGTTTTGTATTACTCCAGGACCCACATTTAATACATTTGAGATTGTCAGAAAATTTGATATTAAAAATTTTAAAACTTACTCTACCTAATTTTTGGACAGATCATTCACAATACAAGCTGTCCGTTTATGGAATGACTTATAAGCCGTTATAAGTTTTTTTTTTACTTCATTTGAGGTTATAAGCAAGACGCGCTCAATCCCTACCGGGAAACATGTACTTAATTATTTTACTTTGATTCTATCAAATTCATTTGTATATAATTATTCTACATTTATCTAGCTACAATATTTTTATATATATAGCATCTTTATGTTATATTTATTAGTTTCAAAATATATATTTATACTTTTATATATTTATATTTTTATAAAATAATTTTAGTAATTATGTATGTACTTATCTATGTACTTGTATACCATTCTATATTATGCATATTAATTTCTATCTTATAGTTTATAATAATAATAACGTAATTACTGTCGCCAAAGCATGCATATGTTTTTATTGTATTCTTGCAATTTTGTCTAAAGGTTGTCTGGAAGAGATCGCTCTTAGCGATAAGTCTGCCCATTGTACCACATTTCTTTCTCTCCTTTTTTTGTTAATTTTGATGGTTTTTTTTGCGTGCAATAAAGTGTTATCTATCTATCTATCTATCTATATGAGTGTATGAATACTTTGAATAAGACCTACAATAACTATCAACTAAAAAATAAGCGAAAGTTGTAAGTAAGTAAGAAAGATAGGGAGGATCTTTCTATCCTGCAAATAAAAAGTAAAGCTATGGTAGTAACGTATATAAGTCGTTTTCTTCATAAAATGTTTACCTTTTAACTTCATTATATATGCTACTACTGAGTATAATTTTTACGTATCCAGAAACAGCGGTTTAATGGGTAGAGGGGGGAGGTACACAGGACTAATGAAAAGTACGACTTTAAAGCTTATTGAATAGAAAAGATGTTCTTCCATACCCCAATGTTTTCGAAACAACTATCCAACGATGTGGTTACACGATGGAATAGACGGGTAAAAAAATAATTCTCAACTTACTTGCATGTATGTATGTATGATGTATGTATGTAACAAAAATAAAAATGATTTTAAAGATTTTATTTCACAGTTTTGTAGGCTTGATATCTATAAATATGTCAAATTACAAATTTGTGATACCTGGGGTCTCTGAGTATAACCGCGGACGGAAACACGGACGGACGGACATGGCGAAACTATAAGGGTTCCTTGTTATGTAACCATGAAAATCTAAAAAGTAGGTATTTAATAAATTTGACGTTCTGAAATGCTTACTACAATGATTAAGCTAGTAAAAAATATATTTTAAAAAAGCCTTCAAAAAAGGAGGAGGTTGTCAATTCTACTGTATTTTTTTGTGTCTTACCTAAGATTTTTTCTATGTGAATCGATTTTGATGATTTTTTTGAAAGCTAGTGCTTTTCATGTGGTTCCATATAAATTTGATCAAGATCTGACGAGTAGTTTTTGAAATATCCTTTATAATACTTATTAAATTGACTTCGATTACATTGATAATGTTCTCATTTTATTTATATTGAAGTCGGTTGTAAAAAAAATTTAATTTTACCACTTGTTGGTAATCAAGTGATATGCGAACTGATTAGTGAGTTGACTACATGTTTACTTTTACTTACTTATTATAAGACTAGCTAAATAAAAAATTCTCGTAATTGCTTTCATCGCTTTCTTGATTTTTTTTGTAATATAATTAGAACCGTGGTAACTCTAGGCTTAGGCTCAAAATAAAGGCGCTCGCCTAAAATTTCATAGATACGTGTTTGGTTTAATACTCAAAGATACGTGTACGCGTACGCGCTTTTTGCATAAAGGGATCCATCTCCAGCTCGGTGACCTCGGTGTTACGATTTTAAAGCTTGAATAGCGTTTTACATGTTGGTTAATTCCTTTGGCAAAAAATGCTTGACCCTGAGACTCGAAATGGTCTCTACAGCATACATCACCTCATTGTCGCCGTCAAATTTTATACTATGCAAATGCTTTTTCGGGTGAGCAAAAAAGTGAAAATCACTCGGAGCTAGGTCCGGAGAATATGGTGGATGCTGCATCAACTGAAACTATTTAAATTTAGCCACTGTACATTCCACTGTATAATAAGACGGAGCATTAAATGCTAAAGTAGATTGTAATTCTTCAAAAACACTTTTTATAGAAATATTTTTCAGACAGAAATATTCATCCATTTTGGAAACGAATCAAATTCCCCCCAAGTACGAAGTTTGAAAAACAATTTGGTATAGTCTTTCATTTAGTTTTTTATGAACTTGGCTACTAACGAATTTAAGATTCGAAAAAAATTGGTAGCATTTTTTAAATAGTATTGGGTGACAAACGAGCACACAGTCCACCTGGTGGCAAGTGAATGATGTGGCCCATAGACTACCACACTTATCCTAAATTAGGAATCACAATGCAAATACGTTGTCACCCCTGAGGGCTAAAATGGTATGCGTCGATTCCAGTAAAAAGGGGCTCCGGTTCTCTTCACATTCCGTGACAGCGTGATCCTACCCTGGTGGAGCCGCCCCATTCGTGCTACAACTATAATATAGCTGCAACGTGGCTTTACTTGCATTTCAAAATCTCGTTGATTAGTGTCATATTCCGAAAACTTATTGATCAATCTAGTATATGCTAGAAATCAATTGACAGCACGTCTGCAATATCTATATATAAAAATCTATATATAAAAATCTATATATAAAAATCAATTGCTGTTCGTTAGTGTCGCTAAAACTCGAAACCGAATTTTTAGTGTGCATTTGAGTGAGACCCTGGATTGTTTAAAAACTCAGTTGGACCCGGTAGGTGGCACTATTGTCGAGATCCAGAAATCACCCGTGCAAAGCCGGGGTGGATCGCTAGTCGCTAGTGCTTAATAAATATTAGTTCAGAAGTTTAGTTAAATGAAACTAATTATCGTAAGCGTAGATCGGACCAAAAATTAATAATATTAAAAACTAAAGGTATCCGGGCTAACTACGACATCGGGACGTCAAACAATTCAGTCCCCGCCCCCTCTTTTAGGCCACGGGTGCTGTAAAGCACCCGAAACGTCGGGAATTAAAAAGCTAAATTAAACGCTATAAAATCGGAGACGAACACACACCGCACTTGCACTCACACACGCACACTCGCTTAAACTTCGACCATCTCATGTCTTAAAAAAATTGTTACTTAATAAAAACATAAAAGTGATATTGATATTGATCTTAAATGTCCCGAAAGAACTATTTTTATCTATTCATAAAAGTGTACACAAATCAAATTAATGAAATCAGTTGCATTAATGTTTCTTAGAAATCCATGAAAAGTTAAATATTTTTTCAAGCAAAGGAAACGTGAATACTTTTTTACTGTTATTACGAGTATAATAAACCATTATTCTACGTAAAGGGGCAACGGGTATAGTAAAAATCTACTTATTTTGCAATTTTAATAGTATTGTTTGCTATTTTGCTAATTGTTAGTAAAATTTATAAATTTATAAAAGCTTACTCACACTTTTTGATTCATGAATTTGTTACATTCGTGTCCATGTTTATTAAAATCCTTAGATGAAACAGAACCGTCGTTGCGTAATTCTTATGTCATTTTAGAAATGCACATCGCGGCGACAATAGCGAATTTTAAATGTAAAGGCATGAATCAACTGAAGAGCTGGTAACTTTGGAGCCGTCGACGAAGGCACTGCAGTCGAACGTGTCAAGACGGCCGTTAGACCGCATGCGCGTCGCTCATGTTTCAAACCTGAATTTGGTATAAATATAAGTAAGTTCTACTTAATACCAGTTAGGTAAGCCCTCCTTTCTTTTTTAGTGGTGCTCATTTTCTGTCTTGTCTCTGTCTGTCTTTTGCTTGTTTTAAGGGATTCACACGCAGCTATATTTTTGTGAACAATTTCTAGCCACATTTAAATCTACGTCCTTCAATAAAGTAAATTTTTGCAATCAAATATACCTAATATATTACAATGACAAAATTTTCTTTAGTTTGAGTGGTACGTAGGTATATTTATTTGTTTTTGTTCATATATTACATATTATTTTGTAGTAGGTAGTTATCTGTTCATATAACCATGTAAGGTACGTGAGGGTAAAACGGTCACCTTAAGGTTTGCCGAAAACAAAATTAAAAGGAGGACAGAGACAAAAAATACAAAGCCACATACTATAACTAATATTTTTTTATAGAATAGGGTGACAAACGAGCACACAGTCCACCTGATGGTAAGTGGGTGATGCGGCCCATAGACATCTACATCTATCCTCCATTAAAAATCAAAATGCAGATGCGTTGTTACCCGTGAGGACTAAGATGGAATGCCTCGTTTCCAGTAAAAAGGGTCTCCGGTTCTCTACACTCACCATACGAAATACAGCAGCATTAAGCTACTATTTTACGCTGGTATTCTATGAGAGCGTGGTCTTACCCCGATCGAGCCGATCCATTCGTGCTACAACTATACTACTAATATAACTGCAGCATGGCTCTACCACGTATAAAATATATTAAGAAAAAATAATATATATTAAGAATTTTTTTTAATATATATTAAGAAAAAAAAATAGCAAACAAGCGTTGGAAATAGGTACATTTCGAAAAATCTACTTAAAGAAAACCAACTACACTACACTGGACTAAAATCGACTAAAATATTTACTATAATGTCAACTGTCAAAATGACTTTTTGACCCTTTATTATTTAATTGACTGACGAAGAGCCATCGTATCACAGAACCATTTGTGCAAACAAGGCTATAAGTTTTCAGTTATAAGAAAGTGACCATCACGTACTATAGTTGTTTTTTAATAAACAAGTAATAACTGAACTTACAGTCCACCTGACGGTAAGTGACTTCAGCACATCATGAACACGTGCAAACAACTTCCGACGAAGCTACAAATAAATTGTAACCTCTGAGGACTAGCAATATATCGACTATCGACGACAATTCATCGCCTCGTCAGTGTCCCTTTGAATACTGCCGACGATCCCAGTGATTCTATCTAACTCGAAGGACAATGTACAGCGCCACGCTTTCAATAATCTACACCTATACTAAATGTGTCAATGGAAATGAAACTCCAAATGTATGGTGGACGTAGTGCATTAGCTAAAGCGAACAAAAATCGTTAAAGTTACAACCCATATACGTCCCACTCCTGGGCATAGGCCTACTCTTATTTATGAGAGGGTTTTAGGGCAAAAAGTTGTCCGTCGCGCTGCCCCAAAGCGTATTGGCGAATTTCACATGTCGACGAAATATTTTTTTTTATTTCTCGGACATGCAGGTTTCCTCACGCTGTTGATATCGTAAGCCTACTTAATGGTTCGACAACACAGAATAAATAATACTCTCTGGGTAGAACACTCTCTACATACCTCACTAATCGGTAATTTTACTTGGCTCCCTATAACCTCTATCACTATCACCTATTTGACGGCAAATACAAGTAAGGAGTTGCTACTTTTTATGTGGTAGAGCCACGCTGCAGCTATATAGTAGTGTGTATGGGTCGGCTCGACCGGAGCAGGACCACGCTCTCACAGAACACCAGCGTAAAATAGCAGGGTAATGTTGCTGTTTTTTTTATAGGATAGGGTGACAAACGAGCACACAATCCACCTGATGGTAAGTGGTTGCTGCGGACCATGGACATCTACGTATATCCTCGTTTGCGAATCAAAATTCAGATGCGTTGACAGCTTTGAGGACTAAGATGGAATGCCTCTTTTCCAGTAAAAAAGGTCTCCGGTTCTCTACACTCACCATAAGAAACACAGCAGCACGCTGGTATTCTGTGAGAGCGTGGTCCTTCCCCGGTCAGGCCGACCCATTCGTGCTACAACTATACTAATTATGCATTACTCACTATGCAGTGTTTCGTATAGTGAGTGTAGAGAACCGGAGACCTTTTTTATAGGAATCGACGCATTCCATATTAGTCATCAGGGTTGACAACGCATTTACATTTTGATTCTTAATTGAGGATAAATGTGGACGTCTATGGGCCACACCATCTACTTACTATCTGGTGGACTGTGTGCTCATTTGTCACTTAATGCTATAAAAAAACTTACCCAGACTCTTAGGCGCAAAAGAAGTCTTACCACCTAGTCATGGATGTCCTCGAAAGGATCTCTCAGATGTAAGGGTTTTCTTCACGATATTTTCTCTTGCAGCAGCAGCCAAAAGAAAATACTGCAATAAACTTGCTATTGACAATTTCATTAATAGCTGTTAGGGTCAAAATCAGTATGCTTTTAATTTTAAAGCATTTTTAACATGACTTAAAAATTCGTAACAGTAGTTTTAAGCAATGTGTAGTGTTCGCGTAAATACAAAAAATCATTACGACTTATATACGGAAATTCATATTTTACGCAGTAATTAATTTAATATCGATAGAAAAATAAGAGATATTTTGTTACAGGCCTTTATCTTGTGATTGTAATAATTTCCTCTACACCGATTTTGGTCACGGCGGCGGCCAGTCTCTATGCAATGTCAAGTTCACAGTGCACAAAACAGAACTCTTAAATATATTTATATTAATCTATGAACAGAACACTTTACCATTATTGCTCATGACAGTGACAGCACAGAATAAAGTTCATTATTTTAATTTTATTCATAACGATAAATTTTAATGACTTACAAGGTTTATAAGACACGAATTTACAAATTCTTTTTTGATATCTTTTCCTGAAGTAATCAGAAGTCGAAGAAAAATGTTTATATACGAGTTTATGTCAGGTGTCGCCGAAACAATTACTGGAACTACTGAAAGTAAGTTTTTGAGAATTAATTTATTAAAAAAGTGCATATCATCAATTGTCATTGCATTAATATAATTATTAAACATTGTAGCCGATGAAGAAGATTTCGATCCCCATCGACATCGAATAGTGGAAAAACCAACAACGTAAGTGAAGTCATATATATTTAACTAGCAGTAAAAAAATCTATTAGGTATTTACTAAATGTATATACATGGCCGTTAAAGCCCATCAAAAGTCCATTGCTGAACATAGGCCTCCGTCATAGACTGCCTCATAGGGAATATTTGCCATTGTTGCCACACTTATCAGGCTCGTTGGCAATCGCAGTATAGCAGTATATATATATATATATATATATATATATATATATATATATATATATATATATATATATATATATATATATATATATATATATATAAGGCTAAACAATTCCGAGACTATGTTTACTGGTAACAATACTTAGTTTTCAGAGGAGAGAACGCATCTGCATTTTAATTCTTAATCTTCTTCTTTTTGTGTGTATTATCGTTTAAAAACTCTGTTGAACACGGCGCTGTTTTCGAGATTTAGAAATCACCGATGCAAAGCCGGGCGGATCTCAAGTCTAGAATAGATGTAGTGTTTATAAGCTTACAGCACCCACAATCTATCAGGTGAATTGTATGCTTGTTTGTCAGTTTTGTCACGTATGTTATATTTTGTTACTGTCTTCTGTCCAAGACAACGCTGGCATGGAAATAGAAGAGTTTTTATATTATTTTTCTCTCGGTCTTACATTTTCGTGGTAAAAAAAGGATAGAAAATGTAAGTCAAATTTTATATTACATGTGCGTTACATTTTATAACATTAAACGTTACCTTTGTATGTAATTACATTAAGGTCAAAACAGTTCTGCTGAAAGTTATGACATCCTTACTAATTTCTTTCATTAATTTTGCGCCATTTCGGCAAGTTACGTCATTATTATTCTCAGAATTTTATACCGTAAAATGGGGATATTTGGTACATTTTTGAGACGAAAATGTTTGTTTGTTAAACGTAATATAAATAATTGCGTAATATTCTAAACACTTATGGAAAAACCCTAGTCAGATAGGTCTGATAGTGGCTATCTCAATAGTATAGGGCCGACTGTTACCGAGATATATATTTTTTAAGGTCTTGTTCCAAATATACCCCTCATGGGGTTTTTTGGAAATGAAAATTCCGTGAGTGTTGTTACGATGTATTTCTCAAATAATACCATTTTATACGCATTGGATGATATTTGGAACAGTAGATAAGGCTTAAGGCGAAGTATTCCACTTATTTTTTGCTAAATGATATCACTATAGGTATAATTTTACGAAATTTCGCATTTAAAAGTTTACTTTTACGAAATTTGGAACAAGGATTGTCAATTATTGAATAACCAATCGCATATTATGTATAGTTTTCGAAAACAAAACCCAGTTTAATTAACATTGTGTGTATTTTAGGTAACAAATCAAATTATCACAATATAAACTTACAAAATTTAGCGATCGCGAAGAATGAACTCACAAATCAAATCCTGAAATCTTATACTTAAGTGTTAAAGAAAACCTCTACTATAATAAATCTCTCTAGAGTTGGGCTATTTCATAGGCACACAACTTATTTGACAAGACTAAAATAATTTAAAGGATTATATCCTTCTCTTATCCATAATAAGAAAAAGAAAGATTGTTTAAAACAACTTTAGTCCTGTCAAATAAGTTTTGTGCCTGTGAATTGGTCCCAAAGTCCCAATGTCAAACTGTCATGATTTTAAATATTTGTGTTGAGTTAATTCTTACAATGTATGAAAACTTTAGGCTTACCAATTACTACAAGTACAAAATAATATTTGAAAAATATATGGAACCACTGACATAATTATGACAGCGTCAGTTAGTGAATTTTATCCATTGATTTCAACCAATGGCCTACCTACAATCCTTTAAGACTATAAGCATGCACTTACGTAAATAATTCCACGACATCATCGTCAGCCAAGGACAGAAAGAACTCCTTTGAATAATTTGGGTTTTGTATCAAATTGACTTTCTTGACAATACATATAGAGGGAACTATGTCCCTGTCAAGCTTTCGTGTCAAAAGGAACCGTAACGACGGTTTTTTAGCTGTTTTATAAAATCTAATAGTATAAGGTTCTTCATTTTCCATGTTTATGTTTTCTATGATACCCATATAATATTTCCATTTCTTTTTGTTGATGTATCTTACAATTACGTGGTCATTCAATTCATATTCTTTTTCTTGTTCTGTGTGTCTACTTTCTGAATCATTGTTGTTAAAATTGGTCTTGATATCTTCTTCTGATAGTTTTGTCTCTTGGTTCGATATAGTCTTGTCAGTGCTTTCTGTTGGTAATTTCTCTTTCGTAGTAACTTTTGCTTCTTTGTTGTCATAAAATTCACTCGTGTCTCGGTTTTCTTGAGTCTCATTGGTCGTTGTTGTCTCTTTCTCACTGTTGTTACAATATTGAGCAATCCCTTGATTTTCTGGAATGCTGATTGAGCTTGTTTTATTTGTTGTCATGTCTGGTTCTATTATGTCTGAAGGTGTAGTTATTTTAAAGTTTTCTATATTTTCGGTTGTTCTAAACTCCTTCTTTGTAATTCCTGGTTCTATGTTGTCAGAAGTTTGGATTATTTGTTCTATAGTTTCGAGTGTGCTTAACTCCATGTGTGTTTTTGATTCTATGTTGTCAGAAGATTGGACTATCTCTTGATTTTCTGTCAATGTGACTGGACCCGAGGAACAACGATTCATATTTCTTAAATCCATATCTCCATCAATATCAAAGTTTTCGTCAATACAATCAGAATCTTCATATATACTTATGGTTTGTGACTCAGAAGTGGTAGAGCCTGTTGAAATTTTTCTGCAATTTCTTTTTTTCTTTTTATCTTTATTATTTTGTTTCAGTGCATTATCATGTTTTTTTTCTTCAAAACATTTCTTTTTCCCGTTTTCTTTGCGTTTCATGTTCTTATCTTTATTTTCTTTTCCAATTTTGCTACTTTTTCCAATACCTTTATCTTTCTTGGTGTTCTTATGTATATTAGATTCTTTTTCATACATTTTATTTTTCTGCGTACTTTTTGTTTGGATTATTGACTTGGACGGACCTGGCTCTAGAATATTAAATGTTGAAATATCTATTATTTCAGACGAGTCAGATGAAGAAACTTCAACTTCACTATTTACAAACTCATTATCCGTCATTTTATTTGGTTTTTTAGGTTTCGTTTGCTCGATGTCTCTTGCTGTGATGCCTCGGCCTGCTGGAACATTACATCGTTTTTTACGTCTTCTGGGCTCATCTGAAGCCGAGAGCCCCCGCATTTCTTTTAGATGTTCTATGACAACTGAAGTAGCAGCTGTTTCAATTTCCTCGGGTAGTAAGTCATGACTGTGTGGCAGCCGTGACTTCGGTCGTTCCGGGTTGATTGGATAAAGCCCACATTTGTTAAAACCTGCAATGACGTTTTTTCCCCCTGTATTGTTTTCCATAAGTTTGTTCATAAGTTTGGCCAGCAGTTTCGGAAAAACATCTTTTACTAGGGTTTTATGTTTGCGTCCTTCTACTTTTTTCCACCCAGTCAATACAGTTCGCCAATAATGTTTTAAAGGTCCATACAGAGCAACGTCTAACGGCTGCAGAAGGTGCGTTGATTTGGGGGGCAAGCACACAAATGAAATGTTTAGCTTTTCACACTTTTTTAATACGTTTTCAGAAAAGTGTGATGAGAGATTGTCACCTATGACAATTTTACGTCCAGGCTTTTTTTTAGCGTATGGAACGATCACTTTTTCAAACCAATTCTCGAAACAAACCGAGTCGAACCATCCGCTTTTAGAGCGATTGTATATTGCGTCTGGAGGACCTCCTTCTAACCAGGTATCCCATAGGTGTTCTGCTTTGTACACCACGTAAACCGGTAATAACTGACCTTCGGCTGTAGCAGCAAACATGAGGGAAACAGCCGTTTTCGATGTATTTGTTACACGTTCTGGGTATTTTACACCACGTTTATAAATGTATTTTTTGTTTCCTGGGTCGTCAGTTAAATTAGTCTCATCATAGTTTATGATTCGGTCAGGTGTTACACCATCGATTGTTGGTGCAAAGTACTCAAAAAATGAGTCTATCGTCGATGCTGATACCTTTGCTCTATCGGTAGATATATTGGAAGCCATACGGTTCGAAAGCAAATCTTTATGACGCCTTAAAAAGTTTCGAGCCCATTCTAAACCAGGCAAATTTTCGGGTATTCCGTATATTGTTTTTCCGAGTTTATTTAAGTACCTTTGCGCGAAAATACGAAGATCAATAAGATCGAATGGGAATCCCCAGTCTGCCAAATTTACAATGTGTTTAATGAAGGCTTTCTCTTCTTCAGGTGAAAAAAGGGTAGGACGTCCTGCTTTTTCTTGTGAGCAATTAAGGTTTCTACATTTTCTCGATAACGTTGTTTTAGGTATTTGATATTTAGATGATGCTTCTCCTAGTGTTAAAGTCTTACTTTTTACGTCTCGAATTGCTTTCTGTAAATTTTCAGAGCTGTAATTAGTGTAAGGTAGGAAGGACTTTCCATTCCTAGTACTCCTGAATTTTCTAATATATATTCGTGGCATTTTTATGCATATTCCTGCAAAAAAATCAAAAGTCTTTAAAATTATATCCGAAATACAAAGGATTCGAACATCTTACCCTTAATAAACATCATATTACTTGTGAGTATAATTGGTATTATCGTTCCAAATAACACCAGCAATGCATACATGGGATCACATTACTTATGGGTATATTTGGTATAGTTGGTCCAAATAACACCATCATTGCGTATAAGGGGATATTTGGTACTACGGTACCAAATATCCTAAATTGCTGTTCCAAATATCCTCATGAGAATATTCGATCAAAATGGCGGACAGGTAACACATGCGATGATGATTAGGAGGGTTTTGGAATGCCGAGATATCGCTCTTTTCTTTGTAGAAAATAGTTTTTTACTTACTTTGAAATTTTTAAAACACCGTCCGAAAGTTCAACAATGAAGTTTTTGCTGTTTTTTCACGGTTTTATTAAAATAATCCTTGTGGACACAGTTCTTATGGCAGCGTGGCGTAACTTTTCAGAATAAACTTGACATGAGTTATAGTGTTGCCAGAATTGAATATCTCTTTTCTACCATTGCTAAATCAAAAAATATTTGGATCGCAATCTTAAAAATAAAAAATACCAAATATACCCACGATTTCCAAATATCCCCACTTTACGGTATTAGTTTTTAACAGTCCATAGATTTTTCTTAACTATAAGCAATTTTCTTGTACTATTTATTAATATCACCTGTTCAATTTTCCCCATTTCTCCATCCCAAAGTGCCCAACGTGCTTAAAGAAGTTTTTACTTCAAAAATCATATTTTATAACGAGATCTTGTTGCCGTTTTTATGGAAGGAAGAATCTTCATTAATCATGTTGCATGCTGGTATTTTTTTTGTTATTACGTTCATATTCCCGTTTCTTTGTTTCCTTCCCTAGATACTCGGAGACGATGATCCATTTGCTAAAAGGTAGTATTGGAGCTGGTGTTTTGGCAATGCCTTCGGCTGTCTATCGCGTAGGCATAATCGCAAGTATAATTGGGCTTTTATTGGTCGGTGCTTTTGCTACGTACTGCTTGCAGCTATTGGTGCGTAATCAACCAAGAAATTTATCTTTTATCTTTACCAACGTATCTATAAAAATTTTTAGGAATGACATTGAATATTTTTTGCTTAAATTCCGCTTTTGATTACCTTCAATAACAAAAAAGGCATTTAATTCCATTATATGTTCTTTTCTTCTTTATGTAAACACGATATCTCTGAGGTTAGTTAGCCGATTTCGCAAGTTTTTATGTACCGATTGAGCATACTTTACAGTTCACACGTTACAGTGACCTAAAAACGTTAACGAGATCCATCGATAGTTGAATTTACGAGTAGTCTTTATACTTTCAAACGTTTTATTTTTTCGCCTTTGTTTTATATTTAATATCAAATATATTTGCAGATCGCAGCGCAGTATGAGCTATGCAAACGTAAGCGACGAGGTTATATAGCGTATCCAAAGTCCATGTTGTTCGCGGTGCGGGATGGGCCAAAAAGGCTACGTTGGTCTGCTAATACTCTATACTATTTCGTAAATGTAGTGCTCGTAATGTGGCAGCTAGGAATATGCGTTATTTATTTTGTGTTCGTCGCCGAAAATATTAAACAAGTAAGGCAAATTACTTTACTATTAAGATCGCCAGTACACGCCGATGTAAACATATCCATTACCTCATATCGATCCGTGAGCGTCATAACAGGCGATAAAGTGAATCAATACAGGAGGTGGGCAACAGGGTCTTCCGAATAATATCTAAAAATAAAAACTACGCTTGCCAATCCACCTGTTAAACGTGGCAACTGTGGCAAATATCAGTAACGATATAAAGAAGCCGCCTCCGGTTTGGCTCGGAGGTTTAGTTGCCACCTTCGACGACTCGATCTAGCAACATGTAGCGCATACACCCTGATAAAGTGACGACACTGCTGGAGCTGAAAGTCACTTGACACGTTGCGCTGGGTTATTATAGGTTAATCTGACGTCTGACGAGAGCGGAAATCTAATGTGATCCTCGAATCCGGCTACTTGTTTCATCACCGGGAGGGTAACCACCAAGCTAACAAGCTTGTCAAGTTCACATCAAGTTAACAACCATCAAGCAACAAGGACTAATTAGGATTTATCGTTCACAACTCTCCCGTTAACAACATTGTGAAGGTTGAGAGTGTGTCAGCTGGTTGCGATCTTTAAACTCAGAATCACCAATCATTATTCGTTGTAGAACACATAGGTTAGCGCATCAGCCTCAGCACTTTACGAAGAGGGGCGGAGGAGACGTATAAGATATTTACAGTGCTATGCGTTCCTTTCTCTAAAACTCTAAACAGTATTGATGGTAGACTTCAATGCAACACTAGGCACAAAAATGGACAGTGAGCTAAAATGAATTAAATTTCGAATAGGGTACTAGAGCTCAAATGGTCAACAGCTGACTGACACGTGGCGAAAGAGGGTTCTTTATGGTGAATTCTTTTTTCAGAAGCGGTCCCTCAGAAAGTTGTCTTAGTCTGGCCCTGACGGTGACACGAAAAATGAGATTGACTTTAGAAGCCACGTTTAATGAAGTCAACGTTATGTCCCCTATAATCCAAAACCCCGAAAACTTTCAGCTTGAATTACAAAACCGTTTTTAGTGCCTTAATTATTAAAATACAGTGGACGATATGAACGACTAGCTCGTAGAAACTCTTATTTAAATTCTATAAGACCAGTCGCAAGGGAACTGAAAAACTCTGTGCTTACTCTTTTAATCACTGTTGGACGGGAAACGAAGCTGTTCTACTGTTTTCAATAGATACGTCAGTTTACGGGCAACTGATAGATCTTCAAAGGCATGTGGCGAGACAAAACTTTAATACAGTTCTTATTAAAGAATTTATTGAGCAGAACCCAGTACTCCAAAATCTATAATAGTAGCTTAGCAAACCACCCTATTCCTATACACTAAATCTATGTAGTCCGTTCGCGTTAAGAGAATAGTGAGTCAGTAGTAAAAATATTAGATGACGCAATAGCATTAATAGACGCTAATCTCTTTTCTTCACAGGTTTTTGATTTTTATGGCTACGAATTATCATTACGGACGCACATTTGCATTTTACTAGTGCCACTGATCATAATAAATTTGGTGAAAGACCTGAAGCTGATGACTCCACTTTCATCGATTTCGAATATTTTAACGATTTTTGGGTTGATATTGGTGTTCTTTTACTTAATAGAGGACGATTTGATTTTAGAGACGGAAAAACTAAAAATCAAAAAATTAGACGGAGTGCCTTTATTTATAGGAACAGCATTGTTTGCTCTTGAAGCCGTTGGAGTGGTTCGTAGCATGTATAAATGATCTTATATTTCAATATCATAATTTAGCTCATTGCTAGATATAAAGTTTAATGAATTACCCACATTTAGTTGACACTCGCTAACAAGTCCAAGTCAGGAATTTGCATTTATAAAAAGCCAAAATTAGGCGCTTTAAAAATTAGGTGTTCTTAAATTTTCACCATTTGTGTAATTTTTATTCCCTCTATTTATTGCCTCAGACGCTACGGCTCGTATAGATAGATGCCTGCGATTTGCTACAGCGGGCGGGGGCAGCTCTCTCTCCGCGCCTACGGCTTTACAAAAACACTCTAGGGGTAGGGCAGACAAGACTACGTGGAGTCTGAGCGTGCTGATTCAATTTAGTACAGATTCGACCTATCTTCCAATAAAGAACAAAAAATGTCGTTCATACCTTATAGTAAGGTAAAGTCCTGTACCCAATAATTCCTAGAATGTTATCGTCATCTACATCCGACCTCAATAACTTTTCAGCACTTAATTCCTTGCTATTAATATTTATCGTATATCTATTATCGTTACTGCCTTGCTAGCGATATGTTTTCACAGCAACACAAACTTTAACAGTTCGCTGCGGTGGCAATTTTAGAGCACCAAATTTATAAACTTTTCACCTAATTAGCACCTAAAAAGCCTCTAATTTTGGCCTTATTTCTAAATACAAATTTCTGGCTTTGCGCTGCTGGCGATACAGAACTCTCACATTTGCCGCAAGATTTGCGATCCCTAAAAATTTGATTTCGGCCCGTATTAGCAAACGGGTTGACGATTGTCATACGAGAAATTTCGCACTTATCGATTTATATTAAAAGTTACGTAATATTAGATATTTTTCCTAACATAATCCTCATACAGGACCAGACGAGTTGCAGCTGAGACTTCAAGTGGTATTTAAGTTTCATGATACATACTTTCAGGTCCTTGCTTTAGAATATAATATGGAGGAACCAAAACGATTCGTAGGACTTTTCGGACTATTTAACTTAGGCATGATTATTATAATAGCGCTTTACATTATTGTGGGTGTTTTTGGTTATCTTAAATATGGGGATACTATTGAAGCAACAATCACTCTGAACTTACCCCAAGAAGAAAAGTAAGTATTCTTAAACGCTGTTAAACTATAATTTAAATGCTTTTTCTATAAATTTTCTAACAGTCTAACAGGTCGGCCAAAATGTTTACAGAGCATATTAATGGAGTAGCATTGTAATAACTTATTAGCTCCCCAATTTTTTTAAAGTAAGGCCTCTTACATACACACATTGACATTGTTTGGAAAATAACAAAACCTTCCAAATAAAAAAACTACCAAATATACGACACCCAATGAATGAAATAAAGTGTTTGATGTTTAGCATGTTTCCCTGCATTAAGCAGGAAACAAATATTGCCGATCATGTTCAACAGTAATGGTTCTTGGCGGAGACTTGGCAAACAATGCGTTGCAGCGTAAAAGCTGCCACCATACGTACTTATTTATTCTGTAAGCATTTATGGCAAAATGAAATGGTGAAGTATAACACAACCCATGGTAAGCATCATGTAGTGGCGGTCTAAGAATATCCACTACCCTAAATGGACCTGCGCATGTCGCAAGAGGCGATAAAGTGTAACAAACCAGGATATGGGCAGTAGGGTCTTCCTACCTACATGGAAAGCAATAAACTGTGAAATTACGACTCTTTTAGGCAATCCTTAGAGCTAATCTATAGGTATATTATCTGCAGTGGACTTTTGATAGACTCTTAGAGTAACGATAAACAGTTTTTATAAAAGTGCGAGTTATAAGTTTGGCCCTTGCGCAAGCGCGATACGTATTCATCTCATCAGGCATTCTTCACCCCCACACTACCTTGTTCGCCCATTGCCTATGGTTTGATCTGAACGCAACATGGTAGTTACTAGTACATATATATTAATCGCCAGCGTTTTCAGATGTAAATACATGATTTGGACATTTACTACACACATTTAATACACAAACCCTGTGTAAGTGGCCAACTAAGTGTTACTAATGCGAACGATTTATACGCAACCAAGCTGCGGACCGTCCAAACAAATGTTTGATCACTGTGCACCTATTTCATTGAATTCTTTTTTTTTTCGTAGTTCTGGTACAAACTTGGTAATAGCGATTGAACTTCATTTCGTCTCAACTTTGAACTCTTAATTATGTGGCTTATTCGCTGATCCGTAATAAACAACAAAATATTATGTTTTAATGATGAATTATACACACAATAATATTTCAGAAAGGCACAAGCAGCAAAAATAATATTTGCATTGGCAATTTTCTTGACCTTCCCGCTGCAGAACTACGTCGCTTACAGCATGGTGTGGCGAAAATTTCAGAAAAGGATTCCAGAGAAACGACGCCTCTTACCTGACTACGCGCTACGTGTGGCACTTGTCGTTATACCCTGTAACAATTGAATACGTGTAAATTATTAACATAGTTTTTAAAGAATCATTTATACAACAATCACTTATACGACAAACGACCTAAAATCCAGTGTGACGGTATGTACATTTTGTAGGTAATGTAATATTTCCCAGGGCTAAAGTGAAATGCACACACGTAATTATTCATCTTTTCTCCTCTTATAGCAGAAAGTAGTCAATACCACATACCACCTAGTGCAGAAAATGTTCAATTTTTGTGGATCATATTCTCAGAAATACAGTGGAGAACTAATTAACTGTGAATGACTATGACTTAAGTTACTAATGATTTTTAAAGTGTCAATGCAACTGTCACTTTTTATTTGCCGTCCAGTTTATGTGAATTCTTGGAGAGGATGTTTTTTTAAAGAATAGTGGCAAAGTAAAATTCAACCAAAGGGAAACCATCGGCTGAGAAGACCATACGGCCGAGGGCCGGCCAAACCATTATTTCACATTTTATTACGAATAACGTTGACAAATGGACACATATTCCACTTGATCGTAACTTGATGCTGTGGCCCGCAGTACAACTACTTTTATTCTCGATTTAAGATAGAAATGTAAATGCATTACCATTCTCAGTTACCAGTAAAAAGGTTTAACCAGTTTTTGGTTACTACCTTACAGAACACAGAAGTATTTATATGCTCCTAATTTACCGTGGTATTATATGTGAGTTTGGATCCGTTTTTATCGTGCCGTCATACAACTGCCGATAGTCAAAGTCATAAACAGTGATAACTTTTGTGTTTGTCGAGCGTTTGATAATAATGGTGTCATTCAGACCGAATTCCGGTCATGGCGGCCAGTAACACGCGTGAAGGGTTAGCTACCACAGATTTTCTTTTTCTAGAAAGACACTGCTTCTCATCTCCTAGTTGGTTTCCCTCTGTGATTAAATTGAGTAGAAAAATTGAGAAAGAATAGTAAACAGGGGGAGATTTTAAAATATTTAATTTATAATACAGTGAGTAGTTGCTTGTTGTCATTTCTTTACCTGAAATGCGGCAGCACGTTAACACAGCTCGGCATATAAATGTCACTCGAATTGATATAAACGTGTATTTTACAGGGATACTTGCAGTGGCTGTACCTCACCTGGGACCATTTATTTCATTGTTTGGAGCATTTTGCCTGTCCCTGCTGGCAATGATCTTTCCGGGGTTAATGGATCTGTGTTTATGGTATCCTAATCTCTATGGGTTGTGTCATTATAAATTAGTACGTGACATTTTTATTATACTAATTGGTGTGGCATGTCTCATGGCTGGCTGCTACACCAGTGTGATGGAAATCATAGAATCGTGACTTTTTGTAAAGACGGTATCTGATACCTGATAATTAACATTGTGATTTTGCTGTGATAATAAAAATATTTATATAGCTTATTTTTATTTCTCGGTGTTTATCAATCCTATGACTACCATTATATAAGTAAATCAAAAAAGGAAAACGCTACCGGAGCTACAACCTATTATATCCATTTTTCAATATCTTAACAAATATTCGGTGTACCGATAAACCATAGTTCTAAAGATTTAGGTTTTGAGCTCTTAAGTTTTCTAAATATCGTTATCAACACGATTAAGAAATGTACTTTAAGTTTTTTTTTATAAAGGATAGGGTGACAAACGAGCACACAGTCCACCTGATGGCAAGTGGTATCTGTGGCCCATAGACATCTACATCTATCCTCACTTACGAATCAAACTTCTTTTTTCTCTAGTCAAAGATCAAAATGCAGATGCGTTGTCACCCATGAGGACTTAGATGGTATGCCTCATTTCCAGTAAAAAGGGTCTCCGGTTTTCTACACACACCACACGAAACACAGCAACATTAAACTACTATTTGACGCTGGTCTTATCTGAGAGCGTGGTCCTTCCCCGGTCAAGCCGACCCATTCGTGCTACAAATATACTACTAATATAGCCGCAGCAAGTTCTATCGCGTAAAAAAGGTTCCTAAACTTCGGATAATTTAGAAATCACATTCATACATGTTGTGATAAAAACTTACTTCGACTAATGATTTCTTATATTTACGCGAACACTACACATTGAAATAATACTAGTTTTTACGGAATTTATCGCGTATATTCAACTTTTTAAATACCCGACGTTTCGAGAGCTTTACAGCACTCATGGTCACGGGCGGGACTGAGATGTTCAACGTCCAGATGTAACCATAGTTAACCGCGGTTACCATAGATTAAAATTTTTAACTTTTGTTCCGATCTACACAGTATGAACTTATGGTATCATGAAGTCTTGCATTTGTATGCTTGGGTTGGGATTTAATTTTATTTATTCTTTATTCTTTATTCTTTATTCTTTATTGTACACACAATAAGTTGGTAACAATTATTAAATATTTAAATAAATGTACAAAGGCGAGCTTAACCCTAATAAGAGTTCTCTTCCAGCAAACCTATTGGGAGAGAGAAATAGTTTTATATATAAAGCAAGTAGGTAGCAGCGTGCGTACTTAATAATTAACATAACGCTACTTAATAGAAATTGGCTATAAGTTTATTATAGGATCCCAAGCAGATGGTAGCACCCAGCCATCTTCTCTATTGAAATTAGGATGTTTTTTGATTTCAATAGCCTCGCGAATCATCCTTGGAAGGAATCGGTGTTCTTTAGCGAGGATTTGTGGTCTATCAAATCTGATGTAGTGACGGGGGCGATCCTGTACATGTTCACAGACTGCAGACTTCCCGGAGCGTCGATTCTTCACATCAGCTATATGTTCTTTGACGCGGGTTTTAATTGATCTTTTAGTTTGTCCTACGTAGGAGAGACCACATTCACAATCAAGCTTGTACACTCCTGCATCTTGCAGAGGGACAAAAAAGGGGGAAAAACTGACCAATCTTCTTCGACGGCTTGAAGTATGTTTTGATGGAAGCGTGCTTCAAGATGTAGTCAATCTTGTCAGTGACTCCTCTAACATATGGCAGTACAGCAGGTACACGCTCGACTGTGGCCGGCTTCACTCGTTCTCTGTGACGTAGGCGCGGGACCCGAAGCGTGTTGTCATGCAAAACTTGCTTGACGTGTTAGAGCTCGGCAGCCAGGTGTTTACTGTCACAGATCCCTCGTGCTCTCTGAAACAAAGATTTACCCACGGTAGCTAACTTTGAAGGATGGTGGTGAGAATCACCGTTTAAATATCTATCTGTATGGGTCTTTTTTCTATACACAGTATGGCTCAAGGTGTTATCAGGATTCCGAATTACTAACCCATCTTGGGCTCACCCTATAATAAATAAAATTAAATCCCAACCCAAGCATACAACTGCAAGACTTCATGATACCATAAGTTCATATTATGTAGATCGGAACAAAAGTTAAAATTTTAATCTATGGTAACCGCGGTTAACTATGGTTACATCTGGACGTTGAACATCTTAGTCCTTCCCGTGACCATGGGTGCTGTAAAGCTCTCGAAACGTCGGGTATTAAAAAAGTTGAATATACGCGATAAATTCCGTAAAAACTAGTATTACTTTGACTAGTTCCTTTCCCCTTTTCATCTGCGGATAGAAGAACCTTATTTTGGAACCCTTTGTTGCCGATATTCCAGGCAATTAAATCGAATAAACGAATTAACGTAGTGGTTAGGACGACCAGATGACCGCTTATTCGACAGAGGGTAAGACTTTACTGTTATTACTATGGATATTTTTATAAAAAGAAAGAGTGGCGAATTTGGAAACTATATCTTCCTCTAGAATTGTTTACTTACCTTCCATCATTGCAGAGAAGATCTTTAAATCATTCAATTAAGAGACAGTTGTTGTAATTCCACATGTATTGAATAACTCCCCAATTTTTTTCACAAAATTAAATAAAAAAATAAATATGTAATTACTTAGGGCGAACGACGACGACGACGACCTAATTACGAATTAACCTAAATGATTGTATTTATTGGCAATAAATTACTACCCTTTTTATTCAGTTAAATTCATAAACCATACCTTATTTTTTGTCTCTAGTAGTAAAACATATGACTATGATATAGCAAATAAAAATTACTTATACATTTTTCTAAATTTAAAATTTGGAGTAAAGATTAAAGCCGTCTCTTTTCTGCCAAACAATATTATAGAAGCTACATTTTATAACTGAATATTTATCTCGTTCAGCAGTACGGTACGAGTAAGAGCTTGCTGTTTATTTTATTATTGTGTTTATTTGATAGGTTCTACTCGTTCGTCACGTACTTGCAGGTACGGCGAAACCAAAAGAGTTAGCTGTTTTATTTAATATACCAAAGTTAAGAGCCCTCTTACATTTCAGCATTACGCAAATTTAGGTATTTTACGCTCCGAGCGGGCGACGACCTACACGGGCGATACTTTTTTCATATCTATATTCTTCTCTTCGACTAGCGTTGTCGCTGTCGTTCACTACAGGTTTCTGAAATCTAGCCAAACGACTACGGCAGATATCTATTGTCAACAACTCCAAACCATGAAGGAAGAACTAGCTGCTAAACAACCGAGATTGGACAACCGCTCTAGGCCACTGCTGCTTCACGATAACGCAAGACCACACACTGCACAACAAACCACCACTAAGTTACATGAGCTGCAATTGGAATGTCTGTGACATTCACCGTACTCCCCGGACCTTGCTCCAACAGATTATCATTTTTTCCGGAATTTGGACAACTTCTTACAAGGAAAAAATTCAACTCCGATGCGGTAGTCGAAACCGCCTTCAAAGAGTTTATTGATTCTCGCCCCCATGGATTTTTTTTATTAACGGGATCAATGAACTGAAATATGCACCGTAGATTAGTAGTGAATGAAAGTAGGTACCGATGTTATCTATGAGACTCATAGATAACAACGGTGCATACTTTGATTAATTAAATATGTTTTACAAAAAAAATTGATTTTATATTCCTCCCGTATAAAACGCCAATTTCATAATATGTGAGGACCTATTACTGTATTTTTGTCTTAATGAGGTAAAAGACTGCTATATAGACACTGCAGTTTGATATATTAATAAAAAATGTTATATTACGTATAGTTTTTGTTGTAATATTTTGCCCTTTATAGTGTAACAACCAGCTCCTGGCGCGGGGCTAAAAGTTACAGTCTTTTGCCAGAATTCATTCATTTATGTCACTTCTAATAGTCTGGTATCCAAAAGGGTTTTAAATTAATAACCCGAATAATTACTTAATCAAACAAACCTACATTCCGGTAAAACAAGAAATCGCGATAGTTTATTAAAAAAAATGTCACGACCAACCCAAGTCTCCTCTACACGTAGACAGAGAAACCTATAGACTAATGATTAGCGTGGCCTCGAGTGAGAATGGACGATAACGTAGTTTTAGGTTACACAATAATCTTTATGACTTTTAAACATATTTAGATAAAATTTTTAATTGTTAAGCTTGCTAAGAACTGATCTGAACAAGATTCACCAATCTTAAGCTCACAAAACACTTTTTTTTCTCACTTAAACCAACTTGTAAACTCCTTAGATCGCTACGAACTGTCAAAGTTGTTTAACAAAGTGTAGTTTGCTAAACAAAAAACTGGCACGGAGAAAGGGAACAATCAGACCGCTCTGTCTCATTTCTATGCAAGACATATGCATAAATCTATCTTTTTCGTGTTCGAATGCGAAAGAAGGCGTCAATTTTTCTATAGGTTTCTCTGTCTACTCCTCTACGTAAGTCTATGGTGCTCTTACATTACAGATTATTATGATTTACTAGAGACATAAAATTCAACCTCTAAGAAAAAAGAATACATTATTATCACTACATTTATTTTATGAAGTCAACGTCTTGATGCCTTGTTTTGACATCTATCATATTACTTCACTAGGGTTTTATAATAATTCTAAATTCGTGTGATTCTCGACAAAGAAAAATTTTGTAATGTTTAAAGATATATACTCATTTAAGTCAACTTATGCAATGACAAGTGCCGATTCTCAGTAAGTTTAAAAAAGGTACTTTTCTAAACGAAATTTGTTTAATTAAATTAAATGTGATGTAGTGTTCGTGTTCATGGATACGGTATTAACATCACTCACCTTCGATTTGCCGACGATATAGTCTATATACATATATACACCTTAGGACCTTAGCACTATGCTCAATGACCTCAATGGTGTCTCCCAACGGATAGGTCTTAAGATGAACATGGACAAAACAAAAATCATGTTCAATGTCCATATCATACCTATGCCGGTAGTTGTTGGGAGTATCATACTATGCTCGAAGTTGTTGACGAGTACGTTTACCTGGGACAAATAGTCCGACTAGGAAGTCCAACTTCGACCGAGAGGTCAATCGACGGATTCAACTCGGCTGGGCAGCGTTCGGGAAATTACGACACATCTGCTCGTCAGGTATACCTCAATCTCTGAAAACTAAAGTGTACAACCAGTGCGTGTTGCCAGTGATGACTTACGGATCAGAGACGTGGTCCTTCACTGCTGGCCGTATGAGGATACTCAAGGTCGCTCAGCGAGCTATGGAGAGGGCTATGCTCGGAGTTTCTCTGCGTGATAAACTCAGAAATGAGGATATCCGCAGTAAAACCAGAGTGACCGACATAGCCCAACGGATTAGTAAGCTGAAGTGGCAATGGGCCGGCCATATAGCTCGAAAAACCGATAACCGATGGGGAAGAAAGGTTCTCGAGTGGCAGCCTCGTACCGGTAGGCGTAGTGTAGGGCGACCCTCCACTAGATGGAGTGACGACCTGGTAAGACATGCAGGAATTCGATGGATGCAGGTGGCTCAGGACCGTGCTTTGTGGCGTTACTTGGGGGAGGCCTATGTTCAGCAGTGGACTTGTGAAGGGCTGTAATGATGATGATGATGAATGATGTAGTGTTCACAAACATGATGTAAATAGCAACACCGGTCAGATCAGTCAAAACGATACTCATGTTTACGGTTCCCCTATATAAATCTTTTACGTCTTAAGTCTGCATTCTACACTTATAAATTCCCTTTTTGCATAATTTGTCAATTTTGAATAACGCATCAACTCGTATAACTTGAAAAAATTGCCGGTACGTCATAGATCAATCAGCTGGTTGGCTTGTTGGTGAGCTAACCACTCGATGACCGATACACTCTCAGAATTGATGCTATTTCATATCAAAATTCTTTCCAAATAGATATATCGATATATCTTATATTGGTCGCCAAAACCTCGTTCAATAATTAACAGGACATATTACGTGCGGCCGTATAGTTCAAAGAACCGACCGCATATGGTAGATGGAGGTCGATGGATGCAGGTTCCCGAGGAACGTGCTTTGTGGCATTACTTGTGGAATTCAAGACTTGCGATGAGCTTTAATGATTGTGATGATTGCGTACAGCTTTCAGCGGTGTCAGCACTTGATATTGCAATTAACGATTTTAGTAGTGTTGGCAGAATTGAAATTGTGCGCTTTGAAATATTTAAATTGAGCTCCTGACTACGTGAATACTGAGATATCGGCCTAATCTTTTGATTTACAAGACTTCATGACTTACAGTTGATATAGTTTTGTATTGTAATTTGACGTAGTTCCGCAAAAAAATCTGAACCAAATATGTCTTTTGAGATTTGGTTCGTAGTATTATATATTAATGGTTTGACTTGATTTTTCTGTAACACTGTTTGTTATTGACTGAGGCTTTTATTAAAATTGTTTTAGTATGTGAAAGAATCATAAGGATTATTTTAGCACTCTTTTGTGACCCGAATTTGGGATGGATCCTATTTGCGCAACTACGTACTCGTTGATTTAATGATTATATCATATGATTTGATTGACATCTATGATTTTATTACCCTCATATAAAGATAATCTGGAACGCAGGTCTACACTAAGTACACGTTACGACATGTGCCCGTTGTCGAATCAGAGTCAGATGTGGAAAGAAACGACGCACGCCGGCAACGATTCAGTCTCATCGACTCCTCTTCTCTGTGATTATATAAACATTTTATTAATTATATTTGTATAGATACTTACGATGGATATACTTGCACGTGGGCATGACTTTTAAGAGTCAAATCGCATCGGGCAAAAACTTGTGGTAAAATAACGACAAAATAATGGCATTTATCTTCTAAGTTCTATTAATAATCTTTTTACGTTGTAGAGCCATACTGCAGCTACATTAGTAGTATAGTTGTAGCATGTATGGGTCGGCTCGACCAGGGAAGGACCACGCTCTCACAATACCAGCGTAAAATGGCAGCTTGACGCTAATGTGTTTCGTATGGTGAGTTCTCCTATAAAAAAATACTTTACAGTCCATAATATACATACATAAATTCTCACGCCTGTCACCCAATTGTGTCGGCAGAAACCACGGACTTCCATTTGGTATGATCCTGACACACCTCTCACTTCTTTCGCGTCCATATATCTGCGCATACATCTTGGTTTTTGGTTAGGAATAGGTAAAGTAAAGTTACAGCCTGTATACTTCCCACTGCTGGGCACAGGCCTCCACTCATTTCTTCATTTCACCTTTTCGAAATATTTTTTTTCTTATTTCTCAGACATGCAGGTTTCCTCACGATATTTTCCTTCACCGCCGAGCACGTGGTAAATCAGTACTTAAAATTGCATTTCACATTTTCATTGGTGCCAGCGGGGATCTAACCCGGGCTACTCGCGTTCTGTTACATATTTACAGCGAAATTACCACCTTCGTTTTGGCAAAAATGACTTAATAGTCGACTCACAAGATGCATTTGACGTACGGCTTATTCACCTGTTACTAGCCCACACGAATTTATTTTAAAAGTTTCCAAACAACTACTACCAGATTCTACTAACAGATTGAATAGCCAGGTCACGCAGAAGCTACACCGCTCTGATTAATGGATACCAAACCAGTCTGATCTGGTCCAGCCACATACAGATAGACAAGCACTAGCGTCTGTATGAGGAGATTTAAATGCCTGTATCAGCCCAACGTTCAAACCAAAATGTGGCTAGCGTTTACAATGGTGTTATCCTGTCCACTCTGTCATAAACCTTTCAAAGTCTAAACATTCACAGAAATCTTATAGCCTAAGACGACGTTACCTGCCCAAGTTACCACAACCCAACCTCTATAGTCGCTGGTCTTTCTCACCTGTGTAGGGCCTGGCCTGGCCGTCGTGGGCTCTTGTTTTTGACATAAAATTATATGCGATACATCTCATCCCATTTTTAGATCCAGTTTTAACGTCTCACATGTTTCTACTATTACTATACTCTCCTATACATTTTAGGTTTTCATTTTGAATGTTAGCCTAAACCTATGATAAGATGCCATTTTAAGTTTTTTGCCTAACTATGTATATACAAATCTTCTTGGAATAAATGCGGGTTCAAATATGTAGGAGGTGAGATATACAGTTCACGTAAAAAACGATCTCATTAATTGAACGAGATGACGATAATAACTATACGTACGTGAGGGTGATACGAGTATGGTCATCCGGTTAATACGGTCACTTTCTTCTAACTTAAAAACCACAAGCTTGTGTACATAGATGGCTTTGTGATACGATAGCTCCTCATCGGTCAATCAAATAGTAAAGGGTCAAAAGGGCGCTGCCTTATCGACGCCATTGTGACGGTTGACATAAATATTTTAGTCGACTTTAGTATGTTTTTATTTATGAGTTTTAAGTTGATTATTTGAGGTGTTCGTAATTATTGCCCAAGCTTTGTTTGTTTTTGTCTTAATATATTAGTTATAGTATGCGACTTTGTGTTTTTGTCTCCGTCCACCTCCTCGTTTTGGTTTCATATGTCGGCAAAGCTTGTGACCATATTATCCTCACATACCTTATTAATGACGGACGTCTATCTGTTCTGTTAACATCTTTATCTACATCGGAACGCAAAGTTCACTGCTGTACACGGGTCTCACGTCTCAACCGTTTTAGGCATGATTTACCATAACTACCACGCTTAGTAGGCATATTGGTGATTGCAGAACCAAACGTTTTGCACTTTTGGCGTGAGCCCCATCGCCAGTCTAGTTATTTTACGTCAGGCATAAACGGAGTGATTATATCGGAATTACTGTCCTCCTTGATTATGAATGGTGGTGCCTTGAAGACATCCAAATTTTAATCGGATGGAAGACAAATCCTATCAAATTATTGCACTCCATTACCAACGTTTATAACGGATTAGTTTTTTTTTTAATAGGATAAGGGTGACAAAAGAGTACACAGTCCACCTGATGGTATGTTGATACTGTGGCCCATAGACATCTACATTTAAGCTCGGTTAAGAATCCAAATGCAGATGTGTTATCACCCTTGAGGACTAGGATGGAATGCCCCGCTTCCAGTAAATCGGGTCTCCGGTTCTCTACACTCACCATACGAAACACAGCAGCATGAAGCTGCTTTTTTACGCTGGTATTCTGTGAGAGCGTGGTCCTTCCCTGGTCGAAGCGACCCATTCATGCTGCAACCATAATAGCTGCAGTGTGACTCTACCAAGTATAAAATACCTCAATTAGTAATTGCAATACCTCAAAATATCCTCATTTTAATACTCTATGTATATTCTTTTTCTAGTTAACAATAATGGTATAAGACGACAACGATCGCGTTTAACAAAGGATCGGTAAGGAATTTAATTTGTTATTAAAATAAATAATTCATATCTGATAATATGGAAGTAATGTGCATACTGGAAAAACATTCAAAAATTGTCTCAATCTGGTCAGATAAAGGTAAATAATGGGAAATAAAATAATCATGATAAAATAAGTAAAAATAAGTATTAATATGTATGGCTATTATAAAATATGTAAGTATATAAGTAGAACATAAAATTCTCTACATTGTTTAGTACAGTGAATGTAAATTATGTTTTATTTAGAATATTATGTATCAAATAGGTTTGTTTTCATCAATTGTAATGTTATTCTAGTCTAGTAGTTTTTATATTTGCACATAATTAAAAAAATATGTTTGTGCCCAGGCCACGGCTGTCGAATTCCAGTAGCCCCAAGAGAAGAGGGTACGCTTCTGCGAAAACAATTTGTCCTTCACTCCGATTGTCTTTCTCTCCTCCGCCTTACCATTCTCCTTCAATTATTCCAGCTCCTCTGTTATATCAGTATGTATTAATTATTACATAAAGAAAAATAATAATATTATTACTTACTTATATTTACAAAATAAGCCGGAAATTTAAAAAAAAAGGCGGGGAGGAAAATTATGTTATGGATGTTTATATTTTCAGTAATACTAGGATACATTTAAACAGATATTGTGGTGTTGTTAAGCTAAATAGTGATATAGCCGGAGATTGTTAAGCGCATTGACTGGAAAAAGAAACTATTTACTCTTATAAAGGTGCACGTTATGGATTTATATTTTAGGGTATAATATCTGTTGTCTGGGAGAAATACGCTCCAACGACTTATATATTTACGAGTATACTATTAGACGGGCACTACGGTACTAATACATTGAGCACAAGTTATGGTCGATTCTCCTAAACTTCTTTAGTCGACTGTGAGCGGTCCAGAAGACTAGTTCTCTGTTATGTAAACAGTGAACGTCGTTTTCGACAATCTAACACTGATTTTGTTTAATGTGACTAAGAAAATATTTTATTATTTATGTGCTCACTTTTTCAACGTAATTTGAAATTTATTCAAATAGTACGTATATAACTTTATTTCGTATTTGCCTAAAGACAGTAACTGTCGTAAATGAAAATGCAACTGCTCGGCATATTTGCCGTATCAAAAAAGCCCTGACATTGCTTTGGTTCTGAATTGATAATCTAGTAGTTTACACAGAAGACTTTCTTCCGCTTTTTATCACGTGTTATTGGGTTTTTCCATATTGAAAAATCCACCCTAGGGTGGATACTCGGAATTACATTAATTTTCTTTTGATTTTTCCCTCGGTACTATGGTATATATATATGTGTGTACTTCTTGTTTGACACGTTAAAACTGTAATGAAGGGAGTACCTCACATGATTACAGATACATTAGAATCTTGGAATAAAACAGTTTAAAATAAAGTTAAAAACAAACATCTAAAAGTAACGTTTTTGGAATGCTTACAAAAACGCACGAATTTCGTTAATACCTACGTTTATTGTAGCAAAGATATTTAGAAAACGATTGAAAATGTACATTAAAGATACGAATTTATCCAGGATATCAAATTACGTCAACTCAATAATGAAATTAGTGTAGTAATTTCCTGGACATATTGCTGAATTTATAAATTACGTAATAATATTATTTAAAACGAGGAAGTTTAATTTGATTTAAATGCAATACACAATGTATGGACTTTAATAAAGTGACGATAACGGTAACCGGCCATACATGATTTTTGTATGAGTTTGTGGTTATTAAAAATTATTTAATAATTAAAATGTATAAGTTAAACTGTACTTGGGTAAAAAGTTAGGAGGGCAAATAAAAGTGAGTTCCGATTATCCACCCCTTCTGTGGTGTACACGCGTTTCCGAGTATCCATGTGGATGGATTTCTCAAGGTGGGTAAACGAAATTATCCCACCATACAAGCCTGCAAATAAATTTGTATTAAAATAAAATGTCATGCCGTCCAATAGATGGCCAAAACTCAAAGATCTCACAGCTTTCGATTATACTGGTATAACAATTACTGTTTGTATATATATAAGTATATATATAATATAAATGCTTTCTTATATTTACGCGAACACTACACGTTACGAGATGTGCTCATACTAATAAACAGTAAACTCATTCTGCATAGATCGGACTAAAATTAATAATTGTCTAAAAAGCTGAAGGTACTCCGGGTTAAAAGCACTCGAAACTCTTGGAATTAAAAATAAGAAAATCTAAATACGTTAAAATCCGTAAAAAATAGTTTTATTAAATACATTTAGTCCAGTCTCGCGTCTGGCGTTAAGCGAGTAGCACGCGTTCACACGCATCGCTAAGTGTTGACGTACGCTGCTTGTTATTGCTTACTCACGCGGGTAGGTAGGGCCGCGCGGCCTGCTTACGCGCAAGCTTACTCAGTGGTACTTGCGGGTATACGCAAAATGACGGACGAGAATGAAGAATTTAACATTAATATTATGTATAGCGAAGACGATATTGCAGAATTAGAAGTAGAAGAGCGGGATAGTATTGGTAAAAATACGCCTAGGATTATTAAAAGAATCAGAGAAACGGTGGAGAGTGATGATGAGTGGAAGATTGTGAAGGGAAAGGGGAAGAAAAAACGACTGCATGAGGATGAGAAGTCAAGTACAGAAACAGATATCGAGGTATACATTGCATGCAATGAAAAGCTGCCAAAGCAATTTGCTTTGGCACGGTTATTCAAAGAAAATGGAATTACTGATATAATTAGAGTGAAATACTTAAACCCATTTAAAGTAAGGTTGCAATTTTCGAATGAGGAAAACGTTCAAAAATTAAGTACCTGTGCGACATTCATTTCTATGGGATGGAGAATTCAAAAGGCAATGGAGGTAAACTACTCTTACGGAATTATAAGAGACGTGGAGTTAGAAATGTCTGAAGAAGAAATTATGAAAAATATATCATGCCCAGATTCTACAGAATTAATATCCGTTAAAAGGCTTAAGCGACGAAGTTACACGAAACAAGAAGGGTGGTGTCCAAGTGAAACCATACGGCTTTGTTTTAAAGGGTCCTCTCTACCTTCATACGTATATATTTTCGATATGAAAATAACTGTTCAGCCATATGTTTATCCCGTTTCACAATGCTCTCAATGTTGGAAGTTGGGTCACATTCGCAAGTTATGTCCTTTTAAGAAAACAATATGCCCGAAATGTGGGGGAGAACATGAGAATTGTGACACTAAAACGTTCAAATGTGTCAATTGTTCTGGAAGTCACATGGCTTTAGCTAGGACTTGCCCTGCCTACCTCAAAGAAAGAAGGTTGCGAGAACTTATGGCCGAGTTTAATTGCACATACAGAAGGGCTCTAACAATCTATGTTGCGCCAACACCACATAGACAAATGGACTTAAAATTTATAGAACAAGATAGCAAAAATAAAAAATAAAAATATCAATTTCTTTGCAACTTTCCGCTAAACATATAAAATGATGTGTCTTACCTGGATTGAAGCGCACCTCCCGCTCTCCCTCAATTGCATACACTAACTCCGTCACCACTAGACCAAGCACCACTACTCTCAACACCACTATTCCAGGCAAGACACACCATTGACTATAATACGACACGTGTTTCGCCTCTACACGAGGCATCCTCAGGTAATATAGACTCTACGGCGGCTGACCGCTAAGTGAGCGGCGAGTCGAAACAGTTGCTATTTATACACGCTGACACAATCGCTCCCTACCAAAGTAGCGAGTGACTGCGTCGTGCGATAACAAACCTGTCAACAGTTATTATTATTGTTATGATTATTTTTAAATACTATTATTATTACTGTTTTGAGTGAACGCGCCGTGCGATAACAAATCTGCTACTAATTATTATTATTGTTATGATTAATATTTTAAATACTATTATTATTATTGTTTTATTGATATTATTATAAATATTTATTATTATTAATATTAAAATTATTATTAAAGATTGGCCTTAAAGATGTTTAACAAAGGTGAATTAGAAACATTTGTTTGTTCATTCAGCAGTGTATAATTACTATTATTACTTTTTAAAATCTCCAACTGCTCCAGCACACACAGTCGCAGCCCCTTATTACAGGTATGTAAGACTTCAAAGGAATGGTCGCTAGCTAGGTTGTGTCCAGTGTCCAAGAGATGTTTAGCAAAATGGGATTTATCAGGATTGCAATTTCTGTACGCGGCCATATGTTCTTTATAGCGCGTCCCGAAATTGCGACCAGTCTGACCCACGTAAACGGCGTGGCATTCGTCACAAATAACAGTGAACTGTTCCATTAAATAAAGAAAATTATTTAAAAGAACTTAATATAATTTATCAAATTGCGGTCTCTAACGGTTTTTCAAAAAGTCTCATTGATAATCTTATTAAAAAGAAACAAAAGCATGTTGTTCGCAATTCTTTGTACGCGGTTCGATCTCAAAGTGTCCGGCGGTATGTGAGTAGTTTGACCTACTTAGGCCCCATATCGGAAAAAATAGCTAATAGTCTTAAGAAAAACGGCATTAACGTGGCATTCAAAACAAACAATTCGCTTAGGAATATTTGTAACAATAAAGATAAGTTAAACATTAGTCAAAAATCGGGTGTTTATAAACTTGTTTGTGACGAATGCCACGCCGTTTACGTGGGTCAGACTGGTCGCAATTTCGGGACGCGCTATAAAGAACATATGGCCGCGTACAGAAATTGCAATCCTGATAAATCCCATTTTGCTAAACATCTCTTGGACACTGGACACAACCTAGCTAGCGACCATTCCTTTGAAGTCTTACATACCTGTAATAAGGGGCTGCGACTGTGTGTGCTGGAGCAGTTGGAGATTTTAAAAAGTAATAATAGTAATTATACACTGCTGAATGAACAAACAAATGTTTCTAATTCACCTTTGTTAAACATCTTTAAGGCCAATCTTTAATAATAATTTTAATATTAATAATAATAAATATTTATAATAATATCAATAAAACAATAATAATAATAGTATTTAAAATATTAATCATAACAATAATAATAATTAGTAGCAGATTTGTTATCGCACGGCGCGTTCACTCAAAACAGTAATAATAATAGTATTTAAAAATAATCATAACAATAATAATAACTGTTGACAGGTTTGTTATCGCACGACGCAGTCACTCGCTACTTTGGTAGGGAGCGATTGTGTCAGCGTGTATAAATAGCAACTGTTTCGACTCGCCGCTCACTTAGCGGTCAGCCGCCGTAGAGTCTATATTACCTGAGGATGCCTCGTGTAGAGGCGAAACACGTGTCGTATTATAGTCAATGGTGTGTCTTGCCTGGAATAGTGGTGTTGAGAGTAGTGGTGCTTGGTCTAGTGGTGACGGAGTTAGTGTATGCAATTGAGGGAGAGCGGGAGGTGCGCTTCAATCCAGGTAAGACACATCATTTTATATGTTTAGCGGAAAGTTGCAAAGAAATTGATATTTTTATTTTTTATTATAATGGATTTCCGCAAAGTAACGCCTGATTCTATCAATTATCGAACAAGATAGCATCCAGCAGGAGTGTAATTATAACACACCGGAGAGGGAAGCGGCTAAAGTCCAAAATGTTCCTACTTTTGCAGAAGTGACGGCCAATAGCATATTGCATAATGTAGACAATATTAGCCAATGTGAAAGTAAGACATCGTCGCCCCGCCGGCGCCAAATAAAAAAGGAGAAAAGAAGTACAGAGCGTGACACGTCATTACAAAGTAATAGATTTGAACCTAGTACTAGCTATAGTGAGGCAAATAACAACGAATCTTCTAATAAAATATCTTTCAGTGAGCTACTTATGAGGTTAAAGGAAGTAATTTTTTTTAATAATTTTAGTTTGCAAGAGAAAGTTTACAAAGTGATAAAGTTATGTGTTGAGTGGTTAATTTTGGTAACTGTGGACAATATCTCGGAATGGCCAATGTTGAAAACCGTTTTAAACTTATTTAATGGATGAACACCTTAACTGTAAAATAGTAAATCTTAATATCTTACAGTGGAATGCTCAAAGTGTTAAGCCTAAACTAATGTCCTTAGAGCCTTTATTAACTATGGAAAAAATACATATCGTAGCCTTAAGCGAAACCTGGTTAAACTCTGAAACTTATATTAAAATCAAAGATTATAATATTTACCGTAATGATAGAGCTGACTCTTATGGGGGTGTTGCTGTTTTAGCGCACAAATCTCTTAAAACGGTTAGGGGGCATTTACAACTAAGTAATGATGGCATAGAAGCTATTTATATAAAAATTTTTAACTGTCAGGATTTAGAGAATATCGTTTCTATCTATTGTCCATCGTCAGTGCGCACTTGCCAAAGAAATTGGGATGAATTATTTTCTACATTTAGTTGTAAAACTGTAATCCTTGGGGACTTCAACGCTCACCACTCAAGCTGGTCGTACAAGACTGATAACAGGGGTTCACAAATATTTGACGCGCTTTTAGATACGAACTTTGCTATATTAAATAATGGAGAAAGCACTCGAATTAGATTCGTAAATAGAGTCTTACAAGCGTCATCTCCCGATCTATCACTTATGACGTCGGATATCGTCCATAAATTTAATTGGAGGGTACTTCGAGAAACTTTAGGTAGTGATCATCTTATGATTAAAATATCAGGTTTATGTCAAAAGCGGTTAGAGTGTGATCTGAAAAGGAATTTTAAAAAAGCAAACTGGGACGGTTATAAGAGTACTCTTGAATCACTTTTTGATCAGTTCGCAATACACACAACCGACCTTCAAAAATGTTACAATACATTTTTGAAATATTTAAATTTAGCAGCTGACATTCATATCCCTTTTATAAAAATAAATCAAAACCCAGAGTCTAAATTTGTACCGAAGTCTTACTGGGACGTAGAATTATCGAAGTCGGTAGCTATTCGTAGACAAGCACTGGCTAGGTTTAGACGTAACTCAACACCTCAGAATTTATCTATACTCCAAGAAAAAATTAGAGACACACAGAGGTTAATTCGTCAGGCTAAATTACGTAATTGGCAGAGGTTTTGTGATTCGGTAAATGAAAAAACAACCACTAGGGATATGTGGAACAAGATGAGATGGATGAAAGGTTTTAGGTCACATAATACCCACCATATAGACAAAGAAAAAGCACAAATACTTCTGCGCAGTCTAACGCCAGATTTTGTTTCACCGGAACAGGCTAGTTTCAGTTCTAGTAACAAGTTACTAGAGGAAGAGGTCTCGATTCAGGAGCTTGACACATGTATTAAATTAAAGGATACATCTCCTGGATGCGATGGCATAGCATATTCAATGTTAAAACACCTTCCGTTTAAGGGCAAATGCATTTTAATCAAACTGTATAATGCTTTTCTTAACAACAGTTTCGTACCATCACAATGGCGAGATATTGGTATTATAGCAATCCCAAAGCCTGGAAGAGACATTAATGATGTATCGTCCTTGCGCCCAATATCACTTATGTCTTGCTTATGCAAAATCTTTCATTCAATTATTAAAGGGAGACTAGAATGGTTTCTGGAAAAAAACAAAGTCTTTTCTTCTAATACGTTCGGTTTTAGGAGAAGCCGATCCTGCTTAGATAGTCTTAGTTGTTTGGTATCAAGGATACAAATAGGGTTTTCAGAGAATCAGTCCACGATAGGATGTTTCTTAGATTTAGACAATGCGTATAATAATGTTGACATAAATGCATTACTGTACACTTTAGATCAACTAAATGTAGGGAAAAAAATTTGTCAATATCTTAGTAGTTTCCTTAATGAACGACATCTCAAAATGTATATGGATAACGTGTTTATCAGTAGATTTACGGGGCAAGGGCTAGCCCAAGGAGATCCATTATCTCCTCTTTTGTTTAATATAGCTACTCTTAATGTATGTAAAAGCGTCAAGAATGTTTATATCTCTCAATATGCGGATGATTTTGTTATATATAAAAATTGCGACAGTATCAGTGACGGAGTTATTGATATACAGTTAGCTCTGAATACTCTTACTAGTTTATTTTTTACGTTAGGCCTAGAAATATCTTCATCGAAAAGTAAAGTATGCATATTTAAGAATGGACGCGTAAGGGAAAGTATAAATATAACAGTTAACAAAAGAAGCCTTAAAATCGTTGAAAGCGTTAAATATCTAGGGTTATGGTTAGATCGATCTCTTCGATGGAACAAGCACATAAATGAAATAAAAGAGAAAGCCCTTAAGTTTGTAAATATTTTTAAAGTTTTAATAGGACCAGCTTGGGGAGTACACCCAGTTCAGCTACGTCGCTTATATATATCTATTATACGTAGTAGATTGGATTATGCCAGCTTTTTATTTGATAATAGCCATAAAACACATTTAATAAAACTAGATGTAATACAAAATCAGTGTATGCGGTTAATTGGTGGGTTTGTCAAGAGCACTCCTATCCATGTAATGGAATCGGAACTGCTTTTACAGCCATTATTTATTCGGAGAAGATATTTAGCTGGTAAATTTTGGTTAAAGTGTAGGTCTATTGATGAAAATATTGTGACAAATTTATTATGTATTCTTGATGAACTTAAAGAAAGCTTTTATTGGCGACGTAGAAAAACCCCACTGCTAGTTACAATCTATAGATTATTTAAAGAAACTCGTATGTTTTCAAGTCCTCACTTAGAAATGTTTTCACTCAATTCGTGGATTAGCAAGTTGGATGTGTCCGATTCAATAATCCTTCAAATAGAATTTGTAAATGCACCTAAACATAAATACAATCCCCATTACCTACGAATTTTATGTCATAAATATTTAGCTGAAAACTTTACAAATTATTATAAAGTATATACTGATGGCTCTAAGGATAAAGAAGGAACGGGTGCTGCATTTTTAGACATTCAAACCAGAGAATATGTTAAGCTCTGCTTAGGTAAGGAAATTTCAGTTATGCATGCGGAACTCATTGCAATTGCAGAAGCCTTATCTTATGTCAAGTCACTTAAGTATGATAAATTGTTGATATTAACAGATTCTCGCAGTGCCCTTCTACATTTAAAGAAATGTACTTCATTGTTTCGCGGTTTTCCATTGGCTTACGACATATTAAGTAATATTGTAACGTTAAAATCTAACAACAAAAGCATTGTCTTACAATGGGTGCCTTCCCATATTGGCTTAGAGGGAAATGAGGCAGTAGACGCTCTTGCTAAAGAGGCGATAAGTGATGGGGAGAATACCGACTGTGTACCTTATTACTCTGAACTTCTATCTAAAGTTCGTGAAAACTGTACAGAAAAGTGGTCCGAATACTTTGATGAAAGGTCACTGTCAAAAGGCATTTGGTACAAGACGGTACAACCGCATCTTTCCCGCTTGCTTTGGTTTGAAGGATGCAATATGGGAAGGCAAGAAATCATTACAGCAATGAGGCTTCGTTCCGGACATGTACCATTAAACAAATTTGCGTTTGTAATGAGAAAAGTAAATTCACCAAATTGTGCCAAATGTGGAGTTGTGGAAGATGTTATTCACATTATGATGGAATGTGAACGAAACGAAGCATATAGAAAGCAATTAGGTTTTGATAAAAATAGTGTTGGACTATATAATAGTATCTTAGCTTTTCCATTGTCGGATAAAGCTAGGAAACTTTATAAACTTGTATTACTAGGTATTAAGAATAGGTGATCTTTTGTTTACGTTTAATTTATCATTGTCTGATTATGTGTTTGGTTGTGTACCTATGAGGGTGACTTGATCTAGTAGATCTAACCCTCTATAATAAATAAAGATTTAAAAAAAAAATAAAAAAAAAATACATTTAGTCGAGACGAAAAATACCCAGGACGAACGACAAAGACGATAATTACTGTTTAATTAAAGTAAAAAGATCCTATAACGTAGAGAAAAGCTTTCCTACTACTATTGTACAGGGTATGAGGGTGATACTGAAAGTTCTCATAAAATTAAAAACTGAACAAACTAGCAACGTACCACTCTGCAGTAACTGTTTATCGATCCTTTTAAACAATTGTTGCGTAATAAACTGTCCTTCCGAAGAACGAGGCCACCATCTTTTTTTCCCACGCTTCGGGCTCTCTTCACTTTAGTTGGCAACTCCTCGGAAGGAAACACCCAGATAGCAGACTGTCTCTTAGTTTCAGGATCAAAACAATAAATCCAGCTTTGGTCACCCGTAAGTACCTATGTCGAATACAGCATTTGTGTCACCTCCGTTAAATATTTGAACCATTTCACAACACCAATCAACACGACGGAGTTTTAGGGCTTCTGTCAAATTATGAGGTATCTACCGGGCACAAAGCTTCCTGACCGCTAAATGTTCATGGAGAATTTTGTGCACTTGACTCATACCGATACCTAAGCTTGTCAGAATCTGCTGATAAGTCACTCTTTTGTCACTCTCCGCACAACACTGATTATCTTTAGTCGTCGCCGAAGAAGGTTTTCTCACGCAGATCATCGGTGTGTTTAGTGCGACCACGTTTAAACTCATTAAACCAGTTGTAAACCATCGATATATATGTACTACGCACTGGATATGGCATTCCGAAAACTCACTATGTTCAACTGAACTGTACTGCAATCCGTACACATGTTATTGTGGCTTCGATATTCATGCAGTGCGGAGCGGCGCTAATAATAATTTTATATTAAATTAGCACATATGCAAAGTAAACAAAAATTAAAAAAATGTACATACTCGATTAACAATACATTCTAAATAAACAATTATTTATAATGACAATTTTCGCGCGTTTATATCAACTGCGCATGCGCGACTCTACTGTTTCCCGCACATGTGCGGATACAGAGTAGTGCACATTTTTTGTTTGCTTCTCTAGTAGGTAGCACGTATAACTCAATGTTGTAAACAGTGACACGGGATGGGGCTTCATCGTGAAAGGCGAGGCAATCGAACTCTATCACAACTTTCCAGTTGACTTAAATGACATTGAAAGTCATAAAAATCATTATACGAAAATTTTCTCGCGTTAAATTCATGCTTACGTGACACAGACAATTTTCAATTTGCCGCCAAATCGTAAACAAATTGAAAACTAATAAAATAGGTACCTACATACACAATAAAATTGCCAAAGAGTTCCTTTTTCAAACTTTAAACTTATTTTTTTATTATATTGTTTATAAGTAGCCGGTTCTAAAAACTTTCAGTGTCGCCCTAGTATCCGGTAATTAATGGATAACCCCGCAGGTAATAGTGGGAGCCACCTCGGCCACTCAGAAAAAAAAAAATAAATCGATGCACCTGCCTGGAAAATAATACGTTTTTTTAAGTATGTATTTTGATATCTCCGATCAGATAATTAAGAACTACAGCTGCAAATTTATATATGACCAATTGATTTCTTTGGAAATAACCGTGAATGTTTGGCCTTACCATCGCACATTATAAAATATTGGGTCCTTACATATGAAATTAGCGTTATATCGTACTGACCACTTTGATGTGAAATATCTCCTCTTTGGTTAAAAATTCAAATTTATATATTCATTTAGCTGGTACATTTGAGTTTTAAAAACAGTAATTCGTTTGTTTTTTCCTCATTATTTTTTTTTTGACGTCGCTTATTACCGCACAATGGAAAACATGAAATATCGGTATATTTACGAGTACGAGTTCTACCGTGGCACCAGTGCTTCAGAATCAGCTCGAAGTATTAATGATGTGTACGGCGTTGGTGTCGCAAAAGAAAGCACGGTACGTTTTTGGTTTTAACGTTATCGTTCTGGAAATTTCGACCTTCAGAACCAACCCCGTGGACGGCTGGAGACCAAGGTGGAAAATTAAGATTCAAAAGCTATTGTGGAAGCGGATCCATCACAAAACACTTCAGAGGTAGCTGCAGGCTTCGGTGTAAGTGATAAAACTGTATTAATCCACTTGAAGCAAATAGGGGAAAGTAAAAAAAAACCTTATGAATTGAGTGAATCGAACTTGCAAACACGCGTCGACTGCTATGTTACTTTGCTCAACCGACACAAAAATTAAGGGATTTTAAATCGAATCATTACTTGTGAGTAAAAGTGGGTACTGTGCGATAATCGGAAGCGCTCGTCGCAATGGCTGAACTCTAGAGACCCAGCCAAATCCTGCTCTAAACGAAAATTGACTCAGAAAAAGTTACTTGTGAGTGTTTGGTGGACTAACGCGGGTGTTGTTCAGTACAGCTTTCTAAAATCTGACCAAACGATTACGGCAGATATCTATTTTTAACAGCTGCAAACCATGAAGGAAGAACTAGTTGCTAAACAACCGAGATTGGACAACCGCTCTAGGCCACTGCTGCTTCACGACAACGCAAGACCACACACTGCACAACAAACAACCACTAAGTTAGATGAGCTACAATTGGAATGTCTGTGACATCCACCGTACTCCCTGGACCTTGCTCCAACAGATTACCATTTTTTCCGGAATTTGGGCAACTTCTTACAAGGAAAAAAATTCAACTCCGATGCGGCAATCCTCACCACCTTCAAAGAGTTTATTGATTCTCGCCCCCATGGTTTTTTTAGTAAAGGGATCAATGAACTACCTATGGGATGGCAAAAGTGCATTAATAACAACGGTGCATACTTTGATTATATTTTACAAAAAAAAAATTATATTCAGACCGTACAAAACGCCAATTTCCTGTGTTTTACCTATTATTTCTAGCTGTAACTGTTTTATTTTAAATACTTAAAAATAGGGTCGAGGTACTAGTACCTGCCACTAATACCACTAGTACCTGCGGGGTTATGCATTAATTACCGGACATACTGAATATATAATAACCTGTAATATGTGTATACATCCCACATTTTCGCAATTATTTATGTAATAATAATTTTTAACTTATTTTCTTTGTACATTTAAATATAAAAATCAAAATACTTCTGCCAGGTCCCAAACAGATTTTAGCTTCGATCTAGTGGAAAATCTTAGTAATGAACACAAACGCAGCACGGCATACTTCTCGTCGCAACCTCCATTAGAACCTCTGCATCTCATCATGTTACCACATGCGGAACACCGTCCAGGCTTCAAAATCGCAGCGAATACCTCTTACGACTCTTCACGCACAAGTAAAAATGAGCCCACGTCGTTTAAAACTTTCCCTGAGGTACATTTCTTATAAAATATATTAGGATAAACATTCCTTGCTTTAACAACGGTTTTATTTTGACCTTTTGCTGACCTCTCATTCGAACACCTATCAAGTGAGATGTTCCGAAATGTATGGAGCCTGGGCCAGGTCCTTGTAAACTATACTCAAAAATAGGGAGACACATTCTAAACGGTTCTCAACTGTTCAATTATTTTATAATGGCTTTGTTTGCTGGTAAAGCACAGGAAATTGGAAAACACTTGGAATTGCAACACACAACAAAAACACGTCATGGCGATAAGCTCTTATTTTTATTGATTAATGACGTTTGTCATGTTCATTTCACGTATTATTTGGGTATGTTCCGAAACAGAACCCAGTATACTGGCCAATGCAAATTGTTTTTCTTTACAATATGCTGATGTGATGACTTTGTGAAGCCCTTGGGAGATTTTGACAACAGCTCAACCCAGCGGACAGTTGATGACGACAGCCACTCAAATTCTTATGGCGCCCAAGCGATCAAAATAACTTGAGGTTTATATCGACATATCACTTGTTTCGTCGTTTTCTCTAATAATTCACATGCACGGGCACTTAATTCACGAAATCGCATCACTTTTACGAATCAAAATCCACTTCAAACCAAGCGACAAAACAGGAGCGACAATCGGTCTACGGCCAAGTTCCCGCCAAAACTCATCTCTCTTTCTGTGAGCAACGGTCGCTTTATGGTTTACTGTCATTGTCTGTAAGTACAGACTAACTAAATCGGTAAGACGACATGTTGAAAGTCCATAAAAATAATTGATAAACATCAATTGTTTACAACCACAGGGTACATTTAAATGAGTTATCTGTAATTTTCCCGAATTTTTCTCTTCGAAGATTTTTCTCTTTTTTTGACGTAGTTTACATCGACCAGGCCCATTGTCTCTCAAGCGCCTATCTCGGTTGCGAAGTACAGGTTGTCATCGTATGTCTATAGGTAGACGGATTTTGGTTAGATACGAGCTCTTTTGCATCTTACTCATGCAGACAAATTTCTCAACGAATGATTCCCAAATTCCCAACGAACAAATTTATGTTGAAGTCCTTGTTAATAAATAAATAAATAAATATCATTTTATTGCCACTTTTAAAAAACATGTATACATATAAACTAATTATTTAATCTTAATTTAATTTAGACAAACGGAGGTGACTCAGCTTTTGCTTACATGGAACTAGATCCCATGAAGCGCTGGTTTTCAGGCACTCCTTCTTCCCTGAGATGTTACACGGTTACTCAAAGTCTCAGATTAAGGACAACTAAATCTAATTCATTATAACTGTCACAAGACACAAGTTTGCATGTTTACTTCAAAAAAGAGTCGTGCCAAGAAGAAGAAAGCTGTAAAAATATGATGCATTGTTTTTCTTTGTTTCATTCTCTATCACCGGGAGTGCTCAAGGAATTATTCGGATTAATTCTAGCCACTTAATCCGACCATCGCAATACGGTGCAAAAGTCCCGGTACCGCCGACAACATATGGGTGCTTGACAGTCCACCACTATGCTCACTTATCAGGATTTTCTTTCATCGCACTACTTCATTGTGAAATTGACTACCCAGCAATGTTTTCGAACTGATACGACTTAGAAACCTTCAAAAAACTTTTTAAACCTGCGTTGCCCCACCAATTCCATTGTGTTGTGAGTAAAGATACGTTTCTACGTATCTTCTATAAAAAAGAATGAATCATTTGAAAATAGTTAATAAAATAATATGTATGAAGCATTAAGCTTCTTCATCTGACATCCTTAAATACTCGTATTAAGCGGCTTGATACGACAAAAATATATCTAACGTTTTCAGAACAAATGTTCAGTGTATAGGTATATTATATCATTGCGGTATTAATAAAACAAAGTTTTTTTCGACAGGTTGTACCAAGATCGCGTGAATCAAAGAAAATAGTACGTCATTTATTACGTTCTTTGCTACTAAATCTTTCTCTTAAAGATGCACCCATAAATTGTGCTTCTACGGATAAAAAATTAAGTTGTATAAGGTAAGATATATTTTATACTATATACTCATTTTAAACTTAAAGTTTTAGATTCTAGTTGTATAGAAAGATACTGTTTCCGTAAATCGAACAATGCATTTTTGCCTAATCACAACAAAAACAAAACAGTTATAGCGATGTATGAAGGTAAAGGCTAACTTTTTGATATTATCAGTAGAACTAGATTAACACCTATTCTGCTCTCCTGTCCGGCGAGCAGTTTGGCGAATGGCTCTGGGGGAGAGCGCAGGTCGCGTGGATCCCCAGAGCAAGTCTGAGGAGTTCTTCCTTCACGTGGTTGCCGCCTGTTATTTGGTCTGGTTCAATTGGAAACAAACAGAACTGAAACACTCAGACGATCCTCTTATCTTTTATCCCACCCCCTATTTCCCATCCTAGCCCAATCCAAGCTGTCAAGCATACCGTGCCGATGGACGCGTGGCTGGAGGGAGTCCAGTCGCAAACGGTGCCTACCCGACGGGTATTTTTCGGGGTGACCGAATATATCCCTAGCTAATCGTGGGACCCAAATAGACGAAAATCGACATTTTGAAAAGATTACCGAAAAATCTCCTCTAATGGAACTATCTGTAGGTTTGAAAGAGGCTCTTTTAGCCTCACCAATATCCTGCAACACTACGCCCCAACCTGGGACCAGCTGTGAAGTAGAGGGCACGTCTGCAGCCAAACCACAATCGGAAACGAACCAGAGAGGGGAAAATAAAAAGCTCGCTAGGCCTTATAAGCTTAGTGGGGCAGCAAAGAAGAGATACCGACGGCTGATAGCAGCTGAGATAGGAGCCGAAGAGGCCCTCTCTCTCTGCCAGATGGCCCGTGTTAGTGCCGGCTGATCCACCGGGCACTAACACGGGCCATCGCTAAGACAGCCTGTGGGGTGCAGCCGGGAATGGGACTAAAATTTTCGGGTTTCACTCACACGCCAGGTTGGATTCTGGTAACGTGCCTGAATAATGCAAGCCAGGACTGGATTGTGGGTGAGATCGGAAAACTGAAACCCTGGCCGGAGGCAGAGCTCTCGGTAATACCCGAAGGCGAATTGCCTAAGCCTCAGCTGGGCATTACATATTTGCCCCGCGGCGAAGCTGACTCTCCGCAGGAGGCGGCTGTGCTGTTGAGGTCGCAAAACGAAGGGCTCCATACCGAGCTCTGGAGAATCCTCCATCGTAGGGACGAGGATAATGGGTTCCTGGTAACCTTTTCTCTGGACGACCCATCGGCGGGGGCTCTTCGGAAGGCAGGCGGGAGAATCGTCCTTGGCTTTAAAATGATAACTTTTAAAGTCAGGGGAGGCTCTGACGTGGCAATGGAGCCTGAACCGCCCCAACTCCGATCCCCCCAGTCCTCCACCTCTTGAGGTGAAACTGTAACGCCATCAGTGAGAGTGACGAAGACCCAAGGCACTGATCTCGCCTCGGTCCGACGGCCTCCGCTGGTGTCGTCCAGGAGTGTGGGGAAGGGAGGTAGGAGCGGTACAACGAAAGGTAAGGCGGGGGTCAAGAGTGCTGGTCAAGGACGTCTTCGTCCTCAACTGGCGGAGAAGACCCCCCCCCCCACGCCCATAAATGGCTAACCCAAAGGGTAAGACGAGGGTCCTCCAGTCAAATCTTCACCATGCAGCGGCTGCTTCTGCCGTAATGGAGGTTTGCTTTGCAGAAGACAATATTGACCTCGCCCTCATACAAGAGCCTTGGGTGGCCAACGGTCAAGTTCTGGGATTGTCGGCTGCCGGTAAGATTCTTGTCAATACTAAAGGCAGTAGACCCAGAGCTTGTATAATTTACAATAAAAATATTGAACTTTTAGCTGTTCCAGAGTAGTGCAATGATAACCTGGTTACAGCCTTCATAAATCTCAAGGGATGCACAGGGGCCAGAGTACCTAATCATTTGCTCAGCCTATCTTCCCGGAGAGAACTCAGATCCTACAATCGAATTCGAGCGAGTGGCGGAGTTCGCCCGAAAACACAACGCCGAACTTGTGGTGGGTTGCGATGCTAATGTTCACCACACAGCCTGGAGAAGCACTAACATCGACGAAAGAGGTGAGCTACTCTATGATTATCTCATCTCTAACCGCCTGGTAAGCCTAAACTTAGGGTGTACACCAACCTTTGTTACGCGAGCTAGGAAAGAAGTGTTAGACATAACCTTCGCTACTAATAACATATCCAGGCGGATAAATGACTGGCATGTTAGAAGTGAAAACTCGATGTCTGATGAACTATGAAACCGTTACTTTTAGGGATCCAAAAGTGACCTCCTGGGATATCTATAGACATAACCTAAGGAGGAATTTGGAAACGTTTCCTAAAAGCATCAAAACGATTGAAGGTCTATAGTTAGCGACGGAGACAGTAACCGTAGGTATTCGTGAAGCCTTCGAGGACAGTTGTCGCGTCAAAACCAAGATCTCAACACGAAAAGTTCCTTGATGGAATACTAAGCTAAAATAACTTAGGGAAAATACCAGGAAACTATTTAATAGGACTACGAAAACCAAAGAGTGGGATATTTATAGTGCAGTCCTAACTGAATATAATAAAGAAATTAGGAAAGCCAAGAGAGCATCGTGGAGGAAGCTATGCGAGGAAGTTGAGTCTTTGCCTCGCAGTGCAAGACTACACAAAATGCTAACGAAAGCGAAACCTAACCAGATCGGGCCTCTTAAAAAGCCTGATGGTAACTTCACATAATGAAACAGAAACATTGGAGTTACTAGCGTCAACCCATTTCCCCCAGGGTCACTCAAGACCTCAGCCTTAAATTTTTTCAGAGCCCTACGAAGGCCTTGTAATGAGGACTGGTGTAGGGCTGCAAAGATAATAAGGCCAAACCTGGTGCAATGGGCTGTTGACTCCTTTAAACCATTTAAAACAAGCGGGGTGGATGGAATAATTCCCATCCAACTGCAGATGGGTATTGACATCCTTCTTCCCCATCTGATGAAAATCTTCAGAGCAAGTTTTGCCTGGGGATATATTCCAAAACGATGGACAATTGTCAAAGTTCTATTTATACATAAGGCTGGTAGAAAGGACTACGCTTTACCAAAGTCTTTTCAACCTATAAGCCTATCTTTCTTTCTCCTTAAGACATTGGAAAAGGTTATAGATAGATATATAAGGGATGTAGCTCTAGCTACGAGGCCCATACATTACAACCAGTATGCTTACCGCTGAGGCAAATCTACGGAAACAGTCCTGATCTGTGTCATTGACAGGGTCGAAAAAGCACTGGAGGATAAAGAAATAGCTCTTTGTGCCTTTCTAGATATTGAGGGCGCCTTCGGCAGTAGCCCCACATCACTGCTGAGGGGCGGCCTAACATCTAAAAATGTTTTCCCCACAACCATCAGATGGGTGAAGTCGATGCTCTCAAATAGAAAGGCAAAAATAGCGCTGTTTCAAACTTCGATTGAGGTTACAACTACAAGAGGCTGCCAACAAGGAGGTGTTTTGTCACCCCTTCTTCGGACCCTTGCGGTTGACCAACTATTGTACGAAATGGCAGACTTACGCATTGACACACTGGGTTATGCTGATGACCTTGTGATCATTGCGAGGGGCTTTTACCAAAGTACTTTATCGTCAATAATACAAAGAGCCCTAAACACCATAAATAACTGGTGTAGGGATAACAGTTTATCAGTTAGTGCTGATAAAACTGTTATAACACCCTTTTCCAAAAAGAGACCGTTGAAAAAGTTAGTCCAACCAAAACTTAATGGTAAAGAAGTAACATTTTCCACGGAAGTTATGTACTTGGGCGTAATAATCGACCAAAAACTAACGTGGAATTCTCACCTTAGCAACGTATGCCATAAGGCAAAAATTGCTTTGGGTACGTGCAGTCATTTGATCGGAAACAACTGGGGCTTGTGACCCAGTATGGTCCTATGGCATACAGCATACAGCATAGTGAGGCCGATTATCACCTACACCTCTATTGTCTGGTGTAACAAGGCCAACTAAACGACGACTGCGAACAGACTAAATAGTCTACAAAGGACTGCCTGCTTAATGGCAACTGGAGCTATGCGATCATCGCCTGTAGCGGCTCTTAATGCACTTCTATGCCTAACGCCCCTTGATCTCTATCTAGATAAGATGGCGAGGGATAGTTTGTATAGGATTAACGCCCAGGGCAGTCTGAGCTTGCTCTCCTACAGATTGAAATCCATGCTCGACTCAATTAAAAAAATCACCGGTCTTATGCATGATCTCAGATATCATGCGTCCACTACACACTTTTGATAAAAAACATATAGTGGAATTACCCCCCAGAGAAGACTGGTTGAATGGCCAGGTTATCTGTGAGGTCGGTAGCTTGATATGGTATACCGATGGGTCTAAAATGGGCCTCGACGTAGGCTTTGGAATTTACGGGGAACGCCCCAAATTCAAACTTAGCATGAATTTGGGTAGATATACACCTCTATCTTCCAGGCAGAAATTTTCGCCATACTTCGGTGTGCCGAAATCAATCTGCAAAAATACTACATCAACCATATAATTTACATAAACTCTGATAGTCAAGCAGAACTGCTAGCGCTGAGGTCAAACTTAGTGAACTCGAAGCTAGTTGGAGACTGCATGAACAGTTTAAATGCCCTGGGATGTAACAACAGGGTCGTTTTAAGATGGGTTCCGGGTCACGAGGGTATTGTAGGCAACGAATTTGCCGACAAACTTGCACGGGAGGGCTCAAAGTGCACACAATTTGGACCTGAGCCATTTTGTGGAATCTCAAGAAACCTAGCCCGATTGACTCTTGAAACTGTTTATCACAACAAATCACTTAAGATCTGGTCTGACACACCAGGTTTAAAACATTCTAAAACCTTAATCCAGGATTTTGATCGTAAATTCGCTTCATAAGCCCTGGAATTAAGTAAAAATAAATTGCACATTCTGGCAAGAGCCCCAACTGGACACTGTTGTCTTAAAGAGCACATGTCCATCCTGGGACTAAGCAACTCAAGGATGTATCGGTTCTGTTCCATAACGGAAGAAACGCCTCTACACATCCTAACTGATTGCGGACCCTTAATGCGCAAACGTAACACTCATCTGGGAAACTATGCACTCCGCCCAGAAGAAGTAAAATTGCTCACGGCTAAGCAACTCCTTCTATTCATTGAAGACATAGGGCGTAGCCGTGAACTATAGCCATAGTAGCGATCACAATAGATCTTCTAGGTCGCAGTGATACTGGTCTCTTTCCCTAGACTTGCATAGCTGCTCGCACTTAATAAAAAAAATAATGAAGGTATAAATAAGAGACGTTACAGCGGACGTAGCGTTCATATGCACATCACACGCAAATTTGGTGCAGCAGATTATCATGGTGCTGATACCTGTTGCGCAAGGTTTAGTCTAGTAAGCTAACCCGTTAAGTAGTCAATTGTTTTATATGATAATATTTTTCAAAAGGCATAGAATAAGTATAAAACTTAGCAAAACTATTTCTTGCATTGCATGTGTGCGAAGTTTAAAAGAAAATTGTGCATTATAATTGCATGCATATATTTAGGTACTTGATGCTGTAGGTTTATACAGTTAATTTAAGCATGATTTTATACTACATTGTATAAAACCAATGTTAACTAATTTACCTTTACAACAGTTATCTTTCCATACAGTCTCTACCCTAGCTTTATTTAGTAAGCCACTTCAAAATATTGCAACTATTAAGTGAATAAAATAAAAAAAAACTTAAGTACACCTCATACGCGGTAGAAGTGAAACCTTCGAATGAAATTAAATTAATAAAAATATTTATATAATAATTAAAGATAGATTTTATTATATTTTTAATATTTAATTTCAATATAATTTTTAACCACAGGTGTGGCGTAGAATATAAAATAAAAGTTTAATTTTAAATCAAATAAATGTTGCAATACTTGTTTTTTGGATACGTAGAGTCTAAATTTTTATGTTAGAAATCTAAAGAATATTTCCTTTGAGTAAAATTGCTTTGTAATAATGCCATCTCTTTCATTACGTAAGTAAAGTCATGCTTGCTAATAACGCCATCTATTTCATTCTGTAAGTAAATTCATTTTATCGAAAAATATATAATTGGCCTACTAGGTTTAGTTTTTACTTCAAAAAATTGACATCGTCACCTTGAACAGAATCTAATTCAGTGTGAGTTGTCTAAAACTCAGCCCACTTCAAAAGGCAGTTCAATATACAACACAAGTATGTTTTATAGAATAAGGGTGACAAACGGGCACACAGTCCAACTGATGGTAAGTGGATGCTGTGGCCCATAGACATCCACATTTATCCTAAATTACATTACATAAGAATCTAGTCATCCCTGAGGATTGAGATGGAATGTCTCGTTTCCAGTAAAAAGAGTCTCCGGTTCTCTACACTCACCATACGAAACACAGAAGCATTAAGCTGCTATTTTACGCTGGTATTCTGTGAGAGTGTTGTCTTATCTCGGTCGAGCCGACCCATTCGTGCTGCATGGTGGCTCTACCTCGCAAAGTATTTTGATTTTAGTTACTGTAACATATATTACTTTGCAATAATGCCATTTTATGTTGGCCCCTTTTCAGGTTAACGATGGAAGACATAGAAGGGCGAAGCGTAGCGGTGCAAGCTCTTACTGTTTACAAGTATGTTACAGACGCTCGCAATAATTTTAAATTTATTATAAACATTTTAAAGAAATGAACAACATTTCTTTAAAAAGATTGAAAACAAATAGAGAATTTGTGTCGTTTTATTAAATATTTTTCTTTTTATATTTGAATATATTACTTTCAGGGAAGATTCTGAGGAGCACCCGAATCAGTTATACGGTAAAGGCGGTAAGCATTATAAAAAATAATATTACATAAATGTGAGGGCGTAAACTATACAAAGATCACAAAAACATTGAAAAAGACTTTTTCTATTTGATTCTACTGTTCGGAATAATTACGGTAAGGATAAGTTTTGTTTGCTTAAAGCTTTTTTGTTATAACCATTGTATATATTACGTTATATAGTTCAGTAAATAAAATATACCATGTGTATGTCGGATGAACAAGCACTTAAGTCCATCTTATTTTTTTTATAAGTAAGATGATGAGAGAACGAGCAACCGGTCCACCTGATGGTTAGTTACTACCGCCAGCCATGAATAACTGTAATCTGTAACACCAGGGGAATTGCCGGGGCCTTGCTGGCCTTAAAGTATGTGAGTATAGAAACAGTATAGAAGCAGGGACAATTTTAGAACAAACAAAACCACAAGTTCCTCGAGGATATCTCAAGTGCTTGAACTGTTTCATTTTGTTAGAATTTTCATAAGAAAATACAAAAATTAATTAATAAAATGTGTTATCAACATTCTCTATAATAAAATTATAAGCGTTTTTTTACACTTACACGGTTTCATGGAATTTCTGCAAGGTACTGCTACTTAGTGTCGTCTTTGCGATTTTTTTATCGAACCAGTTACTTATTATGGTTTGCGCATCGTATAACCGTATGTTTATTTTTTACAAAATGATTACATATTAAGGCTTAAATAGTTAAATAGATATACTTATGAAATAATCTGTATATTTAATAAAATTTATTAAGTGTAAGTAAGTAGCTATTGTCGGATAATCTATTCATAAACACAGAAACCAAGCTTTACAGGCAACAAAGATCTGCATTATTAGTGCAAATACGTAAGCTATTCGCTCATCACCTCATCTCCCTAGTGCGAGTAACGCTAAAAAAAGCTGACGAATCGCGTGAGCTTACCGAGGAATATCGTCCAATGTACACTAGTGTTAAAAGAACGTTGGTGATAATGATGCTAATCATCCAAATGGTCGGCTTAGATTAATTGAAATAACACTTTATAAGTTTATAATGAACCCCAATCCCAAACAAAACTTTTTAAGTGGGCACCTTTTAAGTGCACGCCACAACTGTATTATGGGCGGTAGGTACTCTGACCAAAACCTGGCAAAAGTGCGTTTTTCAGAGATTATTATCTCATTAGTTATGAGAAATAAGCTACATCTAAAAGCACATTATTAATGTTCGATATCCTATCATCACATTCCACGTTCTAATTTGTTTTTATGTGTTATGAATACATTTAAAATCTACTTTTAAAAAATGACTAAAATTATTGATTACATGCATCTGTTGCTAAAAGAAATGCTCTAATCATTTGAGAATTACACTAATGAATAGATAATTTAAAAATCTATATTCTACACGTTTTATTTAATTTTTTAAGTTCGCTTATCTCTTTTAATTGAAATAATTCCAAATATTCGGGCGTATTTTTCCGTGATATATTGTAGCGAGAGCGCGTGGATTGTATGGGACCGAACGCTCAAGGTCTCTCGCTAGGGGAACCGTCTTAACCAGCGTTACTTTTCAGATGAAAGTGACGAACACCAGACACTATTCATTTCGATGCCATTTGGCCATTTATCATATAGTGAATAGTGTCCCATATGTCAATCACTCTAGTATAAAAAAGCAATTTGCTATGCTATATATATATATATATATATATATATATATATATATATATAAAACATTATCTCATATCGTTCCGTGGGAGTTGTAAGACGCGTCGGAGAGAAACTGAAACGTGAAATAGAAAGCATCATCTTCCTAAGAAAACCTCAAAATAATTATAAGCCTGCGGTTGTCAATAAGCCAATAAGGCAATAAATTGGGGGGGGCTATGTTCAGCAGAGGACTGGTGTAATGGTTAGATGTAATAGAATATTAGGTTTAAAAACGAGCCAGAAGTTTACCTGATGGTATATGACTTATGTAGCCTATGGATGTGACTTGTCATCCGTGACTTAAAAGAATACCTCACACTGTCGTTGCACTGAACCTCTTAGCCATCTAACTGAACAGAACAGTAATTGTTAGTCACAGTCATAAGAGCGCAAGCGCAAGAGAGTTGTACCCACTCAAACAGACCTCTAGTCTAGATAAGCACCCTTACAATTTTATAAAACTGGATCATTATTTTTATAGACACACCATTGGAGAAACAGATGCCAAGCCAGCATGTGTGGATAGGAGGTATGCGTGCTCTACGAGATTCACATCTGCGCTTAGTGATGCGTCAGCTACGCCAATTGCGTCAAATTGAGCGGGTTAATCGTTCCCTGAAACGGGTGTGCTCTCCCACAAATCGCACACCCTGCGTCAGTTAAAAAATTTAATATTCAATGTTCAACATTCCTTACATTCAAACATATTATATTTTTCTAAACTCTTTAGATGATAAAATTAAGCGTAACCTATGAGTATTGTTTGTTGTATAAAAACAAGTAATAAAATAAATTCATTTTAAAAAATCAGAAGCAAATATTTCCAACCATACATAACGTAATATTTTGATTCAATAAGTCCTTGTACCGTTATACCAATATATTTTTTCTTTAACGTTTTTGTAAAAAAAAATAGTATCTATTTTCCCCAAAATGACACGCTGAGGCATTATCAATTTTCTTATACTTACTTACTTTTTATGTAGTCCGATGTGAAGAAAGGTACGTCAACACAATACTAATAGCTAGCAAAACTTAATAGAGCAAATTGTGAAACGTGGTTTAAAGTCACCTCGAGATGTCACCCACTACTTGATAAGTATGGAGGCCTCCTACATTTACAAGACATTATATGTTTATTTCTAGTATCACACTATTATATTTATTATTAATATTAAAAAGTATTCATTTTATGTCTTTAACATTTATGTAAAATATTATGTATTTACATATAACTTTATGTTAACACACACGGCAACAACGAGCACGCCGTCGTGACTTATATCGCGAATGGAAACTTACATTCCGAGACCGGTTCCTTTGTTTCCGACGCCTATTTTTTCGACTCACGCGCATCGTCCGAGTTCTACGGACCTCCCGCCTAGACATGTGTCAATCATTCATTTTTCGTGACCGAATCATTCTAATACATTTCATCACGCGTACCGGTACATTCGGATCGATCATTTCGGGCTCCAGTACCCTACACTAAAAATAATTCTTTCAGATTTCGGTCGGTTTTCGACTCATTCACAAATCACACCATCACTAGTTAAAAAATTTCCGTCCATTGTTTGTGATTGGTCGTGACGGAACATTCAAAAACAGAGAATGAACCATCAATACTTTTAAGTACCAGCTCAAACGAAGAAAAAGATTTCAGTAGTGGATGAGAATTGGGGCTTCTGCGTCACTTGCTCTCACTTTGCTCAAGCTATATGTTGCTGAAGGCCCCAATTCTCTCCAGTAGGGACCCAAATTTTTTGTCTAACCAAATTAGTGCCTACATACTCGCAGTTCTATCCCGCGAGAAGCGAGAACAAGTGTACTTCCACCACAGAATAAAGAGTAAGTTCCACCAGAGGGAAGCTTCCTAACAACGTCAGCAGAAAAGAAAATATAAAATAAAATTTACATTCATTTTCACAAGTATCATTTGACAACCCTGTCATATGATGCTTGTGAAAATTTTAAGGAAACAATAAAAATAAAAAGTATAAAACAACATATGTGTATAAATTATAACTTATATTAATGTAACAACATGTCTATTAATTGTTCGAAGTCAAGAGCTGTTTCGTATCGATTCATTTTAAACAATAAGGAAAGTAATTAAAATACCATATAGTTTATACAACATTGTACAACTTCAGTGGGCCTCTACTACGAGTCTGCGGTCCCTTCACAGCTGCACCACTTGTACATTTGCGATACCAGTTCTCGACATCGTTTCGACAGTGGACCCAGTAAAACCTCTCCGACCATTTTCCTATTTACGGCACAGAACCCCGTCCTGAAGCGTTGGGCCCAATAGCTTTTCGTGGTCGAACTCACCGCTGAGACGTGTCGTAAAGCGACAATTAAAAACTAAAGAACCTAACCTAACAACGAAACAACCAAAAAGAAAATAATTTATTTAAAATTTGTAAAAATATTTACAGTTTCTTTTATAAAAAAAGTATGAAGGTGGTGATTTTTTTAAAAAAAAGTTAATAACAAAGATAAATGAGTACTAAAACAATGTATGCATAGGCTATGCCTATGGTAGGTGCACAGCGCCTGATCTAGGTACACGCAGCGCTTGAAGTAGGCACACACAGCGCCCGGAATGAGCACACACAATGCGCGGAGTAGACACGCAGCGTCTGGAGTAGGTCCACGCAGCGTCTGGAGTAGGTACACACAGCGTATTGAGCAGGTACACGCAGCGCTTAAAGTAGGCACACACAGCGCTCGGAGTAAGCACACACAACGCCCGGAGTAGACACACACAGCGCCCGGAGTAGACACGCAGCGTCTGGAGTAGGAACACGCAGCGTCTGGAGTAGGCACACGCAGCGCTTGAGGCAAGCACGCACAGCGGCCGAAGATAGCGCGGGCACTAGAAGGTGGAGGCGTAGGCGTGGCTAGGCGACGACTTCAGGAGAAGGCAGAGGCTTGCAAGATTCCGAGGCTGTGCGGATAAGGCCTTTAGGAGGTGCTCCTCGTATGAAAGCTGAAGTGAGACTCTCCTTTATTGGCCGATTGTTCGGCTTTTATACTTTTTGACCGATCTGGGATAAGAACGGGAAATTATTTAAATTAAATTTGAAATTATTTAAATTAAAAGCAAATTTTTGTAAATGGCCAAGAGGAAAAAAGTATTTTTAAAGTAAAAACATCAGGCCGGTAACGATATTTGAATAAAAATTGCCATGACAACCAGATAAACAACGATGTCAAAACATGTCAAATTTTGGTTTTAGGCTCGTAATAGAGAAACGGCAAGATTTAAGTGAAAAATGAGATATTATTGATATAGGAAAAAAGGTAGCGCAACAGCGTACACAAAGCCCGAAATTGCAGAGTTACGGAGAACTAAATAAAAGACCGAAAAAGGTAGACTCCATTGACACCGATTTAAAAAGTGCTGATAACGTAAAAATACGAAGTGAAAATGATTTTTTATTGTGTTCTTATGGTTTAAAAAACGTTACAGGATCCTATGGAAATAAAGGTGATGCAAAAATATCCAGTTTTGAGGTGAATGCAGAAAATCAGAAACAGAATGGTAAAATAGTGTAAAATGATATGTAAGTAGCATAACACTACAGACGTCACTCCACTTGGGCTTGGGAGCAATGTCATTCATCCATTCCAGAATCGGCTTGATGTCCGGATTCTCCCGCTGTGCATGTTATAAGCCGTCCTTCCACTCGTTGGTGAGGTGGTCTGTCCTGAGCATCCTCACAGATACCACTTCCTTACCCTCTTTCCTAGTACGATGCTTGCAATCTTCAGAACAAGGTCTTCTTGACAATGCATCTGCGTTGCCATGAGATTTCCCGCTGCGATGTTCGATCACAAAGTCTTCCTGAAGTAGTTCAATCCACCTCGCAACATGTCCTTCTGGCTTTTTGAACTGCAATGGCCATTTTAGTGCAGCATGATCAGTCCGTAAGAGAAATTTCCACCGCAGAAGATATTTGCTAAAATACTGCAACGACTTTACCATAGCTAGCAATTCGCGTCTTGTGACACAGTAGTTCCTTTCCGGTTTCGACAACGACCTACTAACTACATGCTGAAGTATATCTGCAAATTTGTCCACAAATTGCCGATAATAAAAGCACAAATCCGAAAACGCTCTAACCTGAGTTTTGTCTTTTGGAACCGGCCAATCCTTGACAGCGGCGATTTTCTCCGGATCCATGCGGGTACCTTCTTCCGACACAACACACCCCAAAAAGTTAAACTTGCCGTTTGAATAGTCAACATTTCTTCGGACTCAACTTGAGGTTGGCACTCTGAATCTTCATGAGCACGCGTTCCAGGTTTTGAAGGTGTTCCTCAAACGTACGGCCTACGATGATGATGTCATCCAAGTAGACCAGACAGGATCGCCAATCAGCCCGGTAAGTACAAGTTCCATCAACCGTTCAAACATTGCTGGATATTATTCTTCCTTGATATATGATATATATATATATATATATATATATATATATATATATATATATATATATATATATATATGTATATATATGTGTGTATATATATATGTATATATATATAAATGATAGATATATATGATAATATCATATAGATATATGATATTATATATCAATTTATTTATTTATCTATAAGGATTAAGGGCCACAAACGCGCGCAACACATGCTTGCTGTAGCTAGCATATGAAGTGACGCTAAGAAACACGACATCACTGTCGACCAAGTTTGTTTTAATCGGTGTTCGGTAATTAAAGTGTCAACTTTGGTGATTCAGTCGGCAGTTTTTATTGTCACGAACCTTAAGCTCATAGCAATATAAAGCTGTTGAACACTGAGAATAAAGAGATAAATTTACGAGGTGAAGAAGTACAACTGTATTTACATTTCCGAAAAAAATTATACATTTCAACAAAAGCCCGCCGACTTCGTGTATCCAAGCTAGTTTTAAAATAACATCTCATAAAGGCACACTTCTTCAGCTATAAAATAAGCTTATTAAAACTAATAAGGAATTTCTTAAGCTAGTTGGCTTGATAAAATGAATATTTTAAAAGTATCTCAACAAACGTAACTAAGTAGTTTTGAGTATCATTCATACAAACCATATATTACTAGTTTCAACAAGAATGACGAAATACATATTCCTATTATTCAGCAAGATTTGTACGTGCTACTCAATACTCAGTAGTTTATGTATCGAGGGAAAAGTGAACATTTATCAGAGAAACACGAAAGAAAAGGTGTCAAACATACATTTCGTTAATAATCCAGTGCTATATCTTTTTCAAGACATACTATATGAAGTTAATAGAGTACAAGTAGATAAAATTAATAATGGTGGTGTTAGTACTACAATATAATCTTATCTATCCTTAAATGAAACTAAATCCAAATATGCCCGAGTTTGGGACTCGTCAACTTACGGAACAAGCAATACTAGTGGTGGCGCGTTTTCCACATCTATACCATTGAACAAGATATAAGGATTTGCAGAAGATTATGAAAAAAGATTATTAACTGTAAACACGAATTAGTATTATTACGAAGCAAAACAAATTTTAATGCGATCAAGTTAAATACAGGTGAAGTCGTAGAAGGATATAATAATACATAAAATTGTTTGGCGAGTTTCACGCGTAAAAGTATCAGATCATGAAAGAATCAACCTATTAAAACATTTAGGGAAAGATAGAGCTACCGTTAGTATTCCGCTGCTGGGACTTATATGACAATTGCTACCCAAAACACGTAAACATACTTGGTCTATAAAAAGTTCATCGCAAATATATCGGGGAAACCACGATTTGTGGTGAACCAACCGCAAACAACGTGAGATTATCAATGGCAGAGTTTGACCATTGTCACGTACGAGATGTAAGAGTCTATTAAAATTTATCATATTGTCCTTATGAGGGGCTGAATGTCAGTTTTTCAGAAGTAACGTTTTCTTTATTATACGAACAGTATGCAAGATTTCAACAGTCATATCACGGACGCTGGTCAGAGCCGTTGATGGGTTTAAAGGAGTTTAGAAACGTAGCACCATTATTTGTAATTGATTGTTCCAGACAATACGAAATTTTAAAAGGTTCGAGCGAGCGAGTTGAAATCGAAACAGACCAAGAAATACCAGATCTACCAGAAAATCAAACAATAAGAGGTTTTCAACCTCTTATTGTTTGATTTTAAACGATTGTATATTCGAATAGTTTTGTATTTAAATTTTCTAGTTATTTATATTATTAGGTTATAATAATAATTTGATATGTTCATTGAAATTCAAAATTGATTAATTCACGAATTTTATTTAGTGCACACTTACATTTGCTTAACTTGTCCAGAGAGAGGGAGAGTGTTTCCCACACCATTTTTGTAAAGTTCCCCGTTGTGTGTTACCACACTCTTCCCACCCACAATGTTATAATATTAGGTTACATTTATCTAAATCTAGGTATATAACATGCATTTTTACCTATATTGAGATAGAAAAAAAAGAATTAACATGTAACCAATAGAATAAAAGTATCAGATGAATAAATTAACAACTAAGTATGATTACACCAGATCACAATGTAATCACCAATGCGGAAATGAAAAGATCCCTTTGTGAATCTTACAATTATACAAAAGTTCAAAAGTTAAGGTTATTTATAAAAATAAATTATAAATATTACATGACTATTCACCTTTAACTGTTACTGCACACTTCAACATTTGATTCACATAACGTTTTACAAGTCGCCCCTGAACTTCAATCATATATGTTACCCTCGGTGTTAAACACTGCTTTACTTCCCCACAAATCAATTTTTTGCCTTATTTCTATAGTCCCTTATCGTCATCTTTTTCCCCACACTAAATATTACCAATCTGCTTCCTCACCTACGTTTTTTTAATTTTTCATCAAGCATTTCTAACCGTGCACTAATTGGTTGTGGTCTTAAAAGTAAGAACCTAGATCTTAGTTCACGACGAGATAATAATTTTGCAGGGCTAACATCGGTGATTCTATTTACATTAGATTAGATTCTATTTGTTCGGTAGTCGAAAAGAAATAAATTAATGGCATACTCATTTTTTATACAAGGCAACACTTGTAAATTTTCTTAGTTGTAATATAAAAACTTGTTCCAAATTTAAATATATTAATATTCAAAACCTGTATTAAGTAAAAGATAAAAAAATGAGTTTTATTTTCGCTGTCACAGCTGATGGAAACGAAGGCGTGGGTGATGCACCCAGGTTACAGTGGACGATCTGAGTCACAACAATGGTTAATTTATAATATCTTTAGAAAACTATGAGTAATCCATCCCCATATGAGGATATGACTGCACAGACAGCGGAATAACGGTGAAATACGCCGGTGATATCTCCTAACATTGCATCACTTTCTATATACTCGCTGCATTGTAATGAATTTGTGATAATATGACACGGTTTAGATTATACGATCGAGTATAACAAATGTTAAACAAATCTAATAAAAATATTTTTAAACTAAATATATATATTATGACCACTTTCTATAATTTTTTACATGGCTTTTCAAAGTTTGAACAAATTTTTCTGTCGCCCAATTTGCTGCCGGATAATAACACTGCAAAATACTTTAAACTCGTTGCTTGTCCAAGTTGCACCATTATCCACCACCAAATCGATCGGGTAATCTAGAATATAAATCTTTAAAGATTGAAATTGTTTTACATGCTGTAATACTTGATATTTTGGGTAACTGTCAACTATTACAACGAACATTTTCTCATAAATAGGTTCAAGAAAATCAGCATGCAACCTTTCCCACACAGATTCAGAATATGGTCATGTAGACAATAATGATTTCTCTGGATTATCACGATTTTCTAGACAAATTTAACATGATATTGCTTATGTCCTTGTCAATTGTTGGCCACCAAAATAAGAACGCGCAATTTGTTTCATTCTATTTGTTCCAAAGTGACTTGAATGTAACTCATTCATGATTCAATTCTGCAGGCATTCAGAAAAGGCCACTTCTATAACCCCATAACAAACAACCTTGATCAACAGTTAATTCATTTTTTCTGTTAGAGAAAGGTCTGAACTGCTCACTTAGTTTGTTTTTATCTGGCCAGCCATCTGTACAGTACCTCATAACAGTTGACAACAAAGTACATTTAGCAGTTTCTTTTACAATATCTTACCAATAAACACTTTCAAAATTTGACAATGACAAACAATTTAAAACACTTACTTCACTATTAACTAACAGTTAATAAACTTACTTTTAGTTTTAGTTAATCAACTTACTTTTATCATCAATTGGGTTTCTTGACAAAAGTCTGCAGGATTATTTTTTGAATTAATATGATGGATACGAGGGCGGCACTGAAAATTTCGGGAATCAAGGAAGTGTGTTACTATTTAAAAATGTATTTATTGCTTTTCGAAGTATTCTCCGCGAAATTTGTCACATTTTTCCATACGATGGAACCAATCATTGAAGCAACCATTCCATTCGGAAATTGGGGTCTCCAAAATGGCCGTTTTGTAAGCGTCCACAGCTTCTTCAGGTGATGAAAATCTCTGTCCACGCAATTTATTCTTTATTTTAGGAAAAGTATGGACATCATTGGGGCTTAGGTCAGGGCTGTACGGCGGATGGTCTAATAATTCTTTGTTTTCTTGCTCTAAAAACTCTTTTGTTCTGTGTGCGGTGTGAGAACTCGCATTGTCGTGATGGAGGATGATGCGGCGGTTGCAGTTCTCTTTACGGTGTTCAGAAACGACCTGTGGCATACAAATGCTAGCATACTATTCTGCATTAATCGTTCTTCTTTGTCCTTCAAGAGGAATAGTCGTAACATGGCCGGTTTTGGAGACAAACGTGGCCACCATTTTTTTTTGCAACACTCTGTGAACGAACATTTTTTGTTGGCTTTAACTCATTTTCGAACACCCAAACTCGTTTTTTGTTTCGGGTTCGTACGCATATATCCAGGATTCGTCACCTGATACGATGTTGTATACAGCATTTGAGGATCCTGCGTGGAATCTTTCGAGAGTTCTGACGCACCAAGTAACGCGAGCCGCTTTTTGCTCTTCACAGTGCGAATGCGGTATCCATCGGGAAAACAACTTTTTTACACCTAATTCGCCGTCCCCGGAGAATAAAATGATAACTGTCATTATCTTAGTGTTAGTGTTATGTTATTTTTGGGATCTGTGGGCAGAAATACATCTGCTCAATTTTTTCATAATTTTTATACAATATATAGTATTCAAAGATTTAACACAGGCCTTAAAATACGAGAATAAAGTTTTAATATGATATTATCGAAATGCATTCCTACTTGTTAGTATTACAAACAGCCATAGAATTATATTCTCGTGAAAAATATTTGAGTCGATAATGATAAAAGCAGTTATCATTTTATTCTCGTTCAAAACCAATCACTCGCTTCGTATAAAGATGTGTTAATAAAACTACTTTTATGGTTTGAACAGTAAGACTTATTGCCATTCTCTTCACTCACTTAGATTATACGAAAACGCATTGCCATGGTAGATACAAACTCGCCGATGATTCCAGCGTGTTGGTAATGTTCACTTACATAGTGACGAATTAACCGAAAATAGAAAACGAAAATGAAAGAAATGAAGATTTCTCACCAGATGAATCTGAGTATTTGCCGAGCCCAGAAAGAATGAAAATATTATAACAATGCGAAAGTCCATCAAGCATTGGAGGAAACTTAGGTTACATAGACACAGCCAGTTAGAATATAATAAGAATACCATCAACTATTTCCAACATATCTTTTGTTTTGAACACAATTTATCTTGTACCACACCTTTTAGTCATATATAAAGCTAATAGGTTGCAAGACACTCCTAAAGGACACACAGAATGTATTTTTGATTTGATACAAACTTCATCACATGAAAGTTATGGACCGTAGAGGTACAAAACAAAACTGTCATCAAAAAGATGTCTAAATAAAATATTTTGAAACTAAACGCCAACCTCTTATATTCGTAATACTATTGATAATCATGAAAATGAAAAAGAAGCAGAACCATCACCGTCTCTTTTTGATTTGGATGCAACATTATAACTTGAAAATGTTTTTGGTTTTATATTGTCGGACAAAACGATTATTACCAATGAAAACATAATACTAGTCATCAAAATCTGACACAAACCGGAGGAAACAGTAACGTAGCCGACCATCACAGCCCAGATTATATTGAAAACTATGATAGAGAAGATCAAATCAAAATGTATAGTTATCATTTAGTATAGTTCAAGAACCAACAAAGGGAAAAATACAAGAAAACTTAAACAAAATTTAAACGAAAAACAAGATGTTAAGAATAATAATTAAAAATTTCAGGAGAAGCGTATAAAGGGTCTGTGATCGAAGAAAATGTACGACAAAAAAGTTTTAAAGGTTAGTTGTAAGTGCCCGAAGAAATGTGGCGAAAAGATAACTTATGAGCAGAGAGAGTACATAATGCAGCAATATTATAAAATAAGAGATCACGAGAGACACTGCCAAAAGAGTGCAATATTTGACTATGGTCAGGCTGCACGGAGAATAAAATGATAATCGACATTGTACAACTTACACGATGACTGATTTTGACTAACTTCTTATTTTTTAAATAATATCTCTATTTTACTAATCAGGCGTGTTCCACTTAAATATTTAGAACACACAAAAAATAACTTTTTTTCAAAGCTAACAATCATCAGTCTACGTTCGGTATTTAAGGAGTAAACAACGAAAACATGTTTTTTACTTTTCCTGAAAAGTTGCAATTTTGTGATTATCATTTTATTCTCCGGGGACGGCGAATTTTTCATGCAAGATTATTTGTATTTGACTCATGCTAATGTCTAAAGTTGCCTAAATTTCGCGGTATGTCACATGTCGATCTTCCTCAATCAGCTTACGCACAGCATCAACGTTTTCTTGGGTGACTGCAGTTTTTGGACGATATTGACGGGGATCACGACATGTCCACGTTGAAATTCAGCAAACCAGCGATAAATTGTGGTTTTTGATGGGGCTTCATCACCAAATGCAGAAATCATCCGGTCAACACACTGTGTTAAACCACTTCGAAAGTCATAATAAATCATCGCTCTTGAATTTTCTCGAGTCAATTCCATTTTCTCAACGATTAGTCGTCGTCGTCTCAAGTCTTGTCACAAGGTTTTGTCAAACTTGTGACAAGACCGAGAATCTTTTTTTAAATAAATAAATGTTATTCGATTTTTAAAACCAAAGAGTTTTCAATTAAAAAGATTTTAATATGACAGGAACAGTGGAAATATTACATTCCCGATATTTTTAGTGTAGCCTAGTACAATAGTTATAGCCTGACAAAAATATGGCCCAATGCTGTAAACGCTTGCAAGCCATTTTTGGTATTCCCTTTTTAGGACCAAAAACTATTACCAGCGTTGCATTATCAGTTTCTAATTCAAATGTTCTTGCATATAGATATTCATAAAACTTTGTTACCCTAAATATGATAGCTAATGTCTCTTTTTCAATAAGTTCCTCATTTTTTTTCTCAAAATTCTTTTAAAAAAACCAGGCAGACTAAGTACCCTACGTACTTAGTCTTTTTTATATAGAAGAGGGGGCAAACGAGCATGTGGCTCACCTGATGTTAAGTGACTAATACTTAGTCTGCCTGTCATTTAATTTTTTACTTGCAAATGCCACATGCTTAACCACTTTATCCCTAGTTCTCACAGATAATACAGCTGCTACATCACATTCAGAAGCGTCACAGCTTAATATTATTGGTAAATCATCACTATAATGTGCAAAAGTTGTTGTATTATTAACTAACTGCTCCTTAATTTTTTTAAACGCTACCTCATATTCACTATTCCAACTAAAACAATTCTTAAGACAGTCATACAAGGGTTTTAAAATTATTGCCATATTTTTTAAGAACCTGTTATAATAATTGATTTTTCCTATGAATGAACGTAGCATCGTTAAATGATTAGGTTTAGGTAATTTTAATAAGGATTCTATATTATCTTTAATCACTTTAATACCTTCTTTTTACACATGATAACCCAATTACATTTAAAGATTGTTCCAAAAACTTACATCTATTAATTTATAATTTAAGCTCAGCTTCTGCTATACACTATAATACTACTTATTACTATCTTAATCTCCTATTAGTTTCTTCCAATGTGTTTACAGCTATATAAACATTGTCTATATAAACAAATACACCTTCCAGTTCTGAAAGCAATTGTACAATTAATCTGTGAAAAGAACCTGGTCTCGTGCTTGCCTCATAAGGCAAACAAGCATTTAAAAATGCCCTCCTCTGTAACTATTGTGGTTAGTTTTAGGGACTGTTCATTAAGTGGTGCTTGTAAATATGCTTCTTTTAAATCTAATTCATAAAAGAAATCATTAATTTCAAATTTTGCTAATATTTGATTAATGAATGGACGAAGACGAGGATGGGTTCTGCATCTGGGTGGTTCTTTGCACGCGTGGGTTCGGATCCCATCTTCGTCGCCACTGTTGTATTTGATTTTTCTAAATATTTATATTATTAAGTTATAATAATTTGATATGTTCATTGAAACACGAAATTATTTAATTTATGAATTTTATTTAGTGCACGCTTACATTTGCTTAACTTGTCCAGAGAGAGGGAGAGTGTTGCCCATACCACTTTTGTAAAGTTCCCCATTATGTATTACCACAAACACAAACCACTGAGTAATATCGTTAATCACGAAGAGCAAAACAATAGACGTAGAACTTCAAGGATTCAAAAATAGTAAAAGAATTTGCTATATCCACTCTAGAGTACACCAAAATATTCCTAGTTAAACCTCCTTACCCATTCACTTCACTATCTCTTGAAGAGAAAAATCAAATTGGCTGGATTGAAGAGCACAGGGGTGTCGATGGAGTGAGGGCTTTGTTGATTATAGAGTTTCACAGAATTATCAAGACATATTCGAAAGATAAAAAAAGATTTTTAAAAGGATGTGAAAAAATTTAATGGGTACAAGATATTTGTGATAAAAATATTAGATATAAGTTGCTTTGGAGCTCCCAATTCAAATACTCTTTGTCAACTTTATTGTAAAGCTACTTTACTATATAACTGTTACATAAGAAAATCTGTGCGTTAAAAAATGTTTTATTTACTAAGAAATGGTGTTTTGAAAACAAAGTAATTGTTTGATTTTCAATAAAATATATGTAAATAGACCCATAAATCTTTTAATTTAAAATAACTTTTCAAGAATAAGAAAAAAATAGATTCAGACCAGCAACGATTAGTATTATTAAAGTAACTGGTTTTTTTTTGTACCACCTTGCATTTGAACGATGGAGTAGATTATTCATAATTTAATGTTATATTATTGAACTAGTTGTATTTGGGATTCCGAATGAAACGGAATTAGAAATGGAGCAAAGATTTAAAAAAAACAGATCGAGATTTAGACTAAAAATTTAGACCTCCTTAAAGTTAAGGTTATACGTACACTTCCGCGGTGGGGTGGAGGGGAAGAGATTAAGGGGCAATTTTCCGACCCCACTCCACTCTGTATGCAAGCTTTAGATAGTAAAATTGAGGCACAAAAAGAAGGTTATGCGGACGAAGATATGTTTGCCAGTAATTACAGTAGTATGGACTTAGAAGTGGACGTAGTTGTGGTCCATCACTGCCGGCCGTATGAGGAAGTTCAAAATCACTTAACTTGCGATGGAAAGAGCTAAGTTCATACGTTCAATGTAGGAAAATCCATAGCGAAAATATTAACAAAAAGACAAGAGTAACTGACTGTCACAATGGGTAAGCCATGTAGTTCAAATAACCGATGTCCAATCAATGGAAAAAAAACGGAGAAAAAAACTTTACACGTTAAACTTCGAGAGACTAATTTCATTAGTCCGATTTTTTATATAAATCGCTTCTCTGATTGTTTTTTCGGTACATCTAAATTTTTCAATTGATTTTAAACTCACTTCCCGATGAGTTAGCGAAAGGCTCAGAACTGGATGATGAAAACTCATTTTCTTATTTGTTTGTTGTTTGCAATCGATTTTAAACTAGCTTCAAAATGACCTATGTTATAACACGGCGACGACGCAGATATTTTACAAATGTATATTGTTACCATAAATACATATATTACGAGTAGCAATCAGTTTATACTAAATCTATGATTGTTACTTTAAGGTTTAACTTTAATTTGTTTGGCATATGTCAAGCCGTTACAGTCATTAAACTTAAATATAGGTTATATATTATAAAATATATTACACACAAGATTATTTGTACGTACTTACGGAAAGGAATTGAAATTTGTTCGAAATGAGTACGTGGCGTTCAGCTGGACTGAAGTAATATTTTGTTTATTATCAATTAAATACAAATATAATTTATATTAATATTAGTCATAAGGTATTTACAAAAATTAGCATTATAGCTCATCACAAGCTCCATGTAGCTCACATATAAGAACTTTAGATCCAAGAAGAAGATCCACCGACCTTACCTTATAGGTACCATGTTAAATCAGTTACAGTGAAATGCATCACTATTCTTCAGCAATATCAATTTTCATTTCCAATCTTTGACAGTTTACCTTAGACTTCGATTAAAAGGATTAGAGAATCTACTATAATCGCTACACTAGACCCTTTGCACAAGAACCCAGTGAAATACCGATCATAGTAAAGAAACAAACGCATTTATTTTTAAATCAGGATAGCTAATTCATTTTTATTCAGTTCTAATAAATAATGAACGAGATTAGAAATGGCTCTTTAGCTTTAGTCGTGACGTTATAGAAGTACGTTTTACTTTAGTTAGTTTCTAGGGTTAATATCATATTTCCTTTACAGTTACATAAATTATTCAAATATAGCAGCAAGAGTTTTGCGCATGTCGCTCAAGTCTGACTTAAAGCAGGAAGCCGCTAAACGGGATGATTCTCAAATTCAGTATATTTATTGGACACGCGGGAAACCTTTACGTAAGTTTTATACACAAATACCATAATTATTTGCTGAATGAGCTGGTCATCAAGCACATTCATATATCTATAATGGATTTTATCGGAAGCGGAACTAGTATCTCATTAAATAATACTTGAAATACCAGCTGTAGTAACATTTGGGTTGTTACGGCTTTGTTTGTAGCAGTAATATTCTTTGGCAAAATAATTTTTTTTTATTTTATCACTGTCTATTACTTAAAAACGTACTTACCAAATATAACTAACTATACGATTTAATTTCATTAAAGATTTTTCTTTTCAATAATATTTTTACATTCTCTGACTTTTCTAGATTTTTATTCCTTTGTCTATTTCCTATTAAATTATATTTACTTACAGTTGAGGGAGAAAAACTTAAGAAATCAGAACAAGAAATCGAAAATAGTTAGGCTTATTTTATTAATTACAGTGTAAAATAAATACGTCATGCAATTATTAAAATGTATTTAATATTGATTTTTATTATAATAAAAGGAAATACCTGGACCTAATCTGTATTTTTAAAAACGTAGTTTATGGATAATCTATGGTTTTAACTGGTTTAAGATTGTTCTTCCTTAAGCCACAATCCTCCCCAACGATATTGGATTTTAATGTCAAGATTTAGTAAGTTTAGGGAGGTAATGGTGATTTGAAAAATGTAGTGACTTAATTCTTTACAAGATACAGCCCTCTTTGGTATTATTCTAGCCTGAATTCAAGCCAGCAGCCTCCCCTCGAAAATGAGTTACGGCTGTGATTCTAATGTCTAGATAGTTATGTTTAAGGAGTGGTGCTGATGCTTTTTAAGACTACAAAATTTCTCGTTGACATCAATAACTATTACAATACAATAATGTATTTTTTTTAAAAAACTGGTGATCCAAGTGCGCAAATTTCGGATTTGCGGAGCTTAGGAGCTTAGGAAGCGCTTTGTGCCAGACCCGATCGAAGGCCTTCGCTATGTCCAAACTAACGGCCAACGCCTCCCTTTGGACTCTACTGCCTCCGCCCATCTATGAGTTAGGTAACCCATAAGGTCACCAGCTGAGAGACCCTCACGGAAACCGTACTGGTTTTAATATTAATTTTTCGGTCCGATTTACGCAAAACGAGTTTACAGTAACTTAAAGTATTGAAGTGGTATGCTTGGGTTTGGGTTTAATTTTGTTGATTATAGGATCCCAAGCAGATGGCAGCACCCATCCATCTTCTCTATTGAAATTACTTCAGAAATTTCAATAGAGAAGATATTACTCCGTCAGGCCCACTCGACTTGTGGATGTCCCTGGACATCCACAAGTCGAGTGGGCCTGACGGAATCCCCCCAATTGTGCTGAGGACGTGTGCTCCAGAGTTGGCACCGGTTTTAACGCGTCTTTTCCGGTACTCCTACTCCCTAGGCGTAGTCCCAAAATCATGGAAGACGGCTTTCGTCCACCCGATCCCTAAAAAAGGCGACCGCTCAGACCCGTCCAACTACCGGCCAATCGCCATCACCTCCTTGTTCTCCAAAACAATGGAGTCCATTGTAAACTGCCAGCTCATGAGGTACCTTGAGGATCACCAGCTGATTAGTGACCGCCAATACGGTTTTCGCCGTGGTCGGTCAGCTGGTGATCTTCTGGTCTACCTCACTCACAGATGGGCGGAGGCAGTAGAGTTCAAGGGGGAGGCATTGGCCGTTAGTTTGGACATTGCGAAGGCCTTCGATCGGGTTTGGCACAAAGCGCTTCTTTCGAAGCTCCCTTCCTATGGGCTTCCCGAGAAATTGTGCGATTGGATCACCAGCTTTCTTGCAGATCGGAGCATCAAGGTCGTTGTAGACGGTGCAAGCTCCGATTGCAAGCCTATTAATGCTGGTGTTCCACAGGGCTGCGTGCTATCGCCAACGCTGTTTCTTCTGCATATCAATGATATGTTGCATACCCGTAACATTCATTGCTATGCAGATGACAGCACTGGTGATGCTCTTTACACCGGCCGAGCCAATATTTCTCGGGAAAACGTCTCCGAGTGCCGGGACAAACTTGTGTCTGAAGTCGAGTCTTTGCTGAACAGAGTCTCGGATTGGGGACGACTAAATCTAGTCCAGTTTAACCCCCAGAAGACACAAGTTTGCGCGTTAACCGCTAAAAAGAACCCCTTTGTCGTATCCCCTCAGTTTCAAGGCACTCCCCTTGTTGCCTCAGCCAGTATCGGAATCCTCGGCGTCGACATATCGAGTGACGTGCAGTTTCGTGGTCACTTGGAAGGGAAGGCCAAATTGGCCTCTAAAAAGCTTGGCGTGCTCAGCAGAGCGGGACAGTATTTCATGCCGGCACACCGCCTGCAACTTTACAAGGCGCAGGTTCGGCCGCACATGGAATACTGTTCCCATCTCTGGGCTGGGGCTCCCCAGTACCAGCTCCTTCCACTTGACCGCATCCAGCGCAGAGCGGCTCGAATCGTCGACGACCGAGTGCTTTCCGATCGGCTCGATTCACTGGCGTTGCGAAGAGATGTTGCATCGCTTTGCGTATTTTATCGCATCTATCACGGGGAGTGCTCTGAGGAATTGTTCGGATTAATCCCAGCCGCCAAATTTCGTGAACGCACGACACGACAAACGTCCCGATACCATCCACACCATCTGGATGCTTGGCGGTCCACCACTGTACGTTTCACAAGGAGTTTTCTTCCACGTACAACCTCTCTGTGGAATAGTTTATCACCGGCGATTTTTCCGGACCGATACGACCTGGGGACCTTCAAGAAAAGAGCTTACTCCTTTCTAAAGGGCCGGCAACGCACCCGCAATTCTCCTGGTGTTGCGGTTGATCATGGGCGGCGGTAGTCACTTAACATCAGGTGAGCCGCATGCTCGTTTGCCCCCTCTTCTATAAAAAAAAAAAAAAAAAAAAATTAGGATGTTTTTTTTAATTTCAATAGCCTCACGTATCATCCTTGGTAGGAATCGGTGTTCTTTTGCGAGGACTTGAGGTTTATTAAATCTGATGTAATGGTGGGGACGATCTTGAACATCAACTAATCAGCTGGTGATCCTCAAGCTACCAGATGAGCTGGCAGTTTATAATTGATAACTGTCAACCTGATGCCTGCAAGACAACAACACTGAACAAATTCCAGAGCCTGGTTGCAGCGGATTTCCTGCAGATTGCGGCATATCTACCGCGTGCTCGTGCGTACTTCATATTCTCATACCACACGTTTGACGTGCGCTGATGCGAAAATTGGCGTTTCTTTCCTTGCACAATTAAGCACGCTTGAGCAAAGTTGTAGCAAATGCCCGTAAGTACGTAACGGTGAGTTACTGAAGGTGAGCAAGAATGTAAATGCTATACCCCCTGGTATTTCGAGAAAGAATAACACCCCATCTTTAAAGCGCTACAAAAGCAAATGTTACGCCATTTTAATTACATCGATTTCTGCGTATCCAGGAATCATGGGCGTTGCAGCCGAGCTTCCTCACAATATCACTTGACAATACTGCCTTTAGTTGCGTGTCGGTAAACTCCTCATTAATATCAATGCAATGGTTTTTGAGAAATATTTTACTGATATTCCGATCTTAACTACTAAGTCACTGAATTCTTTCCTGCCGTCACCGAATCATTACTTAAACAAAATGTAAATGTGTGTACAAAGAATTGTACATTTCATAAAGTGTCATCAAAAGATATTGTAAAATATTTTAAGACTATTGATATTAAGAGAACCGCCGATCTGCGGGGATTTCTGTTAAAGTTATTGCGTCTATAATAGATGCGATCGCACCTCAACTATCTATTACTAACTATCTATTGAATCTGGTGTGTTTCCTGATTTAATGAAGCATAGTAAAGTAATACCTTTATTTAAATCTGGTAGTACATTGGACCCCGCTAATTTTAGACCTGTTTTTGTACTGCCAACACTTAGTAAAATTTTTGAAAAAATTATTCTTGATCAAATGTAAAAAAAATTTAATGTAAATAATTTACTTCATAAAAATCAATTTGGTTTCACAAGGGGTCGCTCGACAACTGATGCTGGTGTTGAGCTGATTAAATATATATTTGATGCATGGGAGAATTCACAGGATACTTTGGGTGTATTCTGTGACATATCCAAAGCCTTCGATTATGTTCACCATGAAATATTAATCAGGAAACTTCAACACTACGGTGTCAGAAGTGATGCTCTTAAATTAATTATTTCATATTTAAGTGACAGAACGCAAAAAGTTGTCATTAATAGTATGAGTTCTTCCGGGTCAATTGTACAAATGGGCGTGCCTCAGGGCTCAATTCTCGGCCCCTTTCTGTTTCTTGTATATATTAATGACTTACCTTACATAGTAGGGGATAACCATGATATAGTATTATTTGCTGATAATACTTCATTAATTTTCAAATTAAAACGACAGTTATTAAATTACGACGAAGTAAATAATGCTATAGCTAAGTCAGTCAATTGGTTTAATGTTAATAATTTGCATTTGAATGAAACTAAAACTAAATGTATGAAATTTGTAACTCCTTATGTTAAACATGTAATTTAAAACCAAATGAGTCACTGAGACAAAAATTGAAGGAAATTAATATATTAACTCTGGCCTCTCAATACATTTATTAAAATGTAATGTACGTACACAAAAATAAAAGTAGTTTTGCGAAAATAAGTGATATTCATTCTGTAAATACTAGGAACAGACACAAGCTAGTAGTACCAGTTACTCGACTCCACCGAGTCAGTAATTCATTCTTGGGGCGATGTATACGCTTTTACAACAAAATCCCAGAAAATATACAAAATTTGTTATACACGAAGTTCAAAAATATTATTAAACTAAGTTTGTATAAAAAGGGTTATTATAATATTAAGGAATTTATGGATGATAATAACCCCTGGGAAGGGTGATCGCTACCAAGCTATTTCTAATTTGTCTTGTGTTGTTTATTGTAAACATTATTGTAAGCTATTATTGGAAAAAAATGGTCCCGCTGGGTTTCTTGCTGGTTCTTCCCAGGACAGAGGTTTTTTTTGCGAACCAGTGGTAAATGAAAAAAGTGACTTTCAATAAGTATTGTTATAATCTACATTGGATAAAAAAGTTTCTGTTTCTGTTTCTGTTTCTGTATCATTCTATCCTCAATTAACTTCAATGCTTCATTTTACAGACACATATTTTACAACAATTATTATGAGCGTAATTTCCTCTAACATCCCACTTATAAGTGTGACATGAACACATATTTTTCTGACGACTTAACCATTGAAAACCAATCTGTTGGCACTTGGCAGACACTGTATGTACAGGTTAAAATGCGCAGATTTCAAATCAACTTATTCAGAAGACTAGAAGTCATGAAATCTGCGTATAAAATAGTTCTTAATAACTCTCAAGTACATCATCTAAATGTAGTTTAAAAGAAAAATCAACTGCAGTTCTTCATAAGAGGTTATCATATTTTCTGAAAAACAAGATTTTTGTTCCACTGCACACCTCACAGAACACCAGCGTGAAGTAGAAGCTCTGCTTTTCTGCTTGTGTGTTTGATGAATGCAGATGGTCGGAGGTCCTATTTCGCCTCCCCATCTCCATCAACATGGTAGCGAAATTAAACGATATACTACCCCTGGTTACCAGCAAGCCTGGTAATGGAGATTCCCTCGCTGCGCATCCACGACCAAGCTACTTCACTACTGAGCTTTGGTGCTCAGGCTTTCTGGAGAGGGAGGGGGGAATTTCCTCGAAGAACAGAAACTTCGGGCAAGACCAAGATGACCCCGTCCACGCTGTCCGTGAGTTACTGCAACATCAAATGACATCACTCGAACCTATAAACGCCGTGCACTACCATCTGGAGACGGCGAAGCCGGCCTTGCTCTTTATGACCGAGACGCAGGTTTTCTCTCCAGATGATACTTCGTATCTCTCTTAACCGGGGTACAAAATGGAACACTCCTTTGTGCCTTAGGCTGGAAATTGCGTGTACGTCAGAGACCATCTGTTCTCGACGCCATGGCAGTCTTGAAGGTTCGGACCTGTCCATCCTTTGGCTACACGTACACAGCAACGACCACCCGTACATCTACGGATTCCTCTATAGGTCCCTTAGCGGTAATGCCGACACAGACCGACTCATCGACTACGCTTATCTACAGATTCCTTGATGCAGCATATCCCATCTGCAGAGATCGTGATCCCTTGGCGATTTTAACTCCTACCACGCTGAATAGCTCAGTTCACGTTTAACCAATCATGCGGGGAGATCTAATCTGTTGTCTTGGCATATGGTCTGACACAACTGTTTACTTCGTCCTTCCAAATTTGGAGGATCATGAACCTTCCCTATTAGGCCTTCTGCTGAGCTCTTATCCGGACGGATATCAGGATTCGGTTAACGCCCTTCTTGGCTCCTCGGACCATTGTCTAGTCCGGAGTGTGGTGCCACTCACGCTAACATCGCGATTGCATTCTGCAGAATACCGCCGTGATTTTTTTTGCAACCTACACTTGGGGGCGGGTTTGCTTCTCGCCGAATGATCTCAAAATTTTTACTGTTTATGTCATTGATGTGGCACTTCAGGCTTTTAAAAATTTTGAAATAATACTAATTTTTACGGAATTTATCGCGTATATTTAACTTTTTAATACCCGACGTTTCGAGAGCTTTACAGCACCCATGGTCACGGGAAGGAATGAGATGTTTAACGTCCAGATGTCATAGTTAACCGCGGATACCATAGATTAAAATTTAACTTTTGTTCCGATCTACACTTTTAATCTATGGTAACCGCGGTTAACTATGACATCTGGACGTTAAACATCTCAGTCCTTCCCGTGACCATGGGTTCTGTAAAGCTCTCGAAACGTCGGGTATTAAAAAGTTAAATATACGCGATAAATTCCGTAAAAACTAGTATTATTTCAATGTGTAGTGTTCGCGTAAATATAAGAAATCATTATTAAAATTTTTACTCCACCTTCTGTGTTGCCCATCAGAAGCAGATCCCAGCCATGGGTTGGTCGCTCCTGTAAAATAGCATCACACTATATACAGGAGTGCTACCAGGCTATTCGCTGTTATAATTCCGCTACTACGTCCTTCAAAAGAGTCATTGCCAATGTAAAGTCAGGCATCGCCTGAATTTGCGCGAAATTATTTCCTTCGGGAACCCATGCATTCTGGTCTCTCGCTAAGACTATCCAAAAGAACTTCTAATAGCCATCCCTCCCATTTCTGTATAGAGAGGACGACTCACTGGCTCGCGCCGCTAGGAAGAAATTCAATTTGTTACGCTCTCTCTTTGCGTCCAACGATGACGTGGTGAGCACACAACCGACCATCCCGCGGTGTGAGTGCTCTATGCCAGATGTGCGGTTTACATAACTCTTAGTTCTCAAAACACTGCTCTCCTTGAACGTCAACAAGTCGAGTGGACATCATCTGGATGTTTGGCGGTCCACCACTGTCTGTTTTACTATGAGTTTTCTTCCTCGCAAGAACTCTTTGTGGAATCGTTTACCACCGGCGTTTTTTCTGAACCGATACGTCTTAAGGATCTTTAAGAAAAGACCTTACTTCTTTCTAAAAGGCTGGCCTTTTAGAATGGAGTGCAGTGCACCTGCAATTCCCGTGAATTTGCGGAGGTTCATGGTGGCGGCAGTCAGTAACCACATGTCAGCACAGGTGAGCCACATGCTCGTTTGCCCCTTTTCTATATTAAAGAAACCTTTGCTTCTATTGCGCTTTGCGGCATAGTGCCAAGTGGGAGAGCAAAATTAAATGCCAGCAATGTCGCCGACGCTGTTGGTCTTCAACTTGGTCGACAACCATTTCTAATTTATTTATAGTTTGAATCCTAAAAAAAACGTTTTTATAATTATGGGTACACGTCATCAGGTTGCATCTATATTAAAAAAACTGACCCAACTATCATGATCAATAACAAAAACGTGTTAAAGAGAAAGGATGTTTCAAATATGCTGCCTCCAAAATTTTGAATAATATACCACATACCATAATTTATTATTATTATTATTTACGTATTCTTTTTTTCTATCCCAAGATTTTGTAAAATCTTGGTTTTTAAGAGATGGTCACGGGCCTAAGCCAAGTGCGCATCCGTTTGGGAATCAAAATCCGAGATGTCTTCTTGCAAAAATTTTCGGACAATACGGCACGTGTTGAGGATGGCTGCTTTTTGCATGGTAATATAATGTTACGCGCTCCAGTCAACGACACACTAGCGCCATCTAGTGTCAGGAACGAGAGCGAGGGGAGCGTTGCAGTTTATGACATCACAAATCTTTCGACCGACAGCGCCACCCGGAGAACTAAGTTTCTTGAAAATCTATACTCGAACTCTCGGTACCTTGCGCGTGTTTACTTGAACATTCCGGATATTTTGCTAATTTAAATAAATAGGTGGCGCAAGATGCGATCGAGGCAGAGTTGAACTCAGCGACACAAGCGAAGCTTCGGAGCGGAATTAAGTGAATTAGTGTGTTTAATTATTAGTGTTTTTAGTTTTAATTTGTGTAAAGTAAATTAAAGTGTTAATTTAGGTAATTTTATCGGCAATTTTTATTGTCACGAACCTCAAGCTCGTAACAATTGGTGTCAGAAGTGGGATAAAATCATGCCAATTTTACCTAAGGAGGAAACGGAGGGTGTCCGTACCCGAAGTCAACGCCAGCAGGAGACGGACCAAAGAAGATTTGGAGGTGCAACGCCGCAGACGTCGGAGGGCCAGCCACCGGCTGCAGGCCCGTCTGTAGCCCCTACATCTGCAGCACCTGACTTAGGTGCTCTGATGGTGATGCTGCAGGAGCAGGCTCGCCGACAGGAGGAACAGGCCCGTTGGTTGAAAGAGCAGCAGGAGGAACAAACTCGTCGACAGGAGGAACAGGTTCGTCGGTTGGAAGAGCAGCTGCGGGGCGGACAAGAGGAACAGGTCCGTCGTTTGGAAGAGCAGCTGCGGGGCGGACAAGAAGAACAGGTCCGTCGTTTGGAAGATCAACTGCGGGGCGGACAAGAGGAACAGGCCCGTCGGTTGGAAGAGCAAATGCTCCTCATGAAGGATCTTCACGCTACCTTCGGGAAGGAGATAAAGGAGGTGAAGGATAAGGTTGCTCAACATGACAACCGATTGTCGGAAGCTGAAACCAGAATCGACCAAGTAAACAATCGGGTTGACAACGTAATGGCTGACATGAAGACATCACTGGACGAACTCAAACTTGGAGATGGAGCTACAGCTCCCGTAGTAGCTACAACACCTTCGCTACGTGGGTTCAAGGTGCCACCGTTCGACGGTACCTCTTCCTGGTCAGCCTACAAAATCCAGTTCGAAGCTGTTATGAAGGCGAACGGCTGGAATAAAAATCAGGCCATGACTGCTCTCACACTAGGCCTGCGTGACCAGGCCTTAAAAGTTCTGGAAGCTCTCGGTGAGGAAGTGACTTATGAGCAACTCCTTGAGGCATTGGAGGCGAGGTGTGGCGACGCTCACCTGGAACACGTCTTTCGTGCGCAGCTTAAAGATCGTGT
>JAUPFT010000016.1:18647605-18690105 GCA_036936625.1 Parnassius smintheus behrii | reverse complement strand
TTAGATAATTATAACATTTTAGGAGAAATGGTGGGATATATTTTCTTACTACTTTTTACTTTTACTTTTACTTTTTTAGTATATGTGTTTGTTATGTAGAAATATTAAAATAGATATGATATGATTTTTTTTAAATACATTTCGTTCATTAACGTTATGATATATGTACTATATTGAAATAAGAAACCTTTTCTAGAGAATCAAAGCTCAGAATTAGGGTGAATTTTTCATAAGGGCGCAGGTAGAGTGTGAGGTGGGGTGCGCGAGGGAACTGAAGTCGCCGGCGCGGTTTGCATATTGCATTAGATTTAAATTGTTTACGTCGTTAAGAAAGAAACTTCACCCGAAGTGGGAGGGTACATCCCGTAAGAAACTTTTTTACGAGTGTCGGTAAATTTAATTTACTGTAAACATTTATAAAGCTATTTCACTGTATTCTTATTAAGAAATTAAAACTAATTACATATTAATTTTATCTTTTCTCTGATTCGTTAAACATGACTGAATTTCATTTGGTGCAGGTGGGTTCATTACATATCTTCGATAAGTACGTTTTCATATTTACGGAACCTACGTAGCAACCTGTTTTACTCGTAGATACCATAATATAAAGTGAAAACCGTCTGGGTCAAAGTGGGTCAAAGAATTAAGTTTAATAATAAAGATAATGAAATGAATACTACAAAGTCAATGGATTTGCACAGCAAAAAGTGAGATGTATTAGATATATACGAGATAATACTAATACGTACTTGTAATATGCCTAATGAATACGCATACTAACCGGGAGCATTGGTTTTAACCCTTCAAGCGCCGTAAATATCCCATGCATCGCATGCGCCCGGCATATCCCGAGCGGTCCCATGCAGCCGCACCCACCCACAGCACTTAAAACCATTAAAACTTATATTCAGAGATTACTTTTCTATGAAATAGCTTAGCATTATAAAATCTATACAAATTTTTTTATCTTGCGTTTTCAACAAAAGTTAGGTTTTACTTCATTACAAAAAGATTTTATTGTATTTTGATAACAAAAAAAAAAACATACTAAGCGAATGTCGGCAGCGTGAAAATCACAATTATTTAAATATATATTATTTTAAATTATTTACGCAAGCAGATAAATTATATTTACACAAAAAAGGGGGATGCCCATATTAGGCCATGGAACGCCCAACAATGTGCATTTGTTAAAAAAATATATCTTTATTTATGGTTATTAATCGCGGTATTCATTTATCCTAAAACAATGGGAATATTTTTGCACAAATTAAAAGTACCGAAAAGATAAAAATAAAATTAGGTAAATACGTAATTCATTAGTCTGTGAATAAAATAAAAAATGTTGCCAATCACAAAAATCATTAAAAAATCGATTCCCCTTTTCGATCGATTACTTATGGTGTCATTATTACAATGCTTATATGATCTTTCGATAATTATTACGATGTTATGATATAGGTTTAAAATAACCGTTGACAATGGATATTTATCCAAAGCAGTCGATACGCAACCGTTATTAACCAAATGTTTACCGACTACAGACGAAAAAGGATGGTTATGTTTTTACTGTGTGTGCGGATTAGGCTATGTTGAATCGTTTTTTGCTATGGTGCTTAAAACGTAGGATGCATTTTATTATTGAGGGAGCTACTATCAAAGAATATTTTATTCGCTTAACTCGTAAAGTACTTGACCAACTTTAAGAATTCTTTCACCACTAGATTGTTATGTATAATTTTAGATATCTAATATAGGGTTAATTTTATTATAGAGGGCGCTACTTTCAATGAATACGTTTTTTGGCTAATCTCAAAAGTTACTAGACCGATTTTGAAAATTCTTTCACCAATACATTGCTAATGAGGGCGTTAGCTGTGTGATAAATTATATTATTACAATAAATAATTGTGAGATTAATATTTTCTAAATAAATAAAACTAAATACCTACCTAAGATGTTCAAATCCAATTATTATTTTTACAATTTAAGAATCGTATTTACACACTTTACTTACTCAGATTGATTATTGTAGATAAAGAGGTAATAAACCTAAAGTAAAAGAGCTCCGCTTAAACGAAAAAACTATTTATTAGAATAAAACTAAATGTTGAAAAAAAGTGGTTCAGTGCGAGTCGGACTCGCAGACCCATGAAGAGTTCAGTAGTAACAAGCATATATTTTAAATCGAGTCAAAATACCACTATCATTATCGCCAGCAACAAATTATTTTGTTTTTCATAGTGTTTGTATAAATAACAAAGTTGTTTTTGCGGTTCCTTAAAATGTGCTACTTGTATCAAAAAAAGGACTATTATACATTAAAGGGGTTTCTGTGGTTTATTCATTACCAAAGAGAAAAAACTTATTGCGCAAAATAGGTTTTTATTAATTTCAAGTCATCAAAAGCGGCAGTCAACCATTAAAAACTAAAACAACCGTTGTTATAGGCTCGGTTGAATTCATTGACAACCTTCACATTTATAGTTATGATAATTAAACAAGCGAATTACTAGCTGATTTACCAAGAATTCTTTAGAGTATAACAAAACGCTACTGCACAAGTTAACTGTTATTCTTATCTGTTTTTAACATAACATTTAAAATGGAATCATGTTATGATAATTCAAGAAGTTAATTTCCAGCTGATTTACCACGAATTCTCTAAAGCATAACAAAACAATACAGCACAAGCTAACTGTTCTTAAAAATACATTTGAAATAGAGTTTCAATAAATAAAGGAAATTATATTTTAAAAAGCGTGCAGAACTTAAAACGCGTCAAAGATTATTCTTTTTATGATATTATTAATCGAATAAAAATCGATATCATTCCATAGATTTTATGACCGTTAAGTGGCAACATCGTATCCGACAGGTAGGCCGCTGTCACTGTTATGTCACAAGAATTAAATTACGTGTTGTTATCGTGTTATTGTTTTGTTGTAAAAGTAAAATGCAATTGTTGATCTCTCAACAATTGGTTCGAACACAGCAGGTAAATAGTTGGTACATATCACGATGTGGTATGTCTTCCTCTAAGAAATGCTTTATAACTGAGTTTACTTGAATAATATCAATATAATAATTGTAGCTTCTTTATTAGGTACAAGTTTCGAGTACAGTGAACGTGTAGTGTGGCACTCGCAAAATGCACCAATAGTTCGTCTTGAACATCTATACATCAGCTGTGGCACTGACACTTATGAGAATAAGATCACACACATTGTTTGTCTTCGATTTTCCACGTGAGGAATTATTTGCGCTACGTGAGGTAAGTGTTTAACATGTTTAACATTTCAATTTATTAAATGTGATCCATATATCTGATAATTATACATGTTTTTACACTGATTGTATATCAACTCAAGAACTTGTTTTATTTTTTCACATCTGCCCTAGCTATATCTGACAAACATACTAGCTTATTTATGAGATTAACCAGTTTTATCAACTACCAAGAAAGGAGACAGTTGATTTTTCATTGTTTTTGGACTGCTGGTAGTCTGTCAGTCCTTAATTATTAAATAATATAGGGCATTAAATCCGTCCTTGTGCAGTAACATTTAACTTGATAAATATTTTATTTATATTTGAGTTTGAAATATATCTATTTTATTTTTATTTTTTCACTTTGACTTCATTTTTTGTATTTTACATTGTTTCAGTTGTCATGCCGTGTATATCATAATTGCTGGCAATGAACTGATAGAACAGCATCATGTTCAACTGCAGAACGGGAACCATCTGAATCATCTAGTCCGTCCTCGTTGCAATCTGAAGTGAGTAATGTATTGCACCCAGAACAACAAAGCTTAGATCATACATCACACAGTGTACTGCTAACTAATTATATAAAAGCACAATGTTTTTTACCAGGTTGTAACAGTTCCATCAGCATTGCAAGTATGTCTCTTTTGTGATTAACTACATTTTGCGATAACAAACATACATAGTGACAAGTACTATGTATGTGTGTTATACTTGGTAGAGCCATGCTGCAGTTATATTAGAAGTATAGTTGTAGCATGAATGGGTCGGCTCGACCGGGGAAGGAGCACCCTCTCACAGAATACCAGCGTGAAATAGCAGCTTAATGCTGCTGTGTTTTGTATGGTGAGTGTAGAGAACCGGAGACCCTTTTTACTGGAAACGAGAAAATGATCTTAGTCCTCACGGGTGACAACGCATCTGCATTTTGATTTGTAATCGAGGATAGATGTGGATGTCTAAGGGTCGCAGAAATGTCTCCAGCAGATGGTGAATCTCAGTTAATGACAAGATATGCTAATAAATCCAGAGCCGTGACTATGTGTCGATATGGGTAGTAGAGGTGGTGAATGGCATTTTTAAAACTGAATTTAAAATATTTCATCAAAATTACTTTAACAGGGCTTCTACACATTTGATGATAGACTGCTGTGGCTTCTGCTATAGTTAATAAATTCCACACAAAAATAAGGGACAGGGATGATGCGGCTCAAATACTTGAAATAGTTCATCAAAATATGGAGACAAATAATGATTTTTCTGAGTATGCTAGGGAAAACAATCTAAATAGAGCTAGGGCAGGCAGACTTTAGAAATATAAATGTAGACTTTAAAATGTTAGGGAATTTCCTGTTTTAACTTACAGCGACTTAATATTAATTGCTTGTGTCACATACCAATTAAAGCAAGCTCGCTACTATTATGGTGAGCATATAAGATTTAATGGTTGCTACCGGATAGAACTCTGTAATAACCAGAGGAGCAGCATTATGGAAGGAATAAAGTTAAGCCCTAGCTGATCTTTACTTAGGGCTAGAATTGCAAGTCATCACTATTAGTCGTAAAGTGTATTTTATTATATAAATTCTATATAATATCTAATATATAAATTCTTTTTTAGGAAGGATGCTTGGTACTACCACCTGCTTAGGACCCTGTAATTAATGAAATTAAAAACCCAAGCATACCACTGCAAGACTTCTAGACACAGTAAGTTCATTCTGTAGATCGGACAATAAATAAAAATTAAAAATCTGAAGGTACTCCGGGTTAACACTGACATTGGGACGTCGGTCACCTCAGTCTGCCGTAACCATGGGTGCTGGAAAGCACCCGAAATGTCTGGAATTAAAAATCAAAGAAATAAAACGCAATAAAATCGATAAAAATAGTTGTTAAAAAAACTGCATTTGTGAAAATAAAAACTTCAAATATTTTCAAAACCCCGACTTTTTTTAAAGCAATTCCTTTACCATTTCATTGTTTTAATTGCATATTATCATATCTATATGCTTTTATATGTGGGCACTCATGGCCGAAGTGTCTATGAAGACTGGGCATTCCCCTTTCATTACAATTTTATACTAAAACACTATGTATACTAAAACACTAATAAAACATTAGAAAAATCCAAAAATCAACACAATAACATTCATGCGTAGTATTCAACGTAGATTATAAGTAAATATTCATAGGATAACAGCTTTTTTTATTGAACTAGAGGATAGAATATTTTATATTGATTATATAACGCCAAACTTCTTCATAGAAAATTAGTCCCTATATAAGTTTTTATGGGTTAAAGTGCTGTGGGTTGGTGCGACCTCATGAGATCGCTAGGAATTTGATGGAATATGGCCGCGGTCTCATGAGAGATTTAAATGGGGGGTTTAGAGGTTAAAAAATTTAAGGACTAATTTTACTGTGACTAAGTTTATTTGTGAAATAATACATGCCAAGAATTACATTCTGAAAGTGCTGAAATGATACCATTCAAAATGTTCAGGTATAGAATATCAATATATTAAAAGGGTCGAATTCGATGCTTGCACACTTCACTGCAATTGCTCTTTAAAATTTTTAAGTTTATTTACCACGTACTGGCCGGTAAAGAGAAACATCGTCAAAAAAACCATAGAAAAATTACAATATTTCGAAAGCATGGAAGTCTGTATGTAAGCTGTTTATTAACCCTTTAAATGTCCATGTCTCGTATGTCCATTAGTCTATAGAGTTTACACCTCAACAAGTCCACTGCTGTTCTTAGACCTTCCCCGTATAATGCCATAAAACTCGATACTGAGCCACCTGCATTTACCTTTCAACTTTTCGCTTACTGTACGTAGAACCATATCTACACATTGCTTACAGGTACGAGGCTGAAAACGAATAACTGTTGACTTTTATAATCACTAAAAACCTCGAAAAATAGGGTTTTCAATAGCTGTTGGTAAATTATGAAAATATACAATAGCAATAACCTAAGAAAATCTTCGCGTGGGTGTCGTAAGAGTCTACGGAAAAATCGAATGAATCTATGCCAGAAAATCTTATAGCTTGCTTTAGATAGGGATATACCAATCTCGTTTAAGTCAGACGTAAATTACCCATATCAACGACAGTTTGCAACTTCAAAGATCTAGACGTATAGTTTTATGATATTCCAACCGAATATTTTACAGGATAGATACATTTCTATAAGGGTTCACAAGTTGACAAATGTTAAGATATAACAACATCATAAAACCATATTCTATGGTTATTTAAAAAATCAAACACTTTTGTAATTAGATCATCTTAATCAATCACATCTTATAAATTTCATTTTCGTATTCATATAAGCCAATGTTAAGAGTTAAGATATTTTTAGATTTAAAATTAAAGGGATACAACGAATGACAAAGTTATACCCGAGTTAAATATTATTTTAAGTTTCGATAACGTACATAGTGTTATGAAACATTTCACTTTCGACACAATGTAATTACAGACAAATACAACGTCATATCAGATACTGACAATCGATGTTTTACCATTGTTCTGTAATGAAATGTACACAACGTAACTATGAGTGACATTACAATTTAATAAAGCTAAATAGATTTATACTAGTTTCGATTTAGCAGTGCCGATGAACACGCAAAAGAGCTACCATGAAGTATATATTAATATTGTCAATAATTTTAATTTTTAAGAATAAAAGTGTTGGTGCTAATAATATATTTCATTATGTCACAGAGAAAATGAGTGACTTTGTCGATACAATAATATATACATTTAGAAATATCAGTGATCGAGTATCCAAATTCTTTCAAAGTCATGTGAAAATTGTAAAAGCAACGAAACCGCCAAAAAAATATTATAAAAGTGAAAGAAGCGCGAGTACTTACAAACCCTTCAAATTAACAACTAAAGAACATACTACAATTAGTGAAATAATTCCGTCGCGTCACTTCAAAATGAAATCTGATCCAACGTCTTACATGTCAACACCACAACTTATTACTTTACATGGGAGGCGAGTGGAATCGCATATTGTCTTAACTGAAGATGGGTATTTTTTAACTTTACATCGAGTAATGACACCACATGTTCAAAGTGCTTCGGAGCTTGAAAACAAAACGGTACTGTTACATCATGGACTACTCGGCAGTTCTGCTGATTGGATTTTACTTGGACCAAAAAAATCTTTACCATATCTTCTCTCTAACCTTGGCTACGACGTGTGGATGGCAAATGCAAGAGGTAACATTTATTCACGTGGACATGTTTCGAAAGATACCAATTCATCAGATTTTTGGAGGTTCTCTTGGCAAGAAATGGGACAGTATGATCTACCAGCAATTATTCATTATATTAGATTAGTTAAAAATACTAGCGACCCTATAAGTTACGTAGGACATTCTATGGGAGCTACCGCTCTTCTTGTCTTGTTATCAACTGAACCCATTTTTAATTCCTACCTCAGTATTGGAATTTTGCTGGCACCACTTGCATTTATGGTAAATAGCCAGGGGCCACTAAGAATGTTTAGCCCAGTTGCTTCTCGACCACCACCATTGCTTTTGCAAGTTGTGGGTGACGGAGAATTTATGCCTTCAAAGGAAACACCAGATTGGTTGGCATTTCGACATTGCACTGGTCCTCAAATATTTTGTAAAAATCCACTACTATATCTTACTGGCGGGATACTTCAAGAACACTTTTGGGATGAAGGCCTGAAGAATAGAGTACTGAATCATGTTCCAGCTGGTGGTTCAACTTACACTATTCTACATTACGCTCAAATTGCTAAAAATGGGAAATTTCATAAGTTTGGCGACGTCGTCGCCGAGTTTCCTTTAAACAGAATAAGTTTACCAATAGCATTAATAAGTTCTAGCGACGATTGGTTGGCTACTGTACCAGATGTTAAAAGGCTATATTTCGGTCTTTCGAATCCTATTGATCATCATGTCATAAAGAATAATAATTTAAGTCATACAGAATTCGTGTGGGGACCAGGTGCTGATGTTTTGGTATTCAGAAAAGTTATTGATTATCTTCAAAATGGATTAAGTTTGAGCGTGATCAAGTTAAATGTAGTTTAAATATATAAAAAATAATATGTATTATTTTATTTTTTTTTAATTAAGTGAATGTAAAGGATTTAGTTTAGATCGAATTCATAATTGTTTTTACGGAACTATATTGTATTGTTTTACGAATAAATAAATTTAAACGCTAAATTATTTCATATTATTATAAACTATTACAACACTCAACAACTAACTGGATTGGGTTCCTAAGTGAAGACGAAAAACCTTTCTTTTTATAGCTAATAACATCTGATGAGGAAAGTTTTACTTAGTCTCACCTATTTCAGAGACTTAAGTTAATTTCGTACTTGATGAAACATGCTCAAACAACAATATATTTAAAAGTATATAAGTGTAATATGCCAAATAACATGCCCTATTCAAAAAATGAAGAACTTTGATGCAAACAAATTTGAGCTTTTTTTCATTCAACACACATACATAAATTTAGTTTAACAGTCATACTTAGGTACTATATATGTGAATAGGACATCTAATTTAGCCCACATTAGATGTCCTTGTGTAAAACACCTAACGCTGGAGTTTCCTGCAATATTTTTTTTGTATATTATATATTTTAATGTAGTAGGTACATGTTTAATTACAAAGTATTTGATTACATGGAATATTTGAACTTGTGCTTTATAGTCATGAAAAATGTTTTATGAGAAACTGAAGTCGTTTAAATTGATCTCACGGAATCAAAACAATTCCACTAATTCACATTCTATCGGAATGATGCTCACAATTCAAAGGTTTTTAGAGTACCTATTTTAATTGCAAGTGTTATTTATTCTTTGCATAATTCGGGTGGATTAAGATTCCAGGATAAAATAAACCTATCTTTTAAAAGCACTTTCTAAGGAGTGACTCCAGAAGATTGCGTTTGGTTTAAGGAGATTTGGCAGACTGTTTTCAAATAATTTGGATACTTCAAGGTTATTGACAAACTTTGTTAAGTATATAACTTAGAAAAACGCAGTTGGAGTGGTTTAGTAGACAAATAGATAAATAACGACGGGCTGTTTTCGGTAACTCCACATATAGGCGCGTATTTTGCGTATGGGCAGGCATAATGTAATTTTTCGAGCCATGAAACCTCCTCGAAGAATTTCAACAGTCCTTTGATGCTGTGAGCAACTTCAGGGAGTGATTCCGGCACGCTGAGATGTTTAACCTTGTATGCAGCGACCTCCTGACATGTCAACAACACGTGGGCCGCCGTTTCTTCCTTCCCAATACATGCCCTGCACAGGGGACTATCTGTAACGCCTATGGTATATACTCGTAAATGTTTGTTAAAAGAGCCATGTCCTGTGATAGCACTTGTTACTATACTGATCTGTCGCTTACCCCCAACCCCAAGCGGCTAAGTTACCTATACTAACTAACACCAGATGGGTACGAAGTGGAAAAGGAAAAGTTTTGCGAAACACCTGTCAGAGGTGTTCAATTCAAATCCAAGCCTGAATGCTGAAGCTGAAAAAAAAATAAAATTTTAAGCCAAGACTTCCAACTGTATCTCCCACCAAAAGCTGTAACGATAAATGAAGTCATAAACACTGTCAAAACTTACCAAATAATAAAGCGCCTGGTTACACACTGATAACGAAAGAAGTGTTAGTGCAGCTCCTGGAAAAGGCTCTAGTCTATCTTACAACCCTGTTTAATGGTATCCATAGAGTTCAATACTACACAATGCTGTGGAAAATTTTACTTATAATAACGATCCACAAGACTGGAAAGCCAGGAGAAGAAGTAACATCCTACAGACCGATAAACTTCCATGTAACACTCTCAAAAGTATTCGAAAAAACCTGCTGCAAGAGTAACGCCCATCCTAGTAGAAAAACAAGCTATATCTAAAAATCAGTTTTTTATGTAGACAACAACACTACAATAGAAAAAGTGCACAAAGTGTGCGAACAAATACAGAAATCCTTGGAATCCAATAATTACTGTTGAGCCCTCCTGGACATCAAACAAAGTCTAATTTAAGCGACTACTCTCTAAGATCAAAACAACATTAACTCACGGCTTCTACCTATTCATGCGGTTCGACTTATCCGACCGTATTTTCCAAGTACGTGATGATGGAGAAAGATCGACGTTTTACGATATAAAAGTGTCCAAGTCTTTACATATCACCATCACCTTGTGGAACGAGAACTGCCCTCCAGTGACGCTGGGAAACAGTGTGTTTCCACAAACCAATCGGTACGATATCTCGGTATGCATCTTGACAGGAGAATTATCTGGAAGAAGCACATAAAAACCGATAGAGACGAACTTAACTTAAAAATATACTTTGGCCAATGGCTCTCAATTTGGTATTGTCCTCGAAGAATAAACTATTCATATATGAGACCACCCTAAAGCTAGCATGGACCTATGGCATCCAACTCTGGAGAGCGCTTATAACACCAGTATAAAAATCATACAACGAGTTTTAAACGGCATACTGCGAGAGATATCCAATGTATGGTACATTTGATATCTGTCGCAGTATGCCGATTTGTGATAAATAATGAAATTCACGAGAAAAACCTCTAGCTTCTTCCGCTTTCGCTCTAAATTAGGCCGTACGTAGCACCACCAGTGGCGGGTGCCGATTGCTGGGTCGGAGAAGACCCTGCTGCACCAAGTCAGCTGGTGGGAATAGCGGATGCGAGGTGCTGCTGGGTGGTAGTGGAGTTACTCGCGCTGCTATTTGCCATCATCAATGTAAGAAGCGTCGGTTAACGGGAGACGCCCAGACCCGGCGCCGTTAAATGGCGACGCCATATGCACAAGCGGACCTTTGCGCCCTGAATTAAGGCGATATATTATTTTTTTATTATTATCTTATGTCTTACTTTTTTCATCAGCCATTAAGTCAAAATCCACTGCGAGACACGATTCGTTCCCGTTATAGGGTGGATAATCGCCATGTTTTGCAGGCGTATATGGGAAAGCAGTACCAGATGCCTTTAGACTTTGATGCTTTCTCTCGCCAGTATTATGTCTGGTGGAATCAGGATAGTTATTTATACATACATACATACCTAAACACTCACGCCTGTCACCCAGACGGGTAGGCAGAGACTACAGACTTCTATTTGGCACGATCCTGACACACCTCTCTCGCCTCCTTCAAATCTATACACCTACGCATACATGCTTGTCGGTTAAAGGTACTCCTAATTTGGCCCGTTTTCAATAAATCGCCAATTTGGTCGATAAATTTTCGCCTAGGACGTCCCTTTCCGACTCTGCCATTCACTTCTGCAACATAAATTTTCTTTGTCACTCTTTCCTCATTCATTCTTTCCACATGACCAAAGCACCGAAGCATTCTTTCCTTAATCCTGGTTACAACATCATCTTGCAAACCACACTCTTCTCTTATTACACAATTTCTTACCCTGTCATTCTGATTTAGCCCTAACATACTCCTTAACGACCGCATTTCTACTGCGTTCATTCTAATCTCGTGCTTCTTCTGTTATTTCTGCGTCTATATGAGCTCGGAGTTCATCCTGGTTCGACAATTTATTGTTTATGAACATTAAAATAAAAGAGCATGCTCAGTTAAAAGTTATCCTTAGAATAAATACTACATAAAAAATAAATAAATATTTTATAACATTTTATAACAGTTTATAATTTATTTGATGGATACCTAATTTTAATCTGACGATTGGAAAATAAGCCCTAAGTCGTTTTAAAATATCTAAGGATTAATAATATTTTAAAAAGCAAAACTTAATTAATTTTGAATATTCAGTATTAAGTAAAGTACAGTTCACCTTGAAAATTCAATTAACTTACTAATGATGTTCTTAAATTATTTAAAAAGTAATAAGTAATTAAATAGAAGGCAATTTTAACATAAACACTCACGCCTGTCACCCAGAGGGGTAGGCAGAGACTACAGACTTCCATTTAGCACGATCCTGACATACCTTTCTCGCGTCTTCCACATCCATATACCTACGCATACATGCTCGTCGGTTAAGGGTTCTCTTTGAATTTGACCCATTTTTAGTACGTATATCGCCATTGGCGAAGGCAATCTTATTTTAATTAATAAAATATAGAGTATAAGTTTTATGCATAATAGGAATGTGGAGCGTATAATTATGACAGTAAGATCACGAAAAGTATTATCGTAATAGATTTTATATAAAGAATGAAGATAGTCAAAATGAAATATAGCTTTTAGCTATAAGACCTATTTTTTTCTTTTTTTATCGTTTATGTAATGTTTTGGTGGTTTAATATACACATTATAATAAGGGATATAAAGGGCTGACTTTTTGCCTGATGGCATTCTCTGCTAGTCAATCCTGAACAATTTGAGAAACTGTGGCAGATGTAAGCAATCACTTCATATATTTAATGAATATGTAATAACGACATAAGATACAATGACATGCAAATAATATAATACAATTAGTAAAAATATACACACTTACTTAATATCTACTATATATTAATTAAATTAAATTTATGACCGTGGTAGAGCCACGCGGCAGCTTTGCTGTTGCACGAATATCGGCGTGAAGTGGGAGCTCTGCTTCCGCGTTTCGTCTGGTGAGTGCAGGTGGCCGGAGGCCCAAATCCCCCCCCCCCCCATCAACATGGCAGCGGAGTTAAATAATGATAGACTACCTCAGGAGGGTACCAGCACCCCTGGAGAATCCCTCGCTGAGCGTCCACGACCATGTTTCTCAACTTCTGAGCGTGGGTGCTCAGGCTGCCTCGCGTATTCCGGGGGGGGGGGGGGGGGAAGTCCGCTCAAGACTACAACTGCTCGGGGCAAACGGAGCAACAAGACCAAGGCGACCCCTGCTACGCTGTCCGTGAATTTCTGCAATATCAGGGGACTTCACTCTAACTTAAACGCCGTCCACTACCATCTCGAGACGGCGAGGCCGGCTCTGTTCTTTCTGACCGAGACGCAGGTGTCCTCTCCGGCTGATGTCTCGTATCTCTCCTACCCGGGGTACAAACTGGAACACTCCTTTGTGCCTCGGGCTGGAGTTTGCGTTTACGTCAGAGAGGACATCTGTTCTCGACGCCTCGGCAGACTTGAAGGTTCGGACCTGTCCATCCTTTGGCTACGCGTAAACAGCGACGACCATCCGCGCGTCTACGGGTGCCTCTATAGGTCCCATAGCGGTAATGCGGAAACAGACGGACTCTTCGACCAGACCAGATCCCCTCTGCAGAGATCGTGATCCTCGGCGACTTTAACGCCCATCACGCCGAATAGCTTGGTTCACGTTTAACCGATCATGCGGGGAGATCTGTTCATGATTTTGCCTTGGCATATGGTCTGACACAACTGGTTACTTCGCCTACGCGGATTCCAGATGTGGAGGATCATGCACCTTCCCTGTTGGACCTTCTAGCGGATGTCAGATTTCCGTCGACACCCCTTTAGGCTCCTCGGACCATTGTCTGGTCCGGAGTGTTGAGTGTTGAGTGTTGAAATCGCGTTTGCATTCTGCAGGCTGCCGCCGTGTTTGGCACTATAGGTCAACCGATTGGGATGGGATGCGGTTTTTCTTTGCATCCTACCCTTGGGGTTGGGTTTTCTTCTCGCCAGATGATCCCAACATTGTTGCGGATTCTGTTGCTGATGTGGTTCTTCAGGGTATGGAACTTTTTATTCCTTCCTCTGTGGTGCCCATTGGAGGCAAATCTCAGCCATGGTTTGGTCGCTCTTGCAAAATAGCATCATGCTATAAGCAGGAGTGCTACCAAGCCTGGGCTGTTGCATCAGGGTCCCGGGATGTAAACACCAGCGCTTTAAAAAAGAAGTATAATTCCGCCTCTAGGTCCTTCAAAGAGTCGTTGCCAAAGCAAAGTCAGAGCACATAGGCAGAATTGGCGAGAAACTAGTTTGCCTTCCTTCTGAAACCCGTGCATTCTGGTCTCTCGCCAAGGCTGTCCAGGGGAATTTCAGTCAGCCATCTCATCAGATTTTCTCTTTAAGAGAAAGCCGATTTTCTAGGCTCTTTCTTTGCGTCTAACTCGACTCTCGATGACGGGGGGAGTACGCCGCCGACCATCCCGCGGTGTGAGTGCTCCATTCCGGAAGTGCACTTCACACAGCGCTCGGTTCGCAAAGCACTCCTCTCCCTGGACATCCACAAGTCAAGTGGGCCTGACGAAATCCCCCCAATTGTGCTGAGGACGTGTGCTCCACAGTTGGCACCGGTTTTAACGCGTCTTTTCGGTACTCCTACTCCCTAGGTGTAGTCCCAAAATCATGGAAGACGGCTTACGCCCACCCGATCCCTAAAAAAGGCGACCGCTCTGACTCGTCCAACTACCGGCCAATCGCCATCACCTCCTTGTTCTCCAAAACAATGGAGTCAATTGTAAACTGCCAGCTCATGAGGTACCTTGAAGATCAGCTGATTAGTGACCGCCAATACGGTTTTCGCCGTGGTCGGTCAGCTGGTGATCTTCAGGTCTATCTAACTCACAGATGGGCAGAGGCAGTAGAGTTCAAGGGGGAGGCATTGGCCGTTAGTTTGGACATTGCGAAGGCCTTCGATCGGGTTTGGCACAAAGCGCTTCTTTCGAAGCTCCCTTCCTATGGGCTTCCCGAGAAATTGTGCGATTGGATCACCAGCTTTCCTGCAGATTGGAGTATCAAGGTCGTTGTAGACGGTGCAAGCTCCGATTGCAAGCCTATTTAATGCTGGTGTTCCACAGGGCTGCGTGCTATCGCCAACGCTGTTTCTTCTGCATATCAATGATATGTTGCATACCCGTAACATTAATTGCTATGCAGATGACAGCACTGGTGATGCTCTTTACACTGGCCGAGCCAATATTTCTCGGGAAAACGTCTCCGAGTGCCGGGACAAACTTGTGTCTGAAGTCGAGTCCTTGCTGAACAGAGTCTCGGATTGGGGACGACTAAATCTAGTCCAGTTTAACCCCCAGAAGACACAAGTTTGCGCGTTAACACCTAAAAAGAACCCCTTTGTCGTATCCCCTCAGTTTCAAGGCACTCCCCTTGTTGCCTCAGATAGTATCAGAATCCTCGGCGTCGACATATCGAGTGACGTGCAGTTTCGTGGTCACTTGGAAGGGAAGGCCAAATTGGCCTCTAAAAAGCTTGGCGTGCTCAGCAGAGTGGGACAGTATTTCATGCCGGCACACCGCCTGTAACTTTACAAGGCGCAGGTTCGGCCGCACATGGACTACTGTTCCCATCTCTGGGCTGGGGCTCCCCAGTACCAGCTCCTTCCACTCGACCGCATCCAGCGCAGAGCGGCTGGAATCGTCGACGACCGAGTGCTTTCCGAACGGCTCGATTCACTGGCGCTGCGAAGAGATGTTGCATCTCTTTGCGTAATTTATCGCATCTATCACGGGGAGTGCTCTGAGGAATTGTTCGGATTAATACCAGCCGCCAAATTTCGTGAATGCACTAAACGGCAAACGTCCCGATACCATCCACACCATCTGGATGCTTGGCGGTCCACCACTGTACGTTTCACAAGGAGTTTTCTTCCACGTACAACCTCTCTGTGGAATAGTTTACCACCGGCGATTTTTCCGGACCGATACAACCTGGGGACCTTCAAGAAAAGAGCTTACTCCTTTCTAAAGGGCCGGCAACGCACCCGCAATTATCCTGGTGTTGCGGTTGATCATGGGCGGCGGTAGTCACTTAACATCAGGTGAGCTGCATGCTCGTTTGCCCCTTCTTCTATTAAAAAAAATAATTATATGCTATTCTTGCTGTATACATTTAGTCTTCATTATAAAAAAAAAAACAGTTTAAAACAAGAAACCTGCAAGGGCACTGCAAATATTTGCAATTATTAATATTACATTAAATTATATTATTAGATACATTTACTAATATTGATATTAGTAATAAAAACTATCGAGACCATAAAAATATTATCTATTCCCATTTCCTATTTCCTACCCAATCACTAAAAACTCCTGTAAGGAGTAATAACAGTTTCTGGTAAATATTTTTTTTTATAGAATAGGCTGACAAACGAGCACACAGTCCACCTGATGGTAAGTGGTTGCTGCGGCCCATAGACATCTACATCTATCTTCCATTACAAATCAAAATGCAGATGCGTTGTCAGCCGTGAGGACTGAGATGGAATGCTTCATTTCCAGTAAAAAGGGTCTCCGGTTCTCTACACTCACCATACGAAATACAGCAGCATTAAGCTACTATTTCACGCTGGTACTATTTCGCGAGCCGACCCATTCGTGCTACAACTATACTACTAATATAATTGCAGCATGGCTCTACCACGTATAAAAAATACCACGTATAAATATTTATTAACTTCCTTTAAAAAAATTATGCTCTTAATGCTTGTGATACATGTATGTGGTATTGGAATTTTATATTTTTATTCACTAACATAAAATAAATAATAAATACATGAGCAGGCACTTCTAACCAAAATCTATAAATAAATAAAATAATATAATACAAAAATAAAATAACACAATACAAATTAAAACACATACACTAAATATCACTTATAAGGGGAAAAAGAGGAAAAAAGAACAATAGTCGGATTACTCAGGTGGTATTATTCTTATGACAGAATTCTCAAACTCATAGAACACTATATACATTATATAATAAATTTCTCATTTTCTAATGGACACAAACTAGTCTTTTAAAATAATTCCTGTTACTAGTTTTCTTGATATCAAGATGAAAGAGGAATTAAAGAACTAACTACTAACGTATGCTGAAAATAAACCTAATGCAATTGTTCAGATCGCGCTCCAACTTATCGAGATGTTGAGATAGATCAGTATCAATGTGTGTGATCAACATACATCCGCATAACCAATAATGAGTAATATCAAAGTCTGGATAAGTAGAAGTTTAGTTTTAAAAGACAGTCTTTGAGATGGCAATGAGAACGTAAGGTTGAAGTAACTTTACGGCTTATTACAGTAACTTGGACTGCCTTGGAGCTTAAGATATGGTCTATATATGAAATCCAAGATTTTTTACAGAATCACAAAATGGCAGCAACGTTCCATTGTAAAATACGCGAGAAAAATTATCGTTTTTAATCTTCGCTAACATTCTGATACTACTTGCTATTGATTAAAATTTGGACGGGTTAACCGAAACACCGTGTCTGTGCGACCAATTTCTTATGACATCAAGTTTGTGGTTTAGTTTGTTAATATTATTCGTTAAGATCATTTAATACTACATAAAGCTGAAAATCATCTTCATACAGATGATATCAACAGTTGAGGACTGTGTGAAAAGTGATAAAACGAGACAGTCCATTTCAGGCCCAGTCTATGTACACTATACCGTAAAAAACGCGAAAAATTCAGAGATTTTATCAAAAATAAAATAAGAGAATAAATCAAACTAAATGACTTGCTTAAAATAAAAATGCAATCTCAATTTTTGATGATTTTATAAGATGGCGCACTTCCAGTCATAAAATTATATGTCAAATGTCATGTCTGAAAAATGACTTGAGTCATGAAATAATGTCGGTAGTGTGATATATTATATTTTCTATTCCAAGCTTGTTTGTGTAGTTGTGAACGTGAATGTATTGTGTTTATTTTGGATTTTTTGGCGATTTGTTTTTTTTATATGGACTTTGGGTCTGTTATTACTTGTTCTGACTCGGCTTTTGTTTTATGGACGTCATGATTTACGTGAGATTTTCATTGATATCGGACATCTGTAGAATCACATTTTGAAAATATTATCAAATATCAAATATCAATACCACAGAAATAATGTCAAATTCATAGATTTGAGTGACCAAAACTGGTGTAATATACTATTTTAATTTATATCCCCACTTGTACAAAACTAGGCCTACGCTTCATACAAATTTGGGCCATCTCATTTTGCATAAAAGAACATTATAGGAAAAGTATTGCGCCTTGCGGCACGCCTGTGCAACGTCAGCCCATCTTTAGTACTTTTGTCCTAATCGTACTGATTGCTGACGGCCGCGAAGATACGATGAAAATCATTCCAAAGCTGGTATTGAAAATGTAAAATTAGTTAGGAAGTTTATAAAGATATCTTGGTTAACTGTGCAAAAAATTCTTTGGAAAATCAACAAGCACTACCACTGTAAGTTTCTGCTCATTCATTTACATTATAATGTCGTCGGTGACTTTTATCGAGGCAGTGATAGTACTGTGACCTGAGTAAAAGCCTGACTGATATTTATTCAACAGGATGGGTTTGGTTATGAACATAGAGATTTGCTGATGCACACAGGCCTCCAGAATTTTAGATGGGTATGATAATATTGAAAATAGTCGGAAAAGACATTGTCTTGAGTCTAAGGAATATTTTATAATATGTGTGATTGCAGTACCTTTTGCACTTAAGGATCATGGATACCATAACCTCATGAAACTCATCGCAACCTACAGCCTTGGATTTAATAGCAAATACTGATTTATGAATCTCATTCTCAGTCATTGGTAAGAACTGAAAAGAAAGAATAGGAGGAGAACCATGGATTGAATGGAAGCTTTTGTTGTATAACAAACTGTGAGATCCAAAGGAGAAGTAGAATTAAAGTGATGATTTTTGCTATGCTAGACCGGTGAATTGGCAATCATAGTCTTTATTATTTTATAGTTATTATCGTACTTCTTTAGGAGCTGGGCTGCAGCGTTTGTTTCCTCTGTCGCCTCTTATACATATATTACACTATATTACAACATAACTTATTATTACTACAAAAAAAACTATAATCAAAATCTAGAATAATCTTATAGTCCTCCTAATGTTTTCTTATATTCATTATAAATATTTATACCATAGACTGTGAACTTTACGTGTTAAGCATGTGTTATACATAATGAATATGACAATAAAAACCAAGTAAAACTAGTTTGGTTCCATCACAAATCCTCTCCTCCTATCTCAAATAGCACTACTCCCCGCGGTGTAGTGTCAATAGCGCTGGCCGCCTTGCCTAGCTGAATGGCTATACTTAGAATTTGAGCGATAAAAAGCAACCACAAAATATTCATACTTAGTATTTATAAAATATACAATTTGACAAAGGGTATGAGTAAAAGCAGTCGCTCATAATGTTTGGATTTTATAAGTCTTTATTATTTCAAAACTAGTCTATTGTCTTAATAAGTTATTATTAAAATAAGACGAGGCCCTTTGCGCCAAAAAAGAATCTGAAATAAAAATGTATATAATATTTCAAACGAAACAATGTCGATAGCTGTAACGAACGTCTTCTTTCTTTATATTTTTATTATAATTACCATTAATCCTATTCCAGTTGAATTGAACGCATTTGAAAGTATACTTTTAAAGTTTTGTGGTGGTGCATTAAACTCTGTGATAAAACTGAGAGATGACATCAGATCCTTTTTTTCATCATCTACATGTAAAATCGAAGCAAAAAGGCAAGAGATAAAAAAAATAATTACAACATTTTTTAAGGACTCGGCTGGAACTGTCATGCAACAGCTGCCTATAGGTAATATAGGATCAAAAAATGAAATATCGGATACTTCATCAATTCCAACAACAACTTCAACAACAACGTCTACAACAACTTCGACAACGACAACAACAACTTTAATGCCAAAAAATCCGGTTCGTCGTTCAGAACATATTGGGACGTTTAGTAATTCATTATTGTCTGATGTGACAAAACTTCACGGTTACATAGCTGAAGCACATAATGTTGTAACACCCGATGGATACACGTTAACTCTTCATAGAATACCAGGACGAGTGGAGACTAAAAGACGAAATAAGAATAGAACAATAATTCTATATCATGGATTATTGGGTAGCTCTGTGGATTGGATTTTACTGGGCCCCAACCATTCACTTGCTTATTTGTTGAACGATGCTGGTTATGATGTATGGTTAGCTAATGCTAGAGGAAACAAATATTCAAAAACTCATGTTACTAAAAGTGTATACTCATCGGAATATTGGGATTTTTCGTGGCATGAAATTGGATTATATGATTTATCATCTATAATAGATTACGTGAAAGAAAACACATTGGTAAAATCTCAAATATATTTTGTAGCTCATTCAATGGGTGCTGCTGCTTTAACAGTTCTTCTATCGACATTGCCCCAGTATAATACTATTCTAAATTTAGTAATATTACTGGCACCACTTGTATTTATGCAACAAGCTAAAGGCCCCTTTCGTATAATATCGGAACTACAAAGTTTGGACTATAATGCAACATTGAAGATTTTAGGTGAAAATCAATTTATCCCATCAGAAAAATTCATAAAAGCTTTAACGAGGAAATTTTGTAAAGGTGATATAAAATTGTGTGAGAACCCTTTACTTCTACTATCAGACGGTGGTAAGGTGATATCCGACAGTACACGGATGAAAAATATTTTAGCACATGTGCCAGCTGGAGGTTCTACTAAAACAATAATGCATTTTGGTCAGTTGATAAGCAGTGGTAGATTTGAAATGTTTGATGGTGGCTCGACAATGAATATAAAAAAATACGGAATTGCGTCTCCACCGAAATATCACTTAAGAGAAATTAAATTACCAGTCGCAATTTTCAGTTCACACGATGACTGGTTATCAGCGGTACCTGACATTATTAAGTTTTTGTCTTACATTCCAAACCCTGTCATCCATCACATAGTGCAAAAGACGTCTAAAGAATTCAGTCACTTCGATTTTGTATGGGGCAAAGAAGCACCTGAATTGGTTTATAAACACATTTTTGATATCTTGAAGCAATATTAAATAAAACTGAGATTTTTTCGAAGCAAGAATCTGAAATATGAACACGATCCATGCATAAAGTAGTTTTAGTGAAATAAGTTATAAGATCTTTCTGCTTTCGTATTGAAACAGTAAAAATATATTTTCACAATGTTAATTTATTTTAAAAATAATCATATAAAATGCATATAGAAAATATTATAAAATCTTTTTATTTTTATTTTGAACAGATGAACTTGGTTTTTTACAATCCTTTCTTGAATGTAGTAATGTTATATTAGCCCTGTAAATTCATCATGCAAATATCTATAATATTAACAAATAAGATAACCTTATCTTAGAAATGAAGATATCCGCCGTAAAACGAGAGTGATCTACAATACCCAACTGATTACTAAACTGAAGTGGCAATGGGCCGACCATTTAGCTCGAAGAACCGACGACCAATGAGGAAAAAAGGTCAGCGAGTGGCAGTCTTGTACCGGTAGGCAAATTGTAGGGCTACCCCTCAGTAGATAGAGTGACGAACTGGTAAGACATGCAGGAAGTCACGACCGTGCTTTGTGGCATGCCTTGGGGGAGGCAGTGAGGCCTTCAGCAGTGAATTTGTGAAAGGCTGTAATGATGATGATGATGATCTTGTCATATATAAATATTTTATTTAGTTATTTTGCAATGTAGTGTTCATGCATACATTGGGCCAAATCATGAAACACACTAGGTACTCGGCAAACCTCCCGATACCATCCACATCGTCTGGGTGCTTGGCGGTTCACCACTGTACGTTTCACTAGAAGTTTTCTTCCGCGTACAACCTCTCTGTGGAATAGTTTACCACCGGCGATATTTCTGGACCGATACCGTGTGTTCGTTTGCCCCTCTAGTATATAAAAAAATGGAAATACTTGTTCCGTGCCTGGGTCGAACTAGAAGCCCATAAAACCGCAGCCCAACGCATAGCTACTGCGATATTAAGCGCTCATTTGTTGATATTTGTCTCTTTCATATATTAGTGCTTAGTCACGATCGTTTTTTAATTTTCATAATGTTCAATTAACCAAAAGTCGCAGTCGTATAGAAAGACCAACGAAAAAACAAAGTTAAGTAGACGAAATGGAATTAGGCAGTTAATTCTGCCGAATTAATGTACTCCCCGAATACATTTAAAAATCTGTAAAAAGCTGTGCTAGCTTAGGACCCTACAATTGCTTGCATTTAATATTATATTATAATTAGTTACCCGCGACATCGCCTGGGTGGAATATATAAATGTGACCTTATTTAAATGTAAGGTAATAATCAAGGCCAATTAATTTTAACAATTTTTCAATATCTCAAAAAATCTCTAAGTTTTTTGGACAAAATATAGCCTAGACCACTCCTGGCACAGCTCTTTATTTGATCATGAAGTTGCATTGATATTGAGCTATTATGTACTACGTACTAGACTCGACACTGTATTTAGTTGTGCTGTCCTATTCAAGAGTGACTGTGTAAGTGCGGCGTTATCGTCGCGATATATATATATATATATATATATATATATATATATATATATATATATATATATATATATATATATGACGGCATAACGACAGCGTCGTCGTACGCCGGCACAGCTGTTAACTGTAAACAGCACGTGCACCGATCACGCCACCGGCGCGCCGCACGCTTTCCCCCACCGCCCCACTACTCGACTTGCTTTGCAACGGGTATAAAACGAACGCACAGCGACGGATCGGCGGTCTCGGCTCTGACGTGACTCGGTGCACTAGTTGTACTAGGTTGTAGCTTATCCTAGACGCGCGCAGATAATTAATATAGAATTGATTATTATCTTTAATTGTAATAGTGCAATTTATAATTAAATTAAATAAATAGTGTTCCTTAAATCTCTGCGACTACTTATTCAGCATGGACCACCTTTCTCCTACATCAGAAGTGGGATCAGATCCACCCTCACACCATAATGTTTTGGCACAACCACCAATCTCTTTCTTCTCTGGAATGGAAACAATGTTCAAAAAAATGGCTGATAGCATAAATTCCCAACAAAACTCTTCATCTACCATACCGACAGTTTTGGTATCTTTCGACCCCGATATCCCAGAGTCTGATATCAGCAACTGGTGCGCATTAAGCGAAATGATCATAGAAAAAAGAAAATTAGAAGGTGTCGACCTTATCATTGCACTAACTCATTCTCTTAAGGGGCGTGCTGCTACCTGCCTTACAAAAATACAACCTGACAAAATTTCTTGGCCCACCATTAAGGAAATGCTTATCTCAAATTTTTGTAAACCTATGATGATGCAAGATCATTTCGATCAAATAATTAAGTTTCGCATTTGTAATAAAGATAGTCCCGCTGAGGCCGGCTTGCGTTTATGGCAGCTGATTGAAAGAATCCCTGATGCCAACTTACCCGAACACGTTATCACTGGTTTTGTGATCTCTGTTTTATCCCAATGTGACGACAAAATTCGTCGTGAATTGAATTCAGTTGTCGTAAACGATAAGCATCAACTTTTTCGTATCTTGCGGGGAATTTCACTTAAAAGGTGCAGTGACGAGTCCGTCGCATCAGAAATAGAACCCAAGAAGATTCGAACGTCCACAATGTTTAAGGGTAGTTGCCACTTCTGTGGAAGAGTTGGACACCGCGGTTTCGAATGTCGTGACAAACATCGTTTCACTAATAAAAATATCTCTGTATCGCATAAACCCGAGCAAAGGAAGGCTATGACATCCTGCTACATCTGCCATGACACCAGCCACATAGCCAGCAACTGTCCTAAGCGACTTATCAAGAAAGAAGACGCCCCATCGAGCAGCAAGCAAGTCAACCTGTGCTCCAAGGCAGCTCGCGGTACCCTGGAAACTAGTGGTATGAAATTGTCGTTTATTTTTGACTCTGGTTCAGAATGTAGTCTCATTAAACAAAGTAAAAGTGATCACCTTGAGGGTGATAGGTTTCATGATCAGATTCTATTAAAGGGTATAGGGGTCAATAGCATTATATCTCCTTTGCAAGTAAGATGCTTGGTTTGCATTCAGGGTTTGCCTTTAAATGTCACTTTTCACGTATTACCGGACGAATGTACAAACGAAGAGGTTTTGTTAGGACGTGATATATTGCAAAACGAAGTTTCTGTGGAAATTAATAGTAACTCAATACATTTTTCCAAGCCCAAGATAACAAATTTCTGTACAAAGCTGAACAATGGACTACAAACTATTGATACTGACTTAACAGGCTCCGACAAAGAAAAGCTTATAAGTATTTTAAATAAGTATTCCAACAATTTTATTAGCCAGCTACCAACCACGCAGGTTACCACAGGCGAGTTAAAAATTCAACTTATTGACCCAAGCAAAATAGCTCATAGGCGACCTTATAGAATATCCCCTATGGAGTTAGAAATCGTTAATAATAAAGTCAAAGAACTTCTCGATGCAAAAATCATCCGAGAGAGTTCTTCACCCTTTGCAAGTCCCACTTTGTTGGTAAAAAAAAGATGGTAGTGATCGTTTGTGTGTTGATTATCGCGAGTTGAATAAAAATACGCGTTCTGATAGCTACCCACCTCCATTGATTAGTGACCAAATAGATAAGCTACACGGAGCAAATTACTTTTCAAGTATAGATATGGCCTCGGGGTTTCATCAGATCAAAGTTCATGAAGACTCAGACTCACCAATCGGTCAGTTCGAATATCTAACTATGCCTTTTGGGCTTCGAAATGCCCCACAAGTCTTTCAAAGAGCCATCAATTCCGCACTTAAGCCCCTCGACGATGACAGAATCCTAGTTTACATGGATGACGTACTCTCTGTATCGGAAACGGTCAGTGAAGGTTTAGCGAGGCTAGACAAATTACTAGAAACACTTTCTAATTCAGGGTTTTCTTTCAAGTTTGATAAATGTTCATTTATGAAAAAGAAGATCGAATATTTGGGATATACGATTTCTTCTGGAGAAGTTAGACCAAATCATCGGAAAATAGAAGCTTTGCAAAAATTGCCAACCCCAAGCACTGTTACCCAAGTAAGACAGTTGATTGGCTTGGCCTCTTATTTCCGTTAATTCATTCCCAATTTCTCTAAATTACTAAAACTTCTTTACCCTTTGACTGCCGCAGGGAAAGGGAAAATATCATGGACCCCCGATCACAATAAAGTTCTAAAAACTATAATCACTTATTTGACAACCGAGCCTGTTCTTAAAATATTTGATCCAAAGCTTCCCATAGAACTTCACACAGACGCGAGTAGCGAAGGTTACGGCGCAGTTCTGATACAAAAAGTAAATCATTTACCTCACGTGATTGCTTACTTTAGCCACCGAACAACTGGTGCAGAGAGTCGTTATCACTCATACGAGCTCGAAACTTTGGCGGTAGTTAAGGCTGTAGAGCATTTTCGGCACTATTTGTACGGTCGTAAATTTACAGTTTTTACTGACTGCAGTTCTCTAAAAGCTTCTCACTCAAAGAAAGACTTGATGCCCAGAGTACATAGATGGTGGGCTATACTGCAGTCCTATGATTTCAATATAGTTTATAAAGAAGGTAGAAATATGGCTCATGCCGATTTTTTTCACGTAATTTTGCTCATGACGATCTATCTCCAAGTGTCAATCAAACACCAAAGATCGTTAATCTTACAGAGCTGGAAAAGGGATGGCTTTTTGTAGAACAACAACGTGATTCTGAGATCGCAGATACCATTTCGAAATTAAAGTCCAGTGATTATCCGACTGAAATATCACACACGTACGATATTAGACAGGGCGTTCTCTTTCGAAAAATTGAACGGGGCAAAATTTCAAAATGGTTACCCATTGTTCCTAGATCATTAACATGGACCCTAATCGGCCATGTTCATAATGAAATAAAACATCTTGGCTACGAAAAAACTCTCGATAAATTGTATGATCTCTACTGGTTTCCGAATATGGCAAAATATGTTAAAAAATATATCGATTCCTGCGTAATATGCAAAGCATCTAAGGGACCTTCGGGTGCTCAACAAGTACAATTACACCCAATCCCAAAACCAGCTATTCCATGGCATACCATTCATCTAGATTTGTCTGGCAAACTAAGTGGTAAAAGCGATTTAAAACAATATTGCTCTGTTGCTATAGATGCTTTTACAAAATTTGTAATTTTGGAACATACTACTTCGTTAAATTCTTGTCATGCTATTAAAGCACTGAAAAATTTGGTAAATCTTTTTGGTGCCCCCAAAAGTATAATTGCTGATCGTGGACGTTCATATGACAATTCAGATTTTAAAGATTTTTGTAAAGATCATAACATTCATTTACATCTAATTGCAACTGGTTCCAGTAGAGCTAATGGCCAGGTCGAAAGAGTGATGCGAACTCTTAAAAGCCTGCTCACGATAATAGAATGCGATTCTGATAGCTCGTGGCAGGATCAGATAGGTGAAATTCAATTAGCCCTCAATAGCACACGTTGTAGGGTGACCGGTTTTACACCTATCGAACTAATGTTTGGAATTCACGGTTATACGTGGTAGAGCCATGCTGCAATTATATTAGTAGTATAGTTGTAGCACGAATGGGTCGGCTCGACCGGGGAAGGACCACGCTCTCACAGAATACCAGCGTGAAATAGTAGCTTAATGCTGCTGTATTTCGTATGGTGAGTGTAGAGAACCGGAGACCCTTTTTACTGGAAATGAGGCATTCCATCTCAGTCCTCACGGGTGACAACGCATCTGCATTTTGATTTGTAATGGAAGATAGATGTAGATGTCTATGGGCCGCAGCAACCACTTACCATCAAGTGGACTGTGTGCTAGTTTGTCACCCTATTCTATAAAAAAAAAAAAAATTCAAGGTAATTCCTTAGGGTTATCTAAAATAGCTACTTCTTTCCCAGACAATGAAAAACACAGATTAGACCTTGATAACATTAGAGCAAGCGCGTCAGATAATATCATTAAATTATCACAAGCAGACTCCATTCGCTTCAACAAAGGTAAAGCCAAAATTAAACCATTTTCTATAGGTGATTACGTGTTCGTGAAATCCGAAGAAAGACATCAGACCAAACTAGATAGGAAGTACAAAGGTCCTTTTAAAATTACTGCTGTCTTGACTAATGATCGCTGTGAATTAAAACATATCAATGGGTCAAATCGAATTTTTAAATATTCCCATGAAAACTTAAGAGAGGTGCCCCGTGGCCCCTCTGCTTGCCTAGATATTATTGAAAACTGTAGTGAAGATAACGAAGAACTACAGCAAGGGGATATTAATGATCATGAAATCTATGCCCAACTTGATAATACCTCTGAAACTGATACTGCTGGCTCTAGTACATTAACTGCAGAAAATGACGACTATCATACTACTAGCTCACGTACAATTTCAATTGATTCTGAAGATACCATGTCTGTTTATTCTGAACCTACAATTATAGTAACACAAGCTGATATCCATAGAGCTAATGATGGTAATTAACATGTATCTAGAAAATTATCATTGTAGGGCTTAGCCGGTCCAATGATAAAAGTTAAAGTTTTGAAGGGCATGTTGCCGGACCAAAACTGATTAGTGTTGCAGGGTTCAGAGGAACCGGTCCAATACTAATTGCCTGAAGGGTCGATGTAGACCGGACCAGAGCTGATTATTAATATCTGCAGGGTCATTATAGACCGGACCAGAATATATTGCCGAATTTGTAAAAAATTATGTTTTCGTCAGGATAGTCGAGCGATGTCTACTGTTTCAGAACGATAGTGATTCTGTTGCTGCGTACGAGGACGTCCGCATGTCAGAATGGCCGTGACGGCATAACGACAGCGTCGTCGTACGCCGGCACAGCTGTTAACTGTAAACAGCACGTGCACCGATCACGCCACCGGCGCGCCGCACGCTTTCCCCCACCGCCCCACTACTCGACTTGCTTTGCAACGGGTATAAAACGAACGCGCAGCGACGGATCGGCGGTTACCCGTCATGTCCTACGCGGGCCCCGTCTTTGCCCACGCAAACCCTAACATTTTAAATGAACTCCAAATAGTTCAGAACCTCTTCTGTCGTCGAGCTGCGAACGCACCTTGGTACGTCCGTAATGCCGACCTTCATCGGGACTTAGAGCTCCCAACAATTCAACAGTTCCTTAAAAAACTCTCTGAGAACTTCTTCAAAGCCTCAGAGTCGCACCCAAACAATTTAATTCGTGAGGCGGCTTCTTATGCAGCCCCACCCCCCTCTCGCTATCGTGTCCGCAGGCCGAGAAACTCTCTCTCGGACCCGCCAAATAAACTGTCAAACGACCTGAACTGCCTCCTGGCGGCTCAGACCAGTTCTAATTAAATTAATTATTATTATATCAACTAATATTATTTTGCCTTCGTAGGCACTCCCTCAGCGGCTCTTAGCCGCCTGCGCCCTCTTTTCCCAAAAGAGGGTCGCTCATGATAAGGCACAATAGAGCTTAATCAGCCAGCTGCCTGTCCCCAAAGGCGGTTTTTAGGGGGTATCACTTAGGGTCCCCGGTAGGACAGTGAGTCCCCCATAACCACGATAGACCGGCTATCGTGGTATGCGTAATGCATTTTCCGCCTCCCTACGTACAGGGTAGCCCTTTAATTGCTTCGGGCGCAAAAAAAAAAAAAAAAAAAACGGATCGGCGGTCTCGGCTCTGACGTGACTCGGTGCACTAGTTGTACTAGGTTGTAGCTTATCCTAGACGCGCGCAGATAATTAATATAGAATTGATTATTATCTTTAATTGTAATAGTGCAATTTATAATTAAATTAAATAAATAGTGTTCCTTAAATCTCTGCGACTACTTATTCAGCATGGACCACCTTTCTCCTACATATATATATATATATATATATATATATATATATATATATATATATATATATATATATATATATATATATATATATATATATATATATATATATTCTCCTGACTCCTAATTTAGTTGTTGTGCATGTATAATAAGTTAAAAATATACTGTGGTCATTTAAAGGTTATAAACTCTTACTAAAGGCACACTCTCGTTATTTCAACAATAGGCCTGTGCCCAGTCGTGGGATATATTAAAGTTTTTAATTTTTCTGAAATTTACAGTTGAGTCTCTTTACCAAGTTAGTGTCATTAACAGTGTCATCGTTTACATCTAATCAACTAAATAAATATCGGAATCGCGTTGGAGTGCAAGATATTTGGAATGGCTAGATAATAAAGATAATGAATAAACTTCAATTGAAATTGCTAGCAGAGAGTTTTGACAACTATGCTGTACACGTGTTTTCGTTGGTAGTGCCGGAGCAGGGCACACGTTGTTGATTTCCCATGTGGGCGATGCTTGGTGTCAACCGTTAAAATGACACGTCAAATAAAACCGCAGCGTTCACTCTACTGCATTCTGGTTTAGCTTAACCTTAATTGATATTTGTTACAGTGATTATAAATAAATTCAATGTAATAAGATTCGAATTGGCAGCGAGCGCAGTTCGCGAAAAACCCAAGTTAGAACCTAGCCGGCAACAGATTCCAAATTTAAAAAGAAATGTTGAAAAGTTTCAATTCTAATTTTAAGTGGTGATTTATCATGTGCTTGACAGTGAAGGAAGATGTAGTGGGGAAACCTGGATTTCTAAGTAAATAAGAAATCAAACTAAGATGTTAACAATTATTTAGCTAGGATCGGCATAATAAATTAATATTATGTATCTTTACTAGTTTTAAGAAAACCTCCCTCAATTACATGCACCATCCCTATCACCAACGACACTTGTTTCACCTCTTAACGAGGCATCCTCAGGTGAAGTGGACTGGTAAGGTTTGTATGTGAAAAATATATTGTTTTGTAACCTGAAATTATATGTAATAGTTGTCATACATTAAATCGATAGTTAAAAGACTTACCAGTATTTCAGTGTCCACTTTATTATTTGTATTCTGAATAATGTTTACTCTGCTCACACATTTATGTGCTGCTATTTACCATGTTTCCTTTCCCAGTTATTCCCACAAACAAATATTGGAACTTCGTCTGCGAGAAAAGGATATGCTTGCAAATATTGATTGTTACTTGAACAAAATCCCATACGGATTTATTGGGTAGTGTGATAACTAAAAACCGAAATGGTTTTATTTTTTACTAGCAACAAAGGTGAGTTCAACTCTGTTTTTTTGGTTATTGAATTGTTTGGCCTAAGACCACTGTTATAGTTTTACAGGTTTTTTTTAATTTAAGTTATACGCGAACGTACTACGGCTAAAAATATTACATAAAAAATATCTCATTATAATTTCAATTAATTTTTTTTCAGTCGATTTACTATACAAGGTTGTCTGGAGATACACGGTAGATTTGTGATTAAAAACATTGGCAGCATCGCTAGCTTGCGATAAAGCAACCACCATGGCTAAAGTTAGTGTTAAAATCCACGCCCGTTGTATGCTTCATATGTCCTTAATAATTGTCTTGCAAAGCAGAAACTGAAAGAAAAGTGCACATGCGTATTGACTCCGCCACACTAAGCTCCCCGCACTGCTCATCCCTCTACTCCTCGCCCAGCCGCGATGTTTACCTCTCTGACCACCACTCACTACTCTACTCATGCAATTAATCTGGACGCTCGTGTGCAGTACAGAGCGTCCAGATTAATTGCGTGAGTACACAATTGTTGTTGAAACTGTGGCAGTATGTGCGCTATATGCATGTTTAGTTTAACTAATGGTGATGGTAAATGATATCTATTCATCGCAATAGAATGATGCTTCCGTAAAGAGCGTTCTATTCGAACTCCGCTCATATTGCCAATACTTTGAATCGCGCCCAAAAATCCGACAAAACGGGGAAACGATGGGCCAGACGAAGACCATGACGTGCGGCATGACAAATATTGCGGCGACTCTACGTCTCTGCCTCCTTTCCTCTTGATGTTGTGACTTGGGACACGTATAAATAATGTACGAGTAAATAGTGAAAAAGCAAATTTATGCTGCAAAAAGAGCTGACAAGAGACGCCCTAGACAGATTTATATAAATCAGATTGGTGAAAAAGTAATATATTCCAAATTAAGTGTACCGTAATAGGCGAGCATGGTACACTCTTAGATATATGGATGTCAAAGAATTAGAAGAAAGGATCATAACAAATGCAAATCCTCTGGGTGACAGGTGTTATATATATATATATATATATATATATATATATATATATATATATAACTTAGAGTAATTACATATGTACATATAAATGTTTATATTTTGGTTGGCAACATTGATGTCGAGATTGTTCATTTCTTTGCTAGATAAAAATGCAGCTATAAAAATCGTAAACCTACCTTTGAACTATTCCCTTTTCAATATAAATAAATAGTTACTCCCTTAAAGGCTAACATAACTTAGAACGTAACGTAGATCAGGTGTTTTAAGTTGGGGTGCCTTAGGTGTGTGACTATAGTGTTGTGTGCTGTGAAATATTTTATTTGCCAAATAGTTAACGGTCACAACTTAGAAAGAAGTTAAACAATAAAAAAAATTTGCTGTAGGAAATAATTAAGCTTTTCATTTTCTTGCTTGTTATAAACAACATAACATAATTACGCTTAGGTATAATCATAGTAAAAATAGAATAGTAGGATAACTCCCGCCCCGTGCGTGATTTAAATGCCTACTGTTGCGGGGTTGTCTCTATTTTTTTAACAGCTAAGTCTCATTTAGTTTTATAAGTACTTATAATATTTACAAACATAATATGTCTGGATACGTATTTCTTTAGTTTCCTCTCAAATAATCAATTTTTAAAAAAAAATGCAGCCTTGCATTAGAACAAATGCTAAGTAATTAAAATACAAGTAAACACTGAGCACACGGTGTAAGCTCAGATTTAATGTTTAAAATTAATTTCATCCGATTTGATATGATAATTAATGTACTTATGACCTAATGAGGTATGTATCTACGTACAGATATAATAATATAACCTATTAATAAAAAGCTAATTTAATTAAATAAGCGCATATATTAATTTGTTTTACAAACAGAGAAAATTAAATGAAAAAAGGCTGCTGAAAGAAGTCTCAAACAAAGGTGATTGCGGAGCGCAGCGGTGGGCGATCCGATCTTCCCGATTCAGCAAGTGTCGTTGTGTGCGTGCTGCGGCTCGTGCGTACGAGTTATTATAGTGTTGCCAGGACTAGCAAGTATAATTTCGGGACGGAAGGTAAAAATAATCGGGAGTTTGGTCTTCACATCGGGACAGCTACAATGGCTACAAAATACAAGTTTTTTGTAGCCTTTTTGTGCTTTACAATTATTATTCGGATCTGATCTCATGAACGAATAACTTTTCATCCAAACATCGTCGTAAAAACTGTATTTTCTTCGTCTATGTTTTTTCGTTTTAGGCAGATCAAAACATTTTTGAACTAGTTGCAGTCTCTGAATTTTTCAAATCACTCGTTTTAATATAATTCTACGATATTTTCTCAGCAGCCGAGAAAAAAAACCTTTCTTTTTTTTCGACTGGTGAGAAAATGTAGTAAAAATATTTTAATGTAGTAATAGCTAACAGATGTAATCATTTTTGTTGTCAAAATTATGGATAATAAAGTATAGAATAAGAAGGTTAGTGAAAATCGGGACATTTGGCGTCCCGATCAAGGGTGAATCGGGACGTGTCACCAAACCCTTGAAAATCGGGACGACTCTCGCAAATCAGGACACCTGGTAACAATAGTTTGTAGTGTCACGTGCCAGGCACGCACACATATTAGCGGTTTTCGGTACATTTCTTAGAAGATAGCCAATTTTACTATAGTGTAATGCACCAATGGCAGGCACTTATAAAATAATAAACACCTTCATTAGACCGTTTCTTCATGGATCGATATAATATATCAAGGAAACGAAAAGAGTCTGCCTTGTATTAACAAATTTACGTTAGTAAATTGCAGTAATAAATATATGATCGCAATTTTAAGTAAAGTATCTCACCATGATATTGATACTACTAATAAAGGACGGGACGTTGCACTGCAGAAGTATCAACTATATAGGTATCGAAGGACAAAACTCAAATAAAAACCTTTGAATGGTGATGTCCCAACTTATAAATCTGATGCTGTGTTGCACTGTCCATACACACGGTTACACCAGATTTGTCGATCGCATCAAGTAACTTGTTGATTGTGTAAAAGCGATCAACATTAAATATTGCTTAATAACTTAAAGAAAAATAACACAAAGACATATTTTCCAGACTACATGCAAAGAAAACGAAGAAATTACGCTAAGGTTGATATTGAGAAATTAAAAAAAGAAAAGAAAATAAACTTCATTTCCTTCGTCATCTGTTTTCTTGGGCGTTAAAACCGTAAATACATATAATCCAAATTTAATAATAATTTTAAATTATAGAAATATTAAGTAACATTTTAAATAGTGAACATGGTTAGGTGGACTTGTCTGAAGATAAAATAATAAAATAAAATCAAGTGAAATATCAATGAATGAACAAAAAAAACATTTTTTAATCAAATACGCCATATTATCCACTGTGCGCACACTCCGTTAGTCCCCCAGAATCCCGCCCTACACCGATCTCACAAAGCCGTACACTACCGCATCAAATAATAACACTCAGTGGAAAGTTACCTTCCATTTTGGGACGCAGTCGATCGATAAAGCAAAGGGCTTATTGATAAACATGATAAATGAGAGGTGATAAATCTAATATTTGATAAAATATGATAGCGTTTAACTTCCCTGACTGCGATACAAAGGTAAGAAATATGTTAGATAAGTGAATTTGTTATTTATAACATATAAGAAACTCACACATCACACATAATACTATAAATAATTGTTTAACCTATTATTTGCCTTCATAAACCCGCGAAAGTCCACTGTTGGGATTGAGCCTCCCTGATTCGCCTTAATCTTAAGGGGAAATATTAAAAATACTACCTCAAACGGCTTAGCAAGACCCTCCGTTATGCCGAAACTACTGCAGCATTTATTCTGAAATAAATATATGGTAAAGTTGAGGATTAATGTTAAGTATTATGTTAGACGAAAACACGATTCCGTAAAATTTTCTCGATAGAAAAATAATCCAAACTCACCTCTAAACCGAACAATAAATCGCTAGTATTCATAAAATACTTTAAATTAAATCATGAAACTTTGCATACTAACTGAACTATAAAGCGGGGCTTATGTTTATTTTTTTTAAATTACCATTATGTTCACCGTAAAAAGAAATTACCTAAACTATCGCCGTCTTGAAGCTTGTTTCCTGCCGCCCGGTTAGGCTTTTGAACGAGGAAGTTGTGTCACTTACGATCAGAATACACATTACGCAACAGGACGACGTAAAATTAAAATGGAAAATAACTGTAATAAAATAAGAAGCGACTGGGTTGGCGTAAATAAACAGGCATAAATATGAGCGACTGGATTGGCGTAAATAAACAGGCATAAATATGATAAACCTAATGAAATAAGTATCTAACGACCTATCTACTTACAGTATTAGTGATTACAAACATGTCGGTACATAGCATACGACGCGTGGGGAAGTGGGGGCGAAATTTGAATTTGAGCTACTATATCCCCTTAAGCGCTTTGCAGGTGTGATGACGATCGCCGTACGCCGTATGTCGACGTCTCTTACCTTTAACGCTACTCATAGGCCAGGCTATTTTGCATCTGGTGTAAATAAGATGGTAATTTTGTAATAAAAGAGGGCGCAAATGCTCCTGTACTCGTATGCCACCATCTGTAGGAAACCCTTTAGATAACTTCCAATACTTGCCTCTTACGGCACGTACGGGAGGAAATATGGTGAATTGTTATATTTAGCTACCGTCAAAAGGTAAAACAATTTAATATAACACCTTTTTAACGTCATTAATTAAATAAAGTATCTAATAACTTTGTTAAAACCTCAATTGATAATTGAAACTGAGTTATTTTTTCAGATGCGACGACAAATAAACTACAAGTATGATAAAATATTAAGTATAGGGTAACTACTATTAAGTATTTACAAAACACTATAAAAATTACACGTGACTAAAAAGAACAATCAACACAATTTATTTCTAAAAAAACGCATCTACCCAGATATCACTAGCATAACTAATGCACCACAGCTGCATTCCCTACTTTTATTGCAAAATAAAACATTAAAATATTGCAATTCCACTGCGTAGGGTGGCACATCAATGATTGAGCAAATACGGGCCCGTATACACTTTAGATAAAATACTAACTGCAAACAGTAATATTACAATGTTTTTCTTACAGACAATACCTATATAGTTCTTAGTTCAATCATTCTTTTATATCATTTGTTTGTTTTTATTTATTTTATACAATGAAGGTAATAAACGATCACACAATTCACCTGATTGTAAGTGGTTGCTGTGAATAAACATCTACGTCATTCCGCGACTAAGAATCAAAATGCAGATCAGATTCATTTTTACGCCTGAGAATCAAGGTGATATGCCTATTTTCCAGTAAAAATGTTCTCTAATTCTGTACACTCAACCATACGAAACACAGCAACATTGGGCTGCTTTTTGACGCTGGTTTTCTGTGAGAACGTGGTCTTTTCCCAGTCAAGCCAACTCATTCGTGAATCGTTTGACAAACTGTGTAATGTTTCATAACTATTTGCGGTATATTAGGTCCAACATGCTATTGAGTTAACAGTTCACCTGTATGACTGGAAAGTTGCTACTGCAGTCTGTGGACACTTGCAACAAAATTACGGACCAAGCAAAAAATTTCACAGATTTATGTCAGCCCTAAAAACTGAGATACAAAGCATCACAGCAGGCAGAACAAACAGAAAAACAGCAGTTGATGCACTATCCCAGATAGAATTCTTGTCAGATAAGGAGCCCAACTGACTAATTTGGAAAAGATATTCAGTAGAAAGTGATTACTGATCCTGTAGCGAAGTATGGTTCCGTTCTGAAAATATATCAGTGAAACTTCGAACACACAATATTCCTTCTCCTATTATAAGAAATATTGGCCCGTCACACTTGGCAGCCGACTAAGTGACTACCGTCAGCCATGCCTTCACGTTACGGGTTGTGTTATTGGTATGGTTGGCTTCGCTTAAACTTTGATCTTTGTTTCGTTGTAATATGTAAATGTTTCAGTGTTGATTATTTTATATCAATATATTTAAACTACGCTTTATTTTTTTAAAGAAATATCTTATTTTAATTTACATGATATCATCAAAAAAGTAACGCAGTTGCAGAGAAATCTCCACAACAAATCCTTTCCATCAGAGGTACACTATTGCACTGGTGCAATGGCTGGACATAATCTGTCTTTTATAGCATTCCTTGTGAGAGACCTATCTTCGGCAGTAAACTTGTTACTTGTATAGTCTGTATTTTCTAAATTTTTAATAGATTTTTAAGCCATAACGTACACGATACAAACGTAACAAAATAAAAGTAATTCTAATTTGCATCTGTATGCACCGAGCCTATATTTTTATTCCCCTAGCTGAAAGCAATATGTTTGCATTAGAGATGGAATTACACAACGGATTAAAGTATCGGTCAGCGGTGTGAATCAATAATATTTATTATGGGCGACGTTGTTGTACGTTTGTACCCACTTATTGCAAACCCTCATAGTAGTGAGAGAAGGGACCGCACGTGTTTGTGTTCCTAATAATAACCATATATTACGACCCGACATCGAGTGCTACCGGGCTCCTACAGCGTTCGGTGCTTGAATTTAATCCTGCTGCCAATATTGTTTACGTGTAATCGGCGAACTATTGCGACTATTCTAATTCTTGTTATTATTATAAGCGAATAAACATAAACACAATATTGGAGCTCATTTAATTTGCTTCGTATAGCATGTTAATTTTTCTTCGCTATTTATCCGCCCGTTCATGTCATCATCATCATCATAAAACAGCCCACTCTCTTCATCCAAAGTACGCCGCTTAGCTCCATCTCGGTTTTAAGCATATAGTTACCAGGCACTTCGACAAAATCGTTTAGATAGTAACGGGATTCCAACATAACGTTTTTTAAGCGTATATTATACTCTATGGCACATATACATTAACGGTTATCATTTCTCTGTCCTATATGCAGTTTATGCAAGCCTTCAAGGCTATGTCGGAAACTATGGCTAATTAGTGGATTTCCTCCTGATGAATCTTATTCTTTAGAAACTCTGAGCAAAGGCCTCTAATTCTTACCAGTGAGCACTAATTGAAGTCATACGTCTGTAGATTTTGTATTCATATTCATATTCATATTACTTATTGCATTCATAATGTTACAGCCAAGGCGTTGAGAACATTTTAAATTTAAATTAAAACTATGAGATCATTATGGGCCCTGCAGGGCACGGCAATCAAGAGAGAGGAGGGCCATTATAATGAAACAATAATGATAAATGCACTATGCAATGTTGCAACTGTAGGTATTTTTGAATTGAAATACTAGGTAGGCACTTAAATTTTTTTTTATAGGATAGGGTGACAAACGAGCACACAGTCCACTTGATGGTAAGTGGTTGCTGTGGCCCATAGACATCTACATCCATCCTCGATTACGAATCAAAATGCAGATGCGTTATCACCCGTGAGGACTAAGATGGAATGCCTCGTTTCCGGTAAAACGGGTCTCCGGTTCTCTACACTCACCATACGAAATACAGCAGCATTAAGCTACTATTTCTCGCTGGTATTCTGTGAGAGCGTGGTCCTTCCCCGGTCGAGCCGACTCATTCGTGCTACAACTATCTAATATAACTGCAGCATGGCTCTACCACGTATACCCACATTTTTCTTTACGTATTCATTTAGTGTGTAGTAGTGTTTACAAATTAAAAATTCCTTTAGTTTATTTATAAAAATAATTTGTTTTTCTATATTTTTTAACGAGTCTGGAAGTTTGTTAAAATTTTTGATAGACATGACGAAGGAACATGATGAATGTAGTTTAAAGCGAGATGTGGGGCGAGTCAGTTTTTCTTTATGGCGTAATTGGTATCTGGTATTGCATTCTGCTCGTTCGATATAAAATTGTGGGTGTTTTTTTAATTAAATATAAAATTTTGAGATTTCTAAAATGTCTATGCACTGTAAGGTGTATTTTATGTTTGACGAAGTGTGGTGTGCAGCTATCAGTATTTTGAATGTTAAATATAGTTCGGATAAGTTTTTTTGAGGCGTTAAAACTTAAAAGATCACAAATGTCTGTGCTATTCACAGAAATCGTAATATTACTATTTCTGTGGTGCTATTTCCCTATATGATAGTCAGGTAGCAGAGAGCCACGAGTAGTATAAGCTTAATAGGTACTGGGGGCGGTTTGTATATTGGTAGATTTTTTCATTTGTGATATGGACTTCCTTAGTTCTGCTCAATCTGACAAAATTCTTCTTTCTTTCTAATCTTTTCTTTAAAGTTATTTCTCGATGCCGTAAAAAAGCTTCATCTACAGCAGGGATTATTACAATATTCGCGAATAAACATGTATAATGGCAAATAATGTAAATTATACAATTTTGTGCTTATACTATGCTCTGCCTTAATACAGTTTTGTGTCTTATAGTATTGAGGGGTTAAAATAGTTATTTTATATTATCAGCTCCGGCTTCGGAAGGAAATCTAGATTATACAAAAGCGCCACGAAGTGCAAGCAATATGTTGATAAAGTTTTACCGCAATCTGATGGAACGGTACGGTAGCGCATAAAATACGCACTTACAAAATTTAATTTTAAAATTTAAGGTTGCGTTCTATATCATCATAACGTTAAATCAAATTGTATTTAGTTGTAACATATCTTTGAAAACAGTGAACGTTACTATTCAAAGTTTAAATTTCATTACTTTTATTTTTTTAATAGAGATATTAAATAAGCACGAGAGTAGAATAAATGCGGTAGAAATGCGGTCGCTAAGGAGTATGTTAGGGCTGAATCTGAGTGACAGGGTGAGAAACTGTGTGATAAAAGAAGAGTGTGGTTTGCAAGATGATGCGGTGACCAGGATTAAGAAAGGAATGCTTCGGTGGTTTGGTCATGTAGAAAGAATGAATGCGGAAAGACTGACAAAGCAAATATATGTTGCAGAAGTGAATGGAAGAGTCGGAAAGGGACGTCCTAGGCGGAAGTTTGTCGACCAAATTGGCGATATACTAAAAATGGGCCAAATTAAGAGTACCCTTAACCGACGAGCATGTATGCGTAGGTATATGAATGTGGAAGAGGCGAGAAAGGTATGTCAGGATCGTGCTAAATGGAAGTCTGTAGTCTCTGCCTACCCCTCTGGGTGACAGGCGTGAGTGTTTATGTAATGTTATGTATATTAAATAATAAACAATTATAATTCTAAAAGTAATTGATTTATGTATTTGAAAATATAGATTCTTTGATGATAAGAATTAGTGCGAAGTGCGAAGCACAAATGAGCCGTGGTAGCTCAGATGGTTAACACTCGCTGTAAATATAACAGAACGCGAGTAACCCGGGTTCGATCCCCGCCGGCAACAATGATTGTTAATTGCAATTTTAAGTGCTGATTTACCACGTGCTCGGCGGTGAAGAAAACCATCGTGAGGAAACTTGCATGTCTGAGGAATAAGGAAAAAACATTTCGAAGACATGTGAAGTTCGATAACACGCATTGGGGCAGCGCGGCGGACACTCCCTTGCCTTAAAACCCTCTCAGAAGAGAGGGGAGGCCTGTGCCCAGCAGTGGCACGTACATAGGCTGTAACTTTAAGCTTTTTTTGATGTGATCGACAACTAACATATTTTATTTCTGTCGGGTATTTAGATAAGAATTGTCTTCGACTAGCTGTAGCAATCTGCCGTTATCATATACTGAGAGACAAGCGGACCAAGGTTCGTATACGAGATTGTATGTCCTATAAAATTGATCAAAACAATTGCATGTACACTGTCTTCTGGATTATCATACTTTCAAAAAGTATTTGGGAGTTACACGAAACTGAAAGTAGGGCAAAGACTTGACAAAGACATGCAACAACCTAATAATAAGGATGAAAATTATTCAAGATAAAATGTTTACCGTATATCAATGAAGATAAAACTACTACTTTACTTACTTAACTATAATTAAAAATCACCTTTGTCAAGGTATTTCGTATAATTACAGCGTCATGACTATTTCCAAATAAAAAATTTAAACTGTAAACTAAACTGGTTACAATTACAGTTTTTTCCCGACAGTATGCCTTTGGTCCCTTGGGAGAGAGGTAAAGCCCCAGTGTGGGATGCTACTTCCGTAGACATTTTGGCAAAACCTCTCCTCTCACGGGTACTTCGTTTAGAGCCGGGGTAGTATCAAAGGTAACTGAACTGAGTAGGCAGCGGAGTCATGAGTATCTGAGAGATGACTACATGTTTGTGCCATTTTTTGTAGATGGTCTGGTTTCATGGCGCTTGGATCTATTTAGATTTAAGAGAATTCTCAAAGACCAATTTTATAAATTTTCAATTTTTCAAAAAAAAGTTGTGTTTTTCGGATAATATATGGGCTTCATCAATCCTATCTCTATCTTCTGGTCACGTTTTATTACAATCGGCTCAGCTATTTCGAAGAGACAGACAACCGGATTGACTACTCGTAACAGATAGGCAAACATATAGACAGAAAAACAGACATACAGAAATTTTAATAATGGTTATTCTTGTAGTTAACCCTTCAACCGCCATAAAAATTCCATGCAGTCATATGCGCTCGGCAAATCCCGAGCGGTCGTATGCGACCGCATCCACCCACAAGCACTTAAAACCATTAAAACCTATATTTAGAGACTACTTTTCTATGAAGAAGTTTAGCATTATAAAATCTGTACAAAATTTTCTATCTTTTGGTTTAAACAAAAGTCTAGTTTTACTTCATGAAATTATTTAAGTAAAAAGATAAATTATATTCACACAAAAACTTTCATTACAATTTTATAATAAAACACTAGAAAAATCTAAAAATCAACACAATAAATAACATTCACGCGAAAATGGTGTACGAAATGAACGTAGATTATAAATAAATACTCATAGGATAACAGATTTTTTATTGCACTCGAGGATAGAGTATTTCATATTAATTTTGTAATTCTAAACTTCTTCGTAGAAAAGTAGTCTCTATATATAAGTTTTTATGGGTTAAAGTGCTGTGGGTGGGTGCGACCCTATAGCCGCGGTCTCATGAGACCGCTGGGGGGTTGAGAGGTTTATTTAAAGTTACAACCTACACACGCACACTGCTGACCACAGGCCTCCCTTCATTTTGAGACGGTTTTAGAGCAAAAAGTGTCCACCGCGCTGCCCCAATGCGTGTTGGTGAACTTTACATGTCCACGAAAATAATTTTTTGTCTTATTTCTCAGACATGCGGGTTTCCTCGCGATGTTCATATCTCTGGGCTGGAGCTCCCCAGTACCATCTCCTTCCACTTGACCGCATCCAGCGCAGAGCGGCTCGAATCGTCAACGACCGAGTGCTTTCCGATCGGCTCGATTCACTGGCGTTGCGAAAAGATGTTGCATCTCTTTGCATTTTCTTTCGCATATACCATGGGGAGTGCTTTGAGGAATTGTTCCTGTGTTTGTTGGATTAATCTCAGCTGGCTAATTTCGTGAACGTACCACGCGGCGGTCCCGATACCATCCACACTATCTGGAAGCTTGGCGGTCCACCACTGTACGTTTCAAAAGGAGTTTTCTTCCGCGTACAAACTCTCTGTGGAATAGTTTACCACCGGCAACTTTTCCGGACTGATACCTCCTGGGAACCTTCAAGAAAAGAGTTTACTCTTTTCTAAAGGGCCGGCAACGCACCTGCATTTCCCCTGGTGTTGTGGTTGATCATGGGCGGCGGTAGTCACTTAACATCAGGTGAGCCGCATGATCGTTTGCCCCCTCTTCTATAAAAAAAATATTTGTGGAATGTTTAGTATCGCCATTTTTTGTGAGTGTATCTATGCAGGTCTAATAAAAACGGTACCACTGTGACAAGTAAGAACTATTGTGATCGCTATAGTACACTTCTAATGGATACATACATACATAAACATTCACGCCTGTCACCCAGAGGGGTAGGCAGAGACTACAGATTTCTATTTGGCACGATCCTGACACACCTCTCTCACCTCCTTCACATCCATACACCTACGCATACATGCTCGTCGGTTAAGGGTACTCCTAATTTGGCCCGTTTCCAATAAATCGCCAATTTGGTCGATAAATTTTCGCCTAGGAAAGGGACGCTTTCCGACTCTGCCATTCACTTCTGCAACACAAATTTTCTTTGTCACTCTTTCCTCATTCATTCTTTCCACATGACCAAACCACCGAAGCA
>JAUPFT010000016.1:18610105-18642605 GCA_036936625.1 Parnassius smintheus behrii | reverse complement strand
GCGCTAGTAGTGCTGCTTGATAATCAGATTTTAAATAGATAATACTGTTGAAGTATTGTGTTTACTGGTTGATTTCTGCACATCGTTGTATGGAAATCGGCCTGGAAGGTAGAGGTGAATTTTTCAAATTTATTTTGAGTTTGAATTTAAGGCGTTCCCCATAAATACCAAAGTCGACGTCGAGGCCCATTTATGACCCATCGGTATAGCATATAAGGCTACCGACCTCATGGATAACCTGACCATTGAGCCAGTTTTTTCTGGATACTTTTTATCAAAAGAGTATAGTATATGCATGATATCTGAGATCATGCATAAGACCGGTTTTTCCTTAACTGAGTCGAACATAGATCTCAATCTGCAGGCAATCCCAGACCGCCCGGGCGTTAATCCTATACAAGCAAACCCTCGCTCCCTTGTCTTAATAAAGATCAAGTGGCATTAGTTCTAGAAGTGCACTAAAATTCTGTCCAGGCGATGATCGCATGGCTCCAGTTGCCATTAAGCAGGCAGTCCTTTATAGACTATTTAGTCTATCCGCAGTCGTCTTTTAGTTGGCCTTGTTGCACCAGACAGTGGAAGCGTAGGTGAGAATCGGCCTCACTATACTGCTTGCTTTACAGCCATAGGATCATACTTGGACGTAAGCCCCAGTTGTTCCCAACCATACGACTGCACGTACTTAAAGCAAAGAGGTTGGTGAGGTATTCGTTCAAAACCTAGTTATCCTTTGCCTGTATACATCTCACTAAAGCACACAAGCTTTCTCTGATTTGATATATATGTGTATATACTGAAATAAATGATATAACTTACGCAACCAGAGCAGGCATAAATACGGGTTTATAAAATAAGTGGTATTTATTCGTTTAGAAAATGTATCTCGCAAAAAGAGTAAGCTATTTACAGCTAGGCGCACTCGTTGGCTATCGTTGCTTTCGAGCTTTGCAAATACATATCCACTTTAATATGCTATACTATATAATACCTTTCCAAAATATGAAAAAAATTGTAAAAATATCGCATTATTACTGGATGCTAAGCCTATTTGCCAGGTTAAAGAGTTCGTAAGAAAATTTAAAAATTAAGTAGCAGTAGCACTGCGTCTGTGGCATGAAATGTAATATTTAAATAATAAATTGTATTTTTGAATGTAGAGTTGAATTATAAAAGTAAAACTAGTGTTCTAAGTTGGTGAGAATGGGTGATACATTAGAGAATTATTACAGAATTATTGGCTAAGGTTGATTATGGACATCTCTCTCCTGTAATTTATAATGGAACTTTGATTCCATAATGTGATTCAATAAAATATCTTGGCCTGTACATGGATAAAACTATGACCTGGAAATTGCAGATCTCTGAAGTTAGTCGTAAAGTTGTTGCTACCTTGCGTTCCCTTTATCGTCTTAAAAATTTCCTACCTTTCAAAACCAAGCTTAGGCTGGATCATTCCCTCATTCTACCTATTATCGACTATGCCGATGTATGTTACCCAGATCTGTCAGAAAATCTTCTAAACAAGTTAGGGCGCCTTCTTAATAATTCCAATTTTTGGTTTACGTAAGTATGACCACATATCATCCTATCGTTCAAAGCTTATATGGCTACCTATACGTCAAAGGTGATGCTCTAGAATTTTACATGTACTTTATTCAATTTTAAATGATCCAAGGTCGCCTTCTTATCTTAAGGATAATTTTAATTTTTTTCATTCGATCGACGGTCGAACATCCCGACAGTCGAACCGCCTGAGGTTAGGGTTTCCACAGCATAAGTCAAATTTTTTTAGGTCGTATTTTACGATATAAGCTATACAAGTTTGGAACACCCTCCCCCAACGATATTAAGAATGCCACAAATAAAAAAGTTTTCAAAGTTCTTCTCCGAGAACATTATCTGAAGGCAACTACTAATTGACATTATTTTTCCTTAATTCTTGTCTTTCTTTTCTTCTTTTTTTACTTCAAATATTTATTTCATTATATATTATTCAAACATTATATATATATATATAAATATATATATATATATATATATATATATATATATATATATATATAATAGAAGAGGGGGCAAACGAGCATGCGGCTCACCTGATGTTAAGTGACTACCGCCGCCCATGATCAACCGCAACACCAGGAGAATTGCGGGTGCGTTGCCGGCCCTTTAGAAAGGAGTAAGCTCTTTTCTTGAAGGTTCCCAGGTCGTATCGGTCCGGAAAAATCGCCGGTGGTAAACTATTCCACAGAGAGGTTGTACGTGGAAGAAAACTCCTTGTGAAACGTACAGTGGTGGACCGCCAAGCATCCAGATGGTGTGGATGGTATCGGGACGTTTGCCGTGTAGTGCGTTCACGAAATTTGGCGGCTGGGATTAATCCGAACAATTCCTCAGAGCACTCCCCGTGATAGATGCGATAAAATACGCAAAGAGATGCAACATTTCTTCGCAGCGCCAGCGAATCGAGCCGATCGGAAAGCACTCGGTCGTCGACGATTCGAGATTCTGCGCTGGATGCGGTCAAGTGGAAGGAGCTGGTACTGGGGAGCCCCAGCCCAGAGATGGGAACAGTATTCCATGTGCGGCCAAACCTGCGCCTTGTAAAGTTGCAGGCGGTGTGCCGGCGTGAAATACTGTCCCTCTCTGCTGAGCACGCCAAGCTTTTTAGAGGCCAATTTGGCCTTCCCTTCCAAGTGACCACGAAACTGCACGTCACTCGATATGTCGACGCCGAGGATTCCGATAATGACTGAGGCAACAAGGGGAGTGCCTTGAAACTGAGGGGATACGACAAAGGGGTTCTTTTTAGCGGTTAACGCGCAAACTTGTGTCTTCTGGGGGTTAAACTGGACTAGATTTAGTCGTCCCCAATCCGAGACTCTGTTCAGCAAAGACTCGACTTCAGACACAAGTTTGTCCCGACACTCGGAGACGTTTTCCTGAGAAATATTTGCTCGGCCGGTGTAAAGAGCATCACCAGTGCTGTCGTCTGCATAGCAATGAATGTTACGGGTGTGCAACATATCACACACATGCAGAAGAAACAGCGTTGGCGATAGCACGCAGCCCTGTGGAACACCAGCATTAATAGGCTTGCACCGTCTACAACGACCTTGAAGCTCCGATCTGCAAGAAAGCTGGTGATCCAATCGCACAGTTTCTCGGGAAGCCCATAGGAAGGGAGCTTCGAAAGAAGCGCTTTGTGCCAGACCCGATCGAAGGCCTTCGCAATGTCCAAACTAACGGCCAATGCCTCCCCCTTGAACTCTACTGCCTCCTCCCATCTGTGAGTGAGGTAGACCAGAAGATCACCTGGTGACCGACTACGGCGAAAACCGTATTGGCGGTCACTAATCAGTTGGTGATCCTCAAGGTACCCCATGAGCTGGCAGTTTACAATGGACTCCAATGTTTTGGAGAACAAGGAGGTGATGGCGATTGGCCGGTAGTTGGACGGGTCTGAGCGGTCGCCTTTTTTAGAGATCGGGTGGACGAAAGCCGTCTTCCATGATTTTGGGACTACACCTAGGGAGTAGGAGTACCGAAAAAGACGCGTTAAAACCGGTGCCAACTCTGGAGCACACGTCCTCAACACAATTGGGGGGATTCCGTCAGGCCCACTCGACTTGTGGATGTCCAGGGAGAGGAGTGCTTTGCGAACCGAGCGCTGTGTGAACTGTACTTCCGGCATGGAGCACTCACACCGCGGGATGGTCGGCGGTGTACTCCCCCCGTCATCGAGAGTCGAGTTAGATGCAAAGAAAGAGCCTAGAAGATCGGCTTTCTCCTTTGCAGTATGGGCCAGTGAGTCGTCCTCCCTGTGCAGAGATGGAAGCGATGGCTGACAGAAATTCCCCTCGACAGCCTTGGCGAGAGACCAGAATGCACGGGTTCCAGAAGGAAGGCGAACTAGTTTCTCGCCAATTCTGCCTATGTGCTCTGACTTTGCCTTGGCAATGACTCTTTTGAAGGACCTAGAGGCGGAATTATACTTCTTTTTTAGATATATATATATATATATATATATATATCATTCATTTGGATATTTATTTACGAAGTTTATAAGCATGTATATATATATATAATATATACGTATGTATGTATTGTGTATGTATGTACTTTGTATATATGTATATTTAATGTATATGCACTTATTTTTGTCTAATTGTCGCACCTGCCAACAATTGTCCTCGGCACCCAGGATTGACTGGCAGAGAACGCCACATGCCACTAAGTCCGCCCTAACCTTTTAGCTTAAGGTGATACATGTATGTTTTTAAATAAATAAATAAATACATACGTTATGAGGTTTTAAAATACACAAAATTTAAACGCAGAAAAAATCAAACTTGATTATAACCTACGCCTTTTTTTTTTTCAAATTTCTAAAACTCATGAAATATTTTGATAGAAACGTGGAGGAAAATAGAAACATGTAATCTCATTGGATTTCATTTCATCATTTCATCAGGATTCAAAAATGTTTAGCTAGGTATATAGGATAGAATTTTATTTCATAATAATGAAATGTTTATATTGATTATGAGAATGGGTGCTAATAACACAATCAATTCATATATTCTCAGAAATTTTCAGACACATACCTGCCCTACATAATGCAACGATCATACTTCTGGAAGATTTGCTTTCTATGTAGGTTTTGTGAAATAAAAACAGAATTGGTCAATAACACCTTGTTAATTGCATTATTAAAAAATAAAATTAATTTGTCAGGTCACACACCCACGAGAATGATTATTCATATTTTTTAAGTTATTATAATTTTGATTGTAGTATAATGAGCACCATGTACTTTTATTCCTACCTTTTTATACGCTCGGAAAAACCAAATACCTTGGAATAAGGATTTTTACACCGGAACAAGGTATATCCAACGTCTTTTCATATTTAATTAATTGAGAATACAAACAAATCGCTCTTTATCCACCCTAAAAATTACTCACTCATGTTCATCTATCCACCTTAAGTGAGGTGGATAATCGGAATTCGTATATTATTTTTTCGAGTAGTGATAGAAATACCAACAATTGGATATATTATTTAAATACCTAAACCAGCGACGGGTTGCTGCATCAGAGGGGTGGGGGATTCGGTGCTGAGATCGTAAATCCAACAGTGAAGCATGATTATTAAATTCATCCTTAACATAGGAGCCTTGTTGTAACATGTTCGGTAGTGATGAGATTCTACAATATTCTAGGCTGTATGTGTATTATTCGTAAACATAAAGTTCTTTTTTTGAAAATCAAAACGTAAACTTAGCATTAACTATGAGAGATAAAAAGACTTTTAGACTGAGATGCGGAATAGGTTTTTATAACATTTTATACTTCAACATTATTTTATTTCAAAACGATAAGTGTTAAAGGATAAAGTGATACGACCCTTTTGGCGTAAAAAAGGAACAGGTCTTCATTTTTTTTAACATCATCATCAAAACTAAATTGAATGTTTTCAATATCGAAATGACTGGCTTTAGTTGAGCTCGGGGGGTTCAGTTTAGTTTAGTTTACGACGGGCTGTTTTCCGCAACTCCACGTCTAGGCGCGTATTTTGCGTGTGAGCATGACCTCTCCCAGCATAAGTTCAACAGTTCTTTGATGTTGCGAGCAACTTCGGGGAGCGATTGAGACGTACCGAGATGTTTAGCAGCGACTTCCAGACATTCCAGCAGCACCCGGGCCGCCGTTTCCTCCTCCCCCACGCATGCCCTGCACAGGGGATGATCTGTGACACGTATAGTAAATAAATGTTTGTTAAAGGAGCCGTGACCTGTTGCTATTCTGATCTGTGACATGTTCAATCTCATTAAAAACTTGGTTATACGACTAACTGTTTAGTTTTGGTAGGTACTCCCTAGGTTACCTACAGTCCGCTAGATTTTCCAAAGCTGAGCGTGTTGATTAGTAAAGTTTTTACGCATCAGTGTAGGAACGTTACCAAAAAGGATCGGTATAATCGGCCCCGGCCCTATAATGGCCATAGCCGATCTTATCCTGGACATTCTGCCGAAAGACTTGCGTGTCTTTGAAAAAGAAAGCGTTGCGGGTAGAGGTATACATATGTGGATAGCTCGGGGGGTTAATTGCATACTATTAAGACATTAATAAAAAATTTTAATTATTGTTTCTCGGTCTGTTTGTCTGTGTGTCTACCTCTGTCCATCTACCTCTCTGTCTCGGTTAACCTTCGAAATCATTGAACCGATTTCAATAAAATGCAATTGCAATTTTATTGCAATATTTTTGCTAGCGTAATAATAGAAAATTGTGGGAGGTACATCTCTTGACCTCTCGCTTTTAATTCGATTTAACTTGGCAATGTATTTTCTTAGAGGAAATTAGAAACGTTTGTTGAATACAAAATGGTGCATATTGCATTAGGTTAGGCACTTAACGAATTATAAGCGTCTAGCGCAAGTGGTAATTAGCCACCCATTAACAGTACACACCGAGAGTACGTAAATATAAATCTATACAAAATCTATGTAGTAACATCACACAAAGTCATTAAAACGCAAGTAAAAAGCTGAGTAATAGTATCTTATATGGGTGTAATCTTACTCGCTTGTCTTCTTGCTTGCTTGCTTAATATTTAATGCATTCAAAGGGTCAAAGGGTCAAAGGGTCTTAGGTTTGGCATCCCAGCCGAAGGCAACCTATAAGAAAACAAGTTTAATCTTTTACTTTGATTTTTCTCTTAATACTTCCTCTTCTGTTGTGTAAGTAAGTCATCTGCTTTTTATGAGCCTTTTTCGTATTACAAGATGGTGTACGCTAATAATAAACACTTTTTACAAAAAAACTTGCTATAGCACCTCTCTTAACGTATGTGTATTTCGTCAGATATTTTATATTTGTGCCACCTAAAAACCAACAAGGTTCTCTTGGTATATAGTAGTTCCGTTCCCTAAGTACACGACTTACATCAACGAAATAACAATGGTAATCAGAATTACAATTCTAATATGGCATATTAATATGGATTTCTGTTACTATACGTACATTACACCGAGTGTTGATTTACCAGATACCGGGAACAGGAAATAAGCACTCACTTCTATTTCATAATGAAAAATCAAACCAAATTCAATATCCCAAAAAAATTTGAATGCCATTTCAAGTTTGACCTACCGATTTACAGCGGACTGACTGAAAAAATGTGAGCGAGCTATTTTTATAGAATAAGGGTCACAAACGAGCACAGAGTCCACCTGACGATAAGTGGATGCTGTGGCCCATAGACACTACATTTATTCTCAATTAAGAATCTAACCTCATATGTGTCGCCACCCATGGGGACTAAGATGGTATGACTCGTTTTTTAGAAAAAAGGTCTCCTGTTTTGTACACTAGACCATACGAAACATAGGAGCTTCTATTTTACGCTGGTATTCTGCAACTACTTTGTCCTACCCTGGTCGAGCCAACCAATTCACGCTACAATCATACGCTATAGCTGCAACATGGTTCTAATACGTAAAAAAAGTATAATAAACATTTATAAAAACCTGTTTACTAATATTAAAAATCCTTTGCGCGGCGTACTGTTCCTTGTTCCAAAACCTTCACCGCAACAAGAGCATGAGTGTCCAACATTTTTTTTTGTAGGAGTGATGGCAAACGAGCATACAGTTCACCTGATTTTAAGTGATTACCGCCGCCCATGAACAACTGTAACGCCAAGCTTTTTAGAGGCCAATTTGGCCTTCTCTTCCAAGTAACCACGAAACTGCACGTCACTCGATAATTCGACGCCGAGGATACCGATGGGAGGGGACTCCCCTTGTTGCCTCAGCCAGTAGAAGAGAAGGCCAAATTGGCCTCTAAAAAGCTTGGCGTGCTCAGCAGAGTGGGAAAGTATTTCATAGCGGCACACCGCCTGCAACTTTACAAGGCGCAGGTTCGGCCGCACATGGAATACTGTTCCTGTCTCTGGGCTGTGGCTCCTTAGTACCAGCTCCTTCCACTTGAATGCATTCAGCGCAGAGCGGCTCGAACCGTCGACGACCGACTGCTTTCCGATCAGCTCGTTTCACTGGCGCTGCGAAGAGATGTTGCATCTCTTTGCATTTTCTTTCGCATATACCATGCAGAGTGCTCTGAGGAATTCTTCCCAGCTCTGCAGCGCTAGTTCGAATTAATACCAGCCGCCAAATTTCGTGAACGCACTACGCGGCAAACGTCCCGAAACTATCCACACCATCTGGATGCTGGCGGACCACCACTGTACGTTTCACAAGGAGTTTTCTTCCGCGTACGACCTCTCTGTGGAATAGTTTACCACAGGCGATTTATCCGGACCGATACGACCTGGGGACCTTCAGAAAAAGAGCATACTCCTTTCCAAAAGGCCGGCAACGCACCTGCAATTCCTCTGGTGTTGCGGTTGATTATGGGCGGCGGTAGTCACTTAACATCAGGTGAGCCGCATGCTCGTTTGCCCCTTCTTCTAAAAAAAAAGATACGACAAATGGGTTCTATTTAGCGGTAAACGTGACCTAGGGTACTCCACTTTTTACAAAAGTTTTATGTACAGCTAAAATGTTAGGTTTAATTTATTTTAATATTGACTTACACAGTCAAAATAATGTACTGTATTCTGTTAAGACGATCTCTCAATTTCATTAACAGTAAAAAGTTACTTTGTAGAATAAAGCGGCTTAATTATTATGTTTTGTTACTGAAACGTTTCCGACCCTATTTAACAGCTTTCTGCTGCTGTAAAAATATATTATAAGAATATAAATTAAGGTGACCATGCTAATGAATATTGATCTATACAAAAGATCTTTCTAAATGTTAGTTACAGACCGTTTATTTATTATTATGTCATGATCATCTTAGTTGGGACTTTTATTACGTTATTTTTGTTAGTAACTCATTTCTATTAGGTGTCATTTGGTAGAATGAATACTAAAAGAGCGATTTAAACCCGCTGGTAGCGCTTATTTTAAGCTGAAGAACTCCGTTATTAGGTGAAGTTATATTGTCTGTTTTTGTCTCCTTAAGTGATTTCAGATAAGTATATCTATAGTACGGTTGGCATACTACGATGGCTATCCGAGTACAGAAGTAGACTACGAAACTAATTCGACTGTTGAGAAGTGTAAAACAATGTGTTTTTATAATCTCATAGCCCTCTACCGCTACATTGGAAGACGTTTTCACGTTACTGGACTCGAAAGATACGGTATCAGCACGAATGGTCTATACATAAATCGCCTGCGATCAGCCGACAGTACAATAATTAGCTGTAGAACCTTAGCACTATGCTTCATGATTTTGTTAGTGTATCGCAATGGATAGTTCTGCAATGGGTAGTTCTTGAGATAAACTAGGTCAAGACCTATGCCAGTAATTGTTTGCCAGAAGTTGTTGACGATTTTTTTAACTAGCTAAGCTACGACAACTTTGACCAACGTTAACTAATTGAGTTACAACGCTGGGGGGCCTGCTAAAGTCGATACATGCAAGTTTTTTTTCAAAATAAAATAGGGTGAAAAACGAACTTACCGTTCACCAGATGGTATGTGGCTACTGAAGTTGATGGACACCTGTAGAAGAAGGAAAACAGCATAGCCGCAGTCCCTTATGCGGATTAAGATAAAATATTAATTTGAATAATTTTTAAAGGATTACTTTATTTTTAACTTTAAAAAAAAACTAAATCTTTTCTACAACATTGTATCACAAAATGATTGATTTATGAATATGGATAAAAAAGACATAACACTTATGAATATGGATAAAAAAGACTAACATTATGAATATGGATAAAAAAGTCATGACAAAGTCATGACGTTTAACAGATAATTTATAAAAAAATTGACATAAACAAACTTCTTATACAGATATTGGAAGTAAATATCTGTAACATAACGAAATACCAATAGATATTACATAAATGACCTGTTTTTCCTTTTTTCGCTTAGGAATTTATTTGGTAGGTGGTAATCAGTGAGAAATCGTGCAGAAGTACGCCGAAGTTATCGTGAAAGGAATTCGGACAAGAATCCAACCCCTAGTACGTCACAACATTGTACCAAGCTCTTGGGTCTAAAGGTCAAAGAAGCGTGTCAGTGAAATACATTTTTACAATCTTTAGAACCATTCAAGTAAAAATTGTGATTTATTCTCAAATATTATCTATGTAATTATATAATTATAGAGCATCTTGACTTCTGTTTCCGTTTATTTGCAAAAAAGATTTTAAACGAGGGACATTTTTAATATCATGGCGAAATTATTTCATATTTCAATATTTAAAATTTTTTATTTTTTATTTAATAAAAAATAAAAATCTGACATCATTGAAGGTTCTTAGCCATTCAGCTATTAATTACCAATTATATTTCGTGTCTAATTTGTAACACTGAGAAAACTAATTTTCTCATAAATGAGACCTAGCTAGATCGATTTTTTCCCTTATAAAGCCCTATATTATAAATTACATAGAAAACGTTAAAAACTTTTTCGAAAACTCGATTACAAACGAACAAATAATATATAAAGATCTGTCGCAAGGACTACGCCCTCGCTGTAAATTGCACAGTACCGGAGCAACCCAGGTTTTATCCCCACCAGCACCAATAAAACTCATAATTGTATTCTAATATAATCTAAGTACCTACCGATTTACTACGTGCCTGACGGTGAAGGAAATATCGATTTTTTTAAAAATTAAAAGGTTCGAAGACGTGAAGTATACACAGCACAGGGAAATATATTATATTTAATATATAGGCAGCGCTTTTAAATATTCATTCGTTGGTCTACTAATTGTAAACGCGACTGCTGATTATAAGCAAATTCAAATCCCAGGTCGGGTCAAAAAATCAGTTATTGAGTTTTTCCGTCAAGAAATTCTCATCTGCCCGCAGTCAGGAATTTTCCAGTGTCTCACCCCAGTTTCTCGGAATGCGCGAAAAACTGTTGGTCCTGTCTGATCTCTCTCCCGTCACATCGGACTATGAGAGTGAGGGAATAGAGAGTGCTACTGTTCTTGCGCATATATTTGGGGACTAACCTGTCCTGTGGCGATGGTTAGTCTCCGTTCAGGCTGGCCGTCGTTACCGAAATTCGTCCAGGAGGACAATAGTAGATATTTTTTTTTTGCCGATTACAAGTCTGGTAATATAAGAAACCGAAAGGTGGACCAAAACGGGATTATTGGATATTATGCTGAACATAGTATTCTGGGTTTGGATTAAAGTTTTTTTCTCTACGTTCATCATCATCATCATTACAACTTATCACAAATCCGCTGGTGAACATTGAACATAGGCGGCCGCAGGTTATACTACAAGCAAAGTCCTGACCACCTGCGACAACAAACTTCCTGTATCTCTTACCAGATCGTCATTTCATCTAGCGGTGTAACATCTGGCTTGCCGGTACGAGAAACTCACTCGAAAACTATTTTCCCCCATTGGTGGTCTGTTCTCTGACCGAGCATTCTGCACAATTTCCTTTTATATCAAGTTTATCTTTTTTCTAGCGCACAAATTCTGATGTAAAAAGCAAATAGTTTCGTAAATTAATTTCTTATTTCACGTACGTAGTACGTAAATAAAGTATACGTATATTAAAATATATGTGCGTGCATAAACAGCATTTACATATTTGTAATGGATGACCGTTTTTACCGTCTGAAAAAATTGGTTGTAACATGTGAATGGAGTGCCTATGGCATTGATATTTTATAAAATATAAAAACAAACATTTTGGAATTAAATAAATAAATTAAAATCTATCGAAATTTCACCCTAATTTACGAACCGCACCCTCAGATGAAGTAATAAAAGGTAGATACAGCGCGGCCTTTGTTATTGGTGAAGCCAAAAAACTCCGCTCCTTTATGTAAGCACACGCTTTCACACACACACACGTGCATCAAACTACGCTCATTTTCGCTCAGTACTTCCCGGGGCGTCGTCAGCGTCGTGCAGTAAATTTGTCTACAAAATGCCGCCCTGTGTAGTTAAATGTTACAAAAACAATACTAAAGTGAACAAAAAGTCTGAACCTGAAGTCGATTCACTCGTAAACACTCATTTAACTATATTTTAATTTGTTATTCCAACACAATTTTGAAGGTTATTCGAAGCACCAATGTCAATGTTTCGAGTATTCGAGATTATGTAGCGGGAGAATATTGCCAGTATTTCTTATTTCTAATGCTCCAAGATTTGGGTAGTTAATTTTAGGCTAAGTTATAAAAGTATATGTAGTCAGCATATATTTTTTAATTAGTGGTTATCTATTATGTTACATCAACTTGAAGTTAAGGTAAAATATATTTAATTTTATTTACCTTAACTTCAGTTGTTGTGCAGTTCAACTAAGTCGCTGATGTATCTGATTTAATTGTTGAGTACTTACAAACTATTTTACTATCAAAAATATTTATGATTTTAGGCTACCAACGAATATTTTAATAAGACATGAGTTTTTTACGTGGTGGAGCCATGCTGCTGTTATACTATTAGTAGTATAGTTATAGCACGAATGGGTCGGCTCTACCAAGTAAGGACCACGCTCTCACAGAATACCAGCGTAAAATAGTGCTTAATGCTGCTGTTTCGTATGGTTAGTGTAGAGAACCGGATACCTTCTTTACTGGAAACGAGGCATTTCATCTTAGTCCTCACAGGTGACAACGCATCTGCATTTTGATTCGTAATCGAGGATAGATGTAGATGTCTATGGGCCACAGAAAACACTTACCATCAGATGGACTGTATGCTCGTTTGTCACCCTATCCTATGAAAAAATGAAGGGTAGCTGCTATAAGACTGAGCTGAAATGAACCAAAATGGCAGCCATCCTCTTGACTTGACAGTGGTAGAGCCACGCAGTGGCTATTGATGTCGCATAGATGGGCCAGCTTGAACCAGGGTGGTACCAAGCCCTCACGGAATACCTGTGTGAAGTAGAGGTTTACCTCTGCGTTTCGCTTGGGCTGGAGGTGAAATTCCCCTTCCCCCTTAACATCGTAGCGGAATCAAATAAAAACTACCCCAAAAGGGTACCCTCACTCATGGTAACGGAGAATCCCTCGCTGAGCATCCACGACCAAGCTACTTTACTCTTCCTGAGCGTGGGTGCTTAGGCTGCTCCGCGTATTCTGAGGGGAGGGGAGGGAATTCTGCCCGCGGTAACTAAAACTGCTAGGGGCAAGCGGAGCAACAAAACCAAGGTGACCCCTGTCACACGCTATCTATCTATATTGGATAGGTTAGGTTATAACAAATTTCTCCCCCGAACGGGTTCCCGCATTGTTGTGGTAGGGGGGAGGGCGTAGTAGCTGTGGCTTAGTCATCCGCGGTGAACAAAGAGGAACGATCCCACATGGCTGGCTCGAGGTGAAGTACCGGTCCGAGGTGGCCACTCTGAGTGCGCTTGGCAAACCCACTTGGAATGTGTATTGGTGGGCTGCGGCGAGAGCGGTGTTCTCTCCTGCTACCGCTGCAGCCGAGGTGAAGTTGCGGAGGAAGAGGAGTGTTGGTATGGTGATGCGCCACTTGCCTCTTGTCCACTACGACTCTGATGGGTCTGCACCGTTGATGTAGTGATGGTGAGGCTGCGGGGAAGCAAGGCTACACTCTCCCTTTTCTCCGCAGCCGAATCTTAGTGGGCGGTAGCACCATACACCAAACCGCCGCTGGAGTCAGTGATTTTGAAGGCTAGTGATTTTGAGTGCTCGTTTTTCCTGGCTTCACGATATTCGCGCATCGGACACAGGGGCATCTTTTGCGCAGGTGAAGTTGGAGGTCAAGAAGAAGACGCAACATGTGTTCTGGTTTGCCTTACCTGAGGTGGAGATGGGAGAGGTGTAGCCCTCCCCCGAAGAGGGGCCACCATGTGCTGATCGGCGTTGGTGGGGCCGCGGATGTTTGCGATAGACTTCCCGTGACCCTACCAATATGCGACGAAAGTGGAACCATGGGGTTCTAGTTCTTTCATCTGCAAGGCGGGTACGTCTATGCATTTCATTTTCATGTTGCATTTTCATTTTCATGAAAAAAAATATCTTAAATTGCCCAACAACACATTTTTTTAAATTTGAATCCGTATTAATTACATAGCCCGATTTGATTTACGTCATTCATATTACCCGGGCATTATAAATACTGCCCTAATTAATCACTTGGCCCGTGACATATACATAACTTTGGGATTTTAGCTGAGAGGGTTCCTTGCGAAAAAAACATATCCTCTTTTGATTACTATTTTTGTGGTAAGTATAAGTATGTCAAGATAGAACATTATTTTACGTCGTTTAACTACGATTTCTGAGATTAGATTAAACTTAATTAAATGACTCACCCTTAAATAAATTCGGACAGCCTACATTTGAAAATAATAATCATAATAGAATAAATCGATTTTAATAAAAGATTAAATATCACTGGAAGATTACGCTTTTTTTATTTAATTTTGTTAAGGTGACTAAAAGAGCCAAGTGACCTCGAATGATGCACGCACACATTGACACAATCAAGTGAACGCCATCTAACGACAGTGAGGTTAAACTAACGGATTAGTGAGGTTACGCCCGAGTTGTTTTATTAGATAAGATAACAAGTAAAATATAGATGTAATAAACAAATAGATGGGACAGTGAAATTAGTTTGAGTGTTACTTTTTTGTTATTTGATTTGAGTGTTACTTGAAAATTTAAGGATATGGGTGAGTTTGAAATGAAACTGATTTTTAACATTTTTATTTCAGATCTCTATTAACAAATGTCAAAGTGGCGCCGATTTCTCGTTCCCTGATCTTTATGATTTACGTAAGGGTTTTTTAGATTTACATTATTCAACGTTTAGTTTAAGCTTTATATATATATATATATATATATATATATATATATATATATATATATATATATATATATATATATAAGCTTCTATATAATATAAGCTTCTTCCAGTGCATGCTTCGATGAAAAATATTTACTTATATCAACAATTTCACAATTATGATTTTCGTGAGGTTCAACTGTTCCCAATTTATAAAAAAATACAGATTTTAAATTACGTAGAAATATCTATTATAAACAATCTAGTTCTACGGTTCACAAGATAGGTAATTTTGCATTTCGTTTATTTTTTTTTTGTATTCGACTTTGAAAAATTGTTAAGCTATAAGTAAAAGAACTAACAATCATACATAATTATAATTACTATTTATCACAAACAAAATCAATAAAACTAAATTCTTCCTTGTGATAAGTCACATCGCAATTTTCAGATGATTCTGTTATTTCGTCATGTTTATTATCTTTAAGCCGCGGTCTTTTAACAAAAACTTTAGGTATTTTTAGTTTTTAACTTACCAGTGGGAAGTTATTGTAATGGGTTCGATTTTTCAAATTGGAAATTTTAACGTATCTCCACGTTTTAAGGTCTTTAGAATCGAATGCACGTGTGTGCACATGTACTTATGTATGTATGTATGTTCTGATTCAATTTTCGCCTCGTGTATCTCGAGAACAAAGAGTGATATTGACATGGAACTAGTTTCATTTAACGCATAATTATGTAACTTAGACCTCATTAAATTTTGAGCACAATCGGTAAGGTCGAGTTTTTTGTGCCGAATGAAAAATTGTATAAAATAATAAAACATATGATATTTTTTATTCTTTCCACTGGGAGGTTAGTTGTGTGGATCTTTCGGGTCGCACCTAGATTGCTTTTTTATTATTATAGCTTTTATGTACTTATGCATTAAAAATAACGTCCGTGTTGATATTTTCAACCTTCTTTCTTTTGTATTTTTAATTACATTTCAAACTTTTTTGTTTATTTATAAAAGTGTTTAAAAATTTATCTAAATTATAAAAACAAAAAAGAAAATTTGACTTTACACTCCTAGAATCGATCCCGGGCACTCTCGAGTTCAAACTGCAAATCCATACCTCCACTAAATAGGTACACGTTGGTTCAATACTCAAAGACACTACTGTAATAAACTACGTATCTAAAATTTATAGGTTTAAAAAATTCATTCATTTCAATTTTTTATTAATAAAAGTATTTAATAAATTTATCTAAATATATAAAAGACAAAAAAGATAATTTGACTTTATATTCCTGGAATCGAACCCAGGCACTTTCCAGTGCAAACTGCAAATGCATACCGCTGCCAAATACGTGTAATGTAATAAACTACGTTGTTATAAAAATAAATATTTAGTAATATTATATTTTTAATATGTGTATAGAAATATTTATACACCCTTACCGTTACAGTCTGTTAAAGTTTACTGCTAAACATAGTCCTCCCTATAGATTACGTAATGGGGTGGGGGGAGGGGTATTTACCATAGTTTCCAAGTTGGCAAGCGTATTTTAGTCATTATTAAGAAGACGCTGCTGCCCATCTTCTGATTTGTTTTCCTCTGTCGCCGCGCACGATAATCAGAGGATGACACGGGGTAGTGGATACTCGTACACCGCCACTGCACGGCACACATTAAAAGCCTTTATACGACCCACTACCGGGCACACGTCTCTTTTTTGAGAGTGTTTTAGGGCAAGGAAATGTCCGTCGCGATGCCCCAATGCATGTTGACGAACTTCATATGTCTTTGAAATATTTTTATTTCTTATTTCTCAGACAGGTTTCCTAAAGATATTGTGGTATAGGGCCTTGGTAACTTAGGCTCTAAACACTCGCTGTAAATTTCACAGTACACTAGCAACCCAAGTTTGATCCTCGCCGGCACCAACGAACTTGTATTGGCGTGACGTATAGGTCTGCGGTGTGGATGGTGAATCACACTTTACAATGCGAGAGTCGAAGCTCTCGGGCAACAATGTTAGTAAAAGTAGTTTCATTCAATCTTAAACGTCGAACTATGTCAATGTCTTGCCCTTTGTCCTCACCATGACACATGATATACCCACGTTTGTTCGTCGCCTCGAAACAGACCCAGTCTCTCTAAGTCCTCGATGTCAAACACACTAACATCTGGCACACGGTGGCTAGGATAACGTGCTATGTATTCATCATGAGCTCGTGCGGATACACAATTGCAGTATTCTTAACAAATCAAAATATCAGCATATTACACGTTCGTAAAGGTCGTCATCTTCAATGGTTAAATATATCACAAGCACAAATCCAGTTAGCGAGCACAGTCACGAATCGCAAGAAAAACAGTCCAGAAATACAAGCCAAGCCGAGTAGGAAATAGAAAGCACTGAGTATCGCATCTACCACGTACGAATCACGTAAGTAGACCAAAAAACTAAAAACACCGAAATGGCTTGTAACATAGATATTTTAAGTGCATCTACAACATACCTGCCATAGATTTTTTTAAATATTTCTCAAAGAATATTTAGTGCAAATTTTTTTCTTTTTTCAACTATCAATCGTCTACTACGACGCAGATTATTTATTTACCTAAAATATTGGTGTTAAAAAATTATAAAGCAACTTATCTACTACACAAAATTATAAAAAAAAGTAAAACAAGTTGCACAAATTACAAAAAAAATTACAATAAACAAAAAATGGCAATTTTTATTCATCATCATCATCATCATCATCACAGCCCTTCACATGTCCACTGCTGAACATAGGCCTCCCCCAAGTAATGCCACAAAGCACGGTCCTGAACCACCTGCATCCATCGACTTCCTTCATATTTTACCAGGTAGTCACTCCATCTAGTGGGGGGTCGTCCTACACTACGCCTACCGGTACGAGGCTGCCACTCGAGAACCTTTCTTCCCCATCGGTTATCGGTTCTTCGAGCTATATGGCCGGCCCATTGCCACTTCAGCTTACTAATCCGTTGGGCTATGTCGGTCACTCTGGTTTTACTGCGGATATCCTCATTTCTGAGTCTATCACGCAGAGAAACTCCGAGCATAGCCCTCTCCATAGCTCGCTGAGCGATCTTGAGCGTCCTCATACGGCCAGCAGTGAAAGACCACGTCTCAGATCCGTAAGTCATCACTGGCAACACGCACTGGTTGTACAATCTAGTTTTTAGAGATTGAGGTACTTGACGGGAAGATATGTCGTAATTTCCCGAACGCTGCCCAGCCGAGTTGAATCCGTCGTTTGACCTCTTGGTCGAAGTTGGACTTACCGTGTCGGACTATTTGTCCCAGGTAAACGTACTCGTCAACAACTTCGAGCATAGTGCTCCCAACAACTACCGGCATAGGTGTGACATGGACATTAAACATGATCTCTGTTTTGTCCATGTTCATCTTAAGACCTATCCGTTGGGAGGCACTATTGAGGTCATTGAGCATAGTGCTTAAGTCCTCCAGCGATTCTGCCATAAGGACTATATCGTCGGCAAATCGAAGGTGAGTGATGTACTCTCCATTGATGTTAATACCGTATCGTTTCCAGTCCAGTAGCTTGAAAACGTCTTCCAATGCAGCGGTGAAGAGTTTCGGGGATATAAGGTCACCCTGTCTTACACCCCTCTGCGGTTGGATAGGTTTCGAGCTCTGGTTCTGTACTCGGATAGCCATTGTAGCCCTACTGTGCAAACACTTCAGCACTTCGATATACCGACAGTCAACTTGGCACCGCTGCAGGGACTGTAGCACCGCCCAAATTTCGACGGAATCAAAGGCTTTCTAATAGTCCACATACGCCAGGCAAAGTGGCAGATTGTACTCTTCAGTCTTCTGTACAATCTGCCGCAGGGTATGTATGTGGTCTATGGTACTGAAGCCTTTTCGGAAACCGGCTTGTTCGGGAGGCTGGAAGTCGTCGAGTCTGCGTGCGAGACGATTCGTAATGACTCTCGAAAACAGCACGTAGACGCGGCTCACAAGGGAAATCGGTCTGTAGTTCTTCAAGAGAGCGTTGTCGCCTTTCTTAAAGAACAAGACCACCGCACTTCTGCTCCATGCCTCTGGAGTAGTGCCACCATGGAGGACGGAATTGAAGAGCTTCTGAAGGACTTCAAGTACCGGTGTGTCACCCGCTTTCAGAAGCTTCGCTGTAATTCCATCCTCGCCTGGGGCCCTGCCGTTTTTAAGGTGCTGGAGAGCCATTCTAATCTCGCTTAGACTGACGTCCGGGATATCATCGGAATAGTGTCGGATAAGACTTGCTCTCGGATCGTTACTCACACTTGCGTGTGGCTCCAACGATGATGTGTACAGCTGCCCATAGAACCTCTCAATCTCACTCAAAACCTCAGGTGTCCCGGAAACGATGCTGCCACACTCAGTCTTCAGCTTTGACAGTTGGCTCTTACTGGCAGACAGATCTCTGGCAAAGACTTTGGAGCCCTGGTTCCGCTCGATCGCTTCTTTAATACGAGCAGTATCAACGTTGCGTAAGTCTCGCCGCATGCATTTGGAGATCTGTCTGTTCAGTTGCCTGTATACTGTCAAATCTGTTGACTCTCATCTCCCGTCTAACAGCCATGAGATTAAGAGTGTGATCGGAGAGTTTTTGTGTTCCTCTGCGGCGGGTCTCGTAGAACTTAGCTCCGACCGCATGGACAGTTTCCACGAGCTTGTCATTCATATCGTCCACTGCATTGCAATCTTCTAGGCACTGAAAGCGGTTACGTAACTCGAGCTGAAAATTTTCGGGATTCTGGATTAGAGCACGAGGGGGACGGAGCGTTGACTTCATTAGACGAGACCTCTAGAACTTAACGTTTAAGTTCAGTGTGCCTCTAACCATTCGGTGATCGCTGCCAGTTTTCACCCAAAACTTCAATTTTTATTCAAAAAACTTAAATGTCAAATATCTTGAAAACGGTCAAGTTTGCGGTAAGGTATTTCATTGTTGAATCAGTCGGTAATGATGGAAAGTCGGCTTAACTTGTAACCCTGTATATTTTGATACAGAAAATATTTGAGAATCAATTATTATTACGAGCTCAATTCCTTAAAAAAATTGTAAGCGAGGGTTACAAACGAGCACACAGTCCATCTGATGGTAAGTGGTTGCTGTGGCCCATAGACATCTACATCTATCCTCGATTATGAATCAAAATGCAGATGCGTTGTCATCCGTGAGGACTAAGATGGAATGCCTCGTTTCCAGTAAAAATGTTCTCCGGTTCTCTACACTCATCATACGAAACACAGCAGCATTAAGCTACTGTTTGACGCTGATATTCTGTGAGAGCGTAGTCCTTCCCCGGTCGAACCGACCCATTCGTGCTGCAACTATACTATTAATGTACCTGCAGCATGACTCTACTACGTACAGTTTTAAAGCGAATGTACATATTTGTAAAACTCATCATCGTCATCACATTATCCATCATACCTGAAGGGTAATATATATAAAATAAATGAAAAATGCACACATAACGTCATCACACCATCATCATTATCATCATCATTACAGTCCTTCACAAGTCCACTGCTGAACATAGTCCTCCCCCGAGCAATGCCACAAAACACGGTCCTGAGTCACCTGCATCCATCGACTTCCTGTATGTCTTACCAGGTCGTCACTCCATCTAGTGGGGGGTCGCCCTACACTACGCCTACCGGTACGAGGCTGCCACTCGAGAACCTTTATTCGCCAACGGTTGTCGGTTCTTCGAGCTACATGGCCGGCCCATTGCCACTTCAGCTTACTAATCCGTTGGGCTATATCGGTCACTCTGGTTTTACTGCGGATATCCTCATTTCTGAGTCTATCACGCAAAGAAACTCCGAGCATAGCCCTCTCCATAGCTCGCACACCAAATATGAAATAATTAATCATTTTATTTTTTTGTTAGTAACAATTTTATTTCTTTTTATATGAATATATGAATGAAACCTTACACGTTTTTAAATATTAGTTTTACTAAAAAGCCTCGTGTTCTAGGTATATGAAAATCGTAATTAGCCTCTTTCATAGGACAGAAATAGTGTAAGGTTTTTAATTGTTATTCAAGTTGCATTTTAGAAATAAATAAAAAATACATATATATTTTTATTTAAAATTACAAGTACAGTTTTAGTGGTAGAGTCAAGGTATGTCACCCGTATCGTCCGCACAGAATGTGTATTTGCCTTAAACTAAAACATTGCAACGTAACGACGGCAGTCGCTCCCGTTCCGAAACCAATATCCGCTTTAACAGATACAACATGTGAACTATTTTGTACACCGCTCGCTCAACTTCCTTTCCACACATGTTTCAAATATCATTTACTAGAGTTTAATATTGTAAATGACTAATATATGTGCAAGTAGTCATATATATTTCTGAGTATATGCGGTGAAGTAAATGTAAGGAGTATCCGACAAAGCCCAGCGATAAGCTGAAGTATTAAAAATCTATGAACTGAATTGAAAATGAGCAGGCCATACTGCTCAAAGAAGCGACCATCGATGGGGAAGAAAGGTTCTCGTATGGTAGTCTCGTAATGCTAAATACAGAATTGGACGACACCGCCAATTAATGCACTTGGCTCAGAACCGTACCTTTTGGCAAATTATGAGGAAGGTATTTCCAACAATAGACTTGTGATAGACTGGAGCGATAGTGTGTAGTGATGGGAAAAGACTATATCCCTTAAAAATAACGAGGCGTTACTAAACCGCGCTAGAAAGACAGACATTGCAATTATTTTAATAATAAGCGGCACTAGCGCGGATAAATATAGCGCTATTGGTGAACAGTAACTAAAGTCTTACCGCTCAAGACATTATTAGACACATGAGGAAAACATGAATCGCTGCGCGAGTATGTAAATGTGTAGAGAAGTTAAAATGCATAGTTTCCAAAAAAGTAATTAACATTGATTATTTTGTAAAGTATTAAGATTCAAAACAGTTTTAGATTAAAACTTGTTGGATTTAAAGTTAGCAATTAAAATTTGCGAGCTATTTGGTATACATTACAAATAACACTGCACAACATGTAGTCGATCGGAAACATCAATAGAGAGATTCAGGCTCAATCTGTTTACGCTGTTCTGATGCGATTGTAATATCATTACAGCATACAGGGTTATTTTGCAATATATTATTTTGCAATTCACAGAGATGGTTCAGAATAAGTAACATAAGCGGATGGCGAAGCAAAATAAATTAAAAAAAACATTCTGTCCTTTTTATTTTTTTAATTTAGAATGCGTGGTAATGCATTCTTTATTTTAACTGATTGTCATTCGTAAATAACTAAATAACAGGCAGGAGATGGGCAGCAGCATCTTCCTGATAACAACAATCACACAAAAAAAAACTGCGGTTGCCAACCCGCTCGCCAAGCGTGGCAACTATGGCAATATACCCCCCATGAACAATGACACAAATAGTTGGCCCCCAGTCCCCGGCGGCCCCGCTATTCCTGGCTACGGTGGCGACCATGGTAACGGCGGGGCAGGGGGTGCTAAGAATCTCCGGTGGAGGTTCGGTTGCCACCTACGACGACTCGACCTGGCAACATTTAACGCACGCACACTGAGGACTGACGAGAAGATCCTGGAGCTGGAAGAAGAGATAGACAAGTTGCGCTGGAGTATTATAGGATTATCCGAGGTCCGAAGAGAGGGGGAGGACACGGTGATTCTCGAATCCGGCAACTTGTTCTATCACCGGGAGGGCGACCATCTGTCCCAAGGAGGTGTCGGATTTATCGTCCACAAGTCTCTCGTCAACAACGCTGTAAAGATTGGGAGTGTGTCGACGAGGGTCGCGTACCTGATACTCAGTATCACCAAACGGTATTCGCTGAAGGTCATACAGGTTTACGCACCAACCTCGGCACATCCCGATGAGGAGGTGGAGGAAATGTATGAGGATATTTCCAAAGCCATGCATTCCTCCAAAACCCACTACACGGTGTTGATGGGAGACTTCAACGCAAAACTAGGCACAAGAGAAAGCGGTGAGCTGAAGTTAGGGAAATTTGGAGTAGGGCAACGGAACCGAAGGGGCCAGCAGCTGGCCGACTTTATGGAGAAAGAGGGACTCTTTATGATGAACTCTTTCTTCCAGAAGCGGCCCCACAGGAAGTGGACCTGGTCGAGCCCCGACGGTTCGACAAAAAATGAGATTGACTTCATTATGACGACCAGACGCCAGCTGTTCAGTGATGTCTCAGTGACCACAAGGGTGAAAACTGGCAGCGATCACCGAATGGTTAGAGGCACACTGAACCTAAACGTTAAGTTGGAGAGGTCTCGTCTAATGAAGTCAACGCTCCGTCCCCCTCGTGCTCTAATCCAGAATCCCGAAAACTTTCAGCTCGAGTTACACAACCGCTTTCAGTGCCTACAAGATTGCAATGACAAGCTCGTGGAAACTGTCCATGCGGTCGGAGCTAAGTTCTGCATACCCGCCGCAGAGGAACACAAAAACTCTCCGATCACACTCTTAATCTCATGGCTGTTAGACGGGAGATGAGGCTGCAATCGTCAACAGATTTGACAGCATACAGGCAACTGAACAGACAGATCTCCAAATGCATGCGGCGAGACTTACGCAACTTTAATACTGCTCGTATTAACGAAGCGATCGAGCGGAACCAGGGCTCCAAAGTCTTTGCCAGAGATCTGTCTGCCCGTAAGAGCCAACTGTCAAAGCTGAAGACTGAGTGTGGCAGCATCGTTTCCGGAACACCTGAGATTTTGAGTGAGATTGAGAGGTTCTATGGGCAGCTGTACACATAATCGTTGGAGCCACACGCAAGTGTGAGTAACGATCCAAGAGCAAGTCTTATCCGACACTGTTCCGATGATATCCCGGACGTCAGTCTAAGCGAGATTAGAATGGCTCTCCAGCACCTGAAAAACGGCAAGGCCCCAGGCGAGGATGGAATTACAGCGGAGCTTCTGAAAGCGGGTGGAACACCGGTATTTGAAGTCCTTCAGAAGCTCTTCAATTCCGTCCTCCATGGTGGCACTACTCCAGAGGCGTGGAGCAGAAGTGCGGTGGTCTTGTTCTTTAAGAAAGGCGACAACGCTCTCTTGAAGAACTACGGACCAATTTCCCTTCTGAGCCGCGTCTACGTGCTGTTTTCGAGAGTCATTACGAATCGTCTCGCACGCAGACTCGACGACTTCCAGCCTCCCGAACAAGCCGGTTTCCGAAAAGGCTTCAGTACCATAGACCACATACATACCCTGCGGCAGATTGTACAGAAGACTGAAGAGTACAATTTGCCACTTTGCCTGGCGTATGTGGACTATGAGAAAGCCTTTGATTCCGTCGAAATTTGGGCGGTGCTGCAGTCCCTTCAGCGGTGCCAAGTTGACTGTCGGTATATCGAAGTGCTGAAGTGTTTGTACAGTAGGGCTACGATGGCTATCCGAGTACAGAACCAGAGCTCGAAACCTATCCAACTGCAGAGAGGTGTAAGACAGGGTGACGTTATATCCCCGAAACTCTTCACCGCTGCTTTGGAAGACGTTTTCAAGCTACTGAACTGGAAAGGATACGGTATTAACATCAATGGCGAGTACATCACTCACCTTCGATTTGCCGACGATATAGTCCTTATGGCAGAATCGCTGGAGGACTTAAGCACTATGCTCAATGACCTCAATAGTGCCTCCCAACGGATAGGTCTTAAGATGAACATGGACAAAACAGAGATCATGTTTAATGTCCATGTCACACCTATGCCGGTAGTTGTTGGGAGCACTATGCTCGAAGTTGTTGACGAGTACGTTTACCTGGGACAAATAGTCCGACACGGTAAGTCCAACTTCGACCAAGAGGTCAAACGACGGATTCAACTCGGCTGGGCAGCGTTCGGGAAATTACGACATATCTTCCCGTCAAGTACCTCAATCTCTAAAAACTAGATTGTACAACCAGTGCGTGTTGCCAGTGATGACTTACGGATCTGAGACGTGGTCTTTCACTGCTGGCCGTATGAGGACGCTCAAGATCGCTCAGCGAGCTATGGAGAGGGCTATGCTCGGAGTTTCTCTGCGTGATAGACTCAGAAATGAGGATATCCGCAGTAAAACCAGAGTGACCGACATAGCCCAACGGATTAGTAAGCTGAAGTGGCAATGGGCCGGCCATATAGCTCGAAGAACCGATAACCGATGGGGAATAAAGGTTCTCGAATGGCAGCCTCGTACCGGTAAGCGTAGTGTAGGGCGACCCCCCACTAGATGGAGTGACGACCTGGTAAGATATGCAGGAAGTCGATGGATGCAGGTGGCTCAGGACCGTGCTTTGTGGCATTACTTGGGGGAGGCCTATGTTCAGCAGTGGACTTGTGAAGGGCTGTAATGATGATGATGATGATTCGTAAATATCTATCGCATACTATTTTACTACGCACGCATATATATTCGTAAGGGTAAATGCACATATATCGGCACCGTACGCGCTCACGCGCCATACGCATCGCATTTACTCACAAATAACTATATACCATTTACTAATGGCATCGCACAGTGGCACGTAAGCGCTGTACGTAAGACTTTTGTATTGCCAGTCTTTTCCAACAACTGATGTGAGACAGTAAAGTGACATTGTTCACTCAGAATCACTCAGATCGCTATAGAAAAAAATGTTGTAATAGAAATTTAAATTAAAATAAAAGGAATATTCCGGATTCACAATATTAATTTTAAAAAAGGCCGTCGTATGTAGAATATTATACTTTATTTAAAGACTTATTAGATGATGGTGAACGATTTTTGGGTATTTGCATTTTACTTACAAGAAATTTTAAGAATTCCTTCATATACTAAAACCATATCTCTCTATGGAAAACTCAAAATTTAGAAGGCCAATTTTATCAGTGAGAAGACTTGTTGGATGTTTGAGGTAAGTATTTATATTGATAATTACGTAATCAGGTATAGTTAGGGTTTTTAATTAATATTAAATATAAAGTTAATTTCCACTGGCACAAATTTGTTTTATATTCATGGATGAAATATGAATAAAAGAAGTCCTAAGACTTTTTTCGATAAGGTTAATATTTTCGGAGTTATGAATTTTTAAAAGCTTGAAAAATCCCAAATTCGGATACCTTGACTCATTATAAATGTGTAAAGGAAACGAATAAAATATAAGAGATACTTTTACAAAAGTCTTGTCTGAAAACTCATTGTTGCCTACACAGTAAAAGTAAATACTCCCGAAATGAAATAAAAATACATATCGAAACGAAAGTCGAAACCACGAGTTTTAGTGGAAAATCCACTAAGTTGGCAACATTAGACAACACTTGGTATCAGCACGCGCCGAACATGGAGCATTGTAACCTGAAGTCCATGCAAGGGAAGACGGAAATACTGGATGTACAATAGTATTCTTAGTATTTCGTTAAGAGAGTTCTACTTACGTTAAGAGAACTCTACTTACTCACTACAACTACACTACTCTACTTACTAACATCACCTGTGATTTAATGAATTTCTACACAAGAAAATTCATTAAATCACAGGTTATGTTAGCATTTGCGAGAATGGTGGCTTAATACGAGAACCTTTCTTTCCCATTGATTATCGCTTCTTCGAGCTGTATAGCCTGCTCATTTTCAATTCAGCTAACAGATTTTTGCTTACCTTTTTGTAGACTTCAGCTTACCGACGGCTTTATCTCAGCATAAATAATATTCTACGTACAGAAGTTGCACTTCTTTGATGTTAACTACTTACTCGCAGACGCTTTAATAGCCTACATAGTTATTATTAACAAGATAAATCACCAACGCAAGATATATTAAACTTTGTCCCTGTGTCCTAGCTATACGGACACGTATATCTAGGACATGCAAAGGACAAGGTACGCCTTTGCATCTGTTCCTCTTTCTAATTCAAAGACGATATTTCGTGGTTACACAGGACTTTTGACAAATAATAAAAAGGTACTTTATATACAGTATATATAAAGTACCTTTTTATTATTTATTTAATTTACTACTGTTTTGCTTTAGTATTTTTAACGTGGTAGAGCCATGCTGCAGCTATATTGTACTTGTAGTTGTAGCACGAATGTTTCGGCTCGAACGGGGTAGAACCACGCTCTCACGGAATACCAGCGTAAAATAACATAATGCTGCTGTGTTTCGTATGGTAAGCGTAGTAAATCGAAGACCTTTATTACTGGAGTCGAGGCATTCCATCTTAGTCCTCAGGGGTGACAACGCATTTGAATTTTGATTCTTAATGGAGGATAAATGTGGATGTCTATGGGCCACGGTATCCACTTAGCACGTAGATTGTGTGTGTATATATATATAATGTCTTATATTTTTTACCGTCTCTAAAATAACGGTTATTAAACTTAAGAGAAGAAAAAGCTCTAAATCTGACGTATAATTTTAAATAAATACTGGGAGGGAAAACATTGACACGGAGTGGTAAAATTAATATTCGTTAATAATTTTAACGAATTATTTACTGGTTTTTTCATTACGTTTACAAACTGTTAATTAATGTATTTTCAATAATAAACATGTAAATATACATATATAACATGTAACAAAAACCTTGTGGTTCCCGTTAAGTTCGTTATCAGAATTAGTATTCAAACCCATATAAATAAATTTACTATGGAAAACTCGACCATAACTTTTTTAAATTTAATTTAAATAATTTTTTGTTTGTTAATCGTATGGAGTTTTATTGCATCTAACTGACACACGCATCGATAATGCGGGGTCTCTGACAATAAACTTACTCCCGGCAAATGCAGAGGCAATAATACCACATTTTTTGTTTGTTAATTGTTAATGGAAACCACAAGATTTTTGTTGCATGTGTATTGCACTAAAACTTATACAACTATTTTATCCCAACGATTCCACTTTTGTTCTATGGTAAGTGTCATGTCATAAGTAATTCGATAACCACGCGAGAGGAATAGTAGGGGGGAAATCCTTGAAATGATGCTATGCAGTCTTAAGTTATATCAGTTAAAATGTTACTTACAAATTCTACACGAAGAAAATCGCAGGCTAAAGATAATTTACTAAATAAATGTGGTTTTGTGCAAAGATATCGATCTCCGACCACCACGCACGCAAACCTGTGGTCAAAAACTAGTCATCCAATAAATACATTTTTATTTTATAGCTATTACAAGCCAGTGTCTGAGTACTATCCTACCTGATGTAAGTGGCATTGGTAAGTGGCATTGCATTGACTTAGTTTACCAAAAATTTCCTACTGTTACGGAACATATCACACAACGATTTAATTAATTTTATTTATATACGAACATTTTCATTTTAGTACACATTTCGAGTACAAATCCGACAACTTTACCAGCGGAAGTTAACTTTGCCATCAAAGATGTACAAGTAAGAGATTAACACAAACAACGTAACGTTTTTCAAGATAAGTATGTCTTTTTGGGATAAAAACTAACAACTGATTGATAAAATTATTTTCGATATGGCAACATCAGAATTAAATTTGTCATTTTATATTAAAACGGATTTAGGCCTACGATGTAGCCTCCTCGTTCAGTGTTGCAAAACTTTTATTGATTTTGTTTGAATTACTGAATGTAATGTATGTGTGTATGTGTTTTTGTAATAACGTAATATTAATAGTTAGGAAATGTAATATTTCATTTTAAACATGGTGGTCTTAACACGCAACGCAGGGTGGATGAAATGGCGACAGGTCACAGCCACAACGTGCGATCCCCGAATGCCAATAAGGCTGAAGGGGAAAATTTACAAATCGATCATCCGACCTGTCGTCATGTATGGAAGTGAATGCTGGGCCGTCAAGAAGAAGGATGAAAATAGACTGCATGCGAATGAAATGAGAATGTTACGATGGATGTGTGGTGTGACAAGGATGGATAAGATAAGGAATGAGTATATAAGAGGAAGCCTGAAAGTAGCGCCAGTAGTAGAAAAGGTGAGAGGAAGCAGATTGGCATGGTTTGGGCATGTGATGCGGAGGAATGAAAGTCATGTCACAAAACGAGTGTTGAATATGAATGTGGAGGGACACACGGGCAGAGGAAGGCCGAATAAAAGATGGATCGATTGTGTGAAGAGTGATATGAGAATGAAAGGAGTAAGTATGGAAATGACGGCTGATAGAGAGGAATGGAACAAGAAGGTTTACTGCGCCGACCCCAGATAATGGGAAATGGTTTAGAGAATGATGAATGATGAGGAAATGTAATATTTCATTTTAAACATGGTGGTCTTAACATTTATCAATAAAACTGACTTGGCAAAGTTACTGTACTAGTGATGCCACCAAGTGACAGTCACTTTGCCATGTTATGCTATAACCAAAGGTTGTCACTTTCACCCTATACTTTTACCTGATTACGGTGATGCAAAGAAAAGGTTCTGTACTTGACGTTATATGTATGTTTATATAAATGTTTCAGCCTAGTAGCCTATTAGACTGATTTTGCAAAACGTGTTGTCAATCGATTCGTCTTTAAGAATATAAATCTATAGGTATATTATTTTTGCGGTCGGGTATTAAAAATATTATTGGTAATTAGTATTTTTCATATTTTCAATTTAGTGCATTGATAATAATTCGCACCCCTCTTTGGGTGTATTTAGTATAATTTTTCATGATTATATATGATTTTTTTGCTATTGTGGGAAAACAACATTTAGGTTGTAATACAATTCTTTAACCTGATGGTAATAAAGTGGTAATGATGTCTAATAGAAAAACAAATACATTTTAAAATGATCACTTTTACTTTTGATCTATACTATAATTCATTTAAGCTTATTATTGCACCAATTTGATTTTTATTTGAGCGAGTATTTTTTTTTGTGATGTATTTTAGATTTATTCCGAAGAAGTTTTTCTTACAATATTAAAATAAACATAAAAATGTAAGTAATTGTGTACACATATGCGATGTAAAACATTGTTTTTTTATTATATTCTACACAAGTAGTTTAAAATAGAATGGTGGGTTTTGTCTTGCGAAACACTAAGCACCAAGTATATCTGTAGAATTTACTAGTCCGGAGTGTTCTAGTATATGGTGCAGTCATCTATCTGGTCTCCGTTTTACGCCGTATATATTGACCGCATTGAGAGCGTTCAAAAAAGATTCTTGATATCTCTCTCGTTTCGTCATGGTTACTTCACAATGTGGCCTCCTAAACAGATAGGCTGCAGCTGCAGCTGCTGCAACATGGTTACCCTGAAAACGAGACGTAAAAAGTTCGGGCTTATAATATAAGTAACTAAATAAAATATTACACTCTACGATTGATTCTCCGTCCCTGCTTGCATCGATTAACATAAACACTCACTACAGAGCCCGTGACCGCAAGTCTAAACTGTTTTCACTCCAAGTGTACCGCACATCATATTACAACCCAGTGGTGTGTCGCCTCTACAATTATATTTATTTATTTATTTAGGTACACAAAACGGAATAACACCAAAACATGAACGATTGAAAATAATAAATACAAAGTTAAAATCTGGATGGTATTCCAAAATATGTGCACACAACATGATATTAAGTAACATTAACGATTTTACAGCATAAATAATTATAACCTTACTTATAAACATACTATACATATGAACTTATGTTGTGGAAAATTTTGAAAACTTAAATCTTTATTATAATAATGTTCATTTACCTTTATATTTAAATTTATATTGTAATCCTTAAATGCCTTATTTACAAAGTATATCTAATATGGAATTTTTAAAATTGTTTACTTTCTTATTAAAAATATCTATATTTTTACTATTATTAATCAATAAGTACATAGGCGACACATTCTTACAAGAGGATTGTAATAGGACGTATTATTTTTATAAAGTTGCAAAGTGAAAGTATTTAGGAAAGTATACCGACGATGGGGCTTAGTAGATATATATCCCAGAACTATCAAAATGTTGATAATCTAGATTCAAATCCAAATGTATTCAATGGATCTATACATGATATTCTGAAATAATTGGTCTCGTATGTTTTATGTTTCTACTTACTTTCGTTCTAGTTAAATCTGTAAAAGGCCTTTTGTAATGTGCTGAAGGGGTGTTTGCAAAACCATTGTTTATTAAATTATTTTTAACTTTAGTAGATGTAACTTATTATAATGTACTTTATTATTTAATTTTAAGAAACTTTTATCTCCGCTACTGTAAACTATATGTATTGTGTTAAAAAATGGAGAAAAAATATAATAAGGATTAGGCAAAAAAAAAACGTTACAAAAACGCGACATTTCTTAATACCTAACTAAATTTATTCACTACGTCGATTAAGAAGTTTTACTTCAAATATTAAGTAAAGTAATCGTAATCCTTGATTACGATCAAGGATTTTTGACAACCCTGGCACATATTTTCAAGCTTTTATGAAAAATAATGGCGAAACAACTTTGCCACTAGAGTAAACTTTGTACTTGCAACAAAATTAAAGAAGAAAATCTCTAACTCTGGGTGTTAATTATATTATGTGGCAAACTTACCTCCATTCTTGAAGTCAAATCCTATTAATTTCATTAAAGTCCCTGATGGCAAAGTTACCACCAATTAAGGTTAACTTTGCCATTTTCTATTTTTAAATATTTTGATTTTGTGTTAGTATTTTTTAATCACTAATAAGTACCAAATATATGAAGAATATTATGTCACATTTAATAGTGACGCCCAGCCAGAGAATACATTTTTTGTTGGGGAATTGATCCTCTTTAAGTCCTTCCAAAAATAACAAAGTTGCCAGATTTTACAGTACCTTTATAATATGTGGCTAGTTATTATTACAAAGAGCTCGTTTTTATTTAAAAAAGACAAATGTGGTTGAATGGCTCAATTTTCGTTTTATTAGTATTTACTATTCGCTATGGCCAATTAAATTAAAATTATAACTTTATTTAGTACTAAATTGAATTGCTGTAATACAACAGAAAATAATTTCTTGTTATTTAAAATTTATAAAATTCTTAAACTTTAAAATCTTATATCATTTCAATATTTGCTTTATTTAGAAATATAATATATTTATAGAGGAAGCTGTTACACTTCCTTTGGCCCTAAAAAAATTGTCGATTTATGTGACGCCTTTTTGTTATTTTACTACATTACCTTGTATGATCACAAGTCATTCATAAGTCCACTACGTAATATAGCCTACCCTCAAGGATTACCACACAGTTCTAAGCCATATGTATCCATCCGTCAGCCCTAAATTTTACTTACAGGTACGAGACTGCTAATCGAGAACAGTTTTTCCCATCGGCTGTTGGTTCTTCAAATTATTTGGCTTGCTCCATGTAGGGAACATTACTGATCAGTTGTATAATATAGCTTTTAAAATCACATAATTAGTCATTCCTCCATAATTAAAAATATTCAACTATTAGTATTTTAGCTAAATGTAGTTAAAAATTTACTTTTAACAATCTCCATATCAGTGTGCAAAAGATATATCACTTACAGGAAAAATAAAGGCTTTCCCCTATATCGTCACTGTGGCAAAACTTGTAACGGTATCAAACTTAAACATAAGTTTTTTTGATAAGTCAGTGTTTAAACGATGGGGTGGTTAGGGTGTTACAGGTTGCATGGGTGTGAGGGAGGG
>JAUPFT010000016.1:18507605-18605105 GCA_036936625.1 Parnassius smintheus behrii | reverse complement strand
GTTCGAGACGATTCGTAATGACTCTCGAAAACAGCACGTAGACGCGGCTCAGAAGGGAAATCGGTCTGTTGTTCTTGAAGAGAGCGTTGTCGCCTTTCTTAAAGAACTAGACCACTGCACTTCTGATCCACGCCTCTGGAGTAGTGCCACCATGGAGGACGGAATTGAAGAGCTTCTGAAGGTCTTCAAGTACCGGTGTTCCACCCGCTTTCAGAAGCTCCGCTGTAATTCCATCCTCGCCTGTGGCCCTTCCGTATTTAAAGTGCTGGAGAGCCATTGTAATCTCGCTTAGACTGACGTCGGGGATATCATCGGAATAGTGTCGGATAAGACTTGCTCTTGGATCGTTACTCACACTTGCGTGTGGCTCTAACTATGATGTGTACAGCTGCCCATAGAACCTCTCAATCTCACTCAAAATCTCAGGTGTCCCGGATACGATGCTGCCACACTCAGTCTTCAGCTTTGACAGTTGGCTCTTACTGGCAGACAGATCTCTGACAAAGACTATGGAGCCCTGGTTCCGCTCGATCGCTTCTTTAATACGAGCAGTATTAAAGTTGCGTAAGTCTCGCCGCATGCATTTGGAGATCTGTCTGTTCAGTTGCCTGTATGCTGTCAAATCTATTGACGATTGCAGCCTCATCTCCCGTCTAACAGCAATGAGATTAAGAGTGTGTTCGGAGAGTTTTTGTGTTCTTCTGCGGCGGGTCTTGCAGAACTTAGCTCCGACTGCATGGACAGTTTCCACGAGCTTGTCATTCATATCGTCCACTGCATTACAAGAGGCAGCTTAGGATGCAGGAACTGTGAATGTAATTTCAGTAGGTGCTCCCAAACACAACCTACATCCGCATACCCAAACACGTACACTTCAGCACACATAAACACGCGCACACTTGTAGCACGTACGTATGAGCACGCACCAACTGTGTGTGCCACAAGCACAAGTACTTTTACACACATATACATACTAATCTGCACTAAAAGTATCGGGAATGGAATATTTCCACTGTCCCAGTCATATTAAAATCTTTTTAATTGAAAACTCCTTGATTTTAAAAATCAAATACCATTTATTTATTTATAAAAAGATTCTCGGTCTTGTCACAAGGTTTTGTCAAACTTGTTTAGTCGTTGAGAAAATGGGATTGACTCGAGAAAATTCAAGAACGATGATTTATTATGACTTTCGAAGTGATTTAACACAAAAACAGTGTGTTGACCGGATGATTTCTGCATTTGGCCCCATCCAAAACCACAATTTATTGCTGGTTTACTGAATTTCAACGTGGACGTGTCAAGCTCAGTGATGATCCCCGTCAAGGTCGTCCAAAAACTGCAGTCACCCAAGAAAACGTTGATGCTGTGCGTAAACTGATTGAGGAAGATCGACATGTGATATGCCGCGAAATTCAAGCAACTTTAGACATTAGCATGAGTCAAATACAAATACTCTTGCATGAACAATTAGGTGTAAAAAAAGTTGTTTTCCCGATGGATACCGCATTCGCTCTGTGAAGAGCAAAAAGCGGCTCGCGTTACTTGGCGCGTCAGAACTCTCGAAAGATTCCACGCAGGATCCTCAAATGCTGTATACAACATTGTATCAGGTGAGGAATCCTGGATATACGCGTACAAACCCGAAACAAAAAACCAGTCACGAGTTTGGGGTGTTCGAAAATGAATTAAAGCCAACAAAAATTGTTCGTTCACGTAGTGTTGCAAAAATAATGGTGGCCACGTTTGTCTCCAAAACCGGCCATGTTACGACTATTCCTCTTGAGAGACAAAGAACGGTTAATGCAGAATGGTATGCTAGCATTTGTTTGCCACAGGTTGTTTCTGAACTCCGTAAAGAAAACTGCAACCGCCGCATCATCCTCCATCACGACAAAGCGAGTTCTCATACCGCACACAGAACAAAAGAGTTTTTAGAGCAAGAAAATATAGAATTATTAGACCATCCGCCGTACAGCCCCGACCTAAGCCCTAGTGATTTCTATACTTTCCCTAAAATAAAGAATAAATTGCGTGGACAGAAATTTTCATCACCTGAAGAAGCTGTGGACGCCTACAAAACGGCTATTTTGGAGACCCCAACTTCCGAATGGAATGGTTACTTCAACGATTGGTTCCATCGTATGGAAAAATGTGTCAAACTTCTTGTAGAATACTTCGAAAAGCAATAAATACATTTTTAAATAGTAATGTTGTGTCATTTTCTTGATTCCCGAAATTGTCAGCATACAGTTTTTGAAGTCTACGTTTAGACTCAAGCCTTTGATTTACTCAATAGTCAGATAAACCTGTAAAAACCAGGAGACTAACAGCATTATAATCGCTGTTGGAAAAACTGTACCACCACGATGATCAGGCGGATCGTTAAACGCAAAAGTGGAACCAGATGCTCTAGCTCGCACTCGAATTTATGCATCGCGATTCATTACCAATCTATGTCTGATCTCTCTATTTCATATTATAGGCTTTTAGTTATAATGGATTCGTTCAAGATTTAAGCTCAATGAAATAAATTCAAAGTCTGTGTACGCTTAGTGCAAGTAGGTTACATGTTTTTGCCATTATTTAAACGGGATGAAGATTAACAAAGAGATGGGGTAAATAAAAGAAAGACGGCAAATTGAAAATATGTATATAAACAAGCTAGCTTACTTAAAAAACACGACTAAGTAAAAATTAATTATAACACCCATTATAATTATGATTATATAAGAACTTCATCACAACGTTTTTTTAAGTTTTGATAAATGAGAGAATGATTGCTTACCATTTTTGAATCGTAATAGATCCTAAATGGTTATTCAAAACGAAAAATGAACTTAAATGTGCCTAAATATGATTGCTAAACACCAATTAAATGAACCTAAAGAAACCTAAATATGATTGTTTAACACCTAATCAATGACCCCTTGACATAGTTCGTCGACTTTAATTTTTCTCTTGTTTGTTTTTTCTCTTGTCTGGTTGTCGCCATATTGAATTTTGATTACTTTCATTTCCTTAGTTACACTTACAGGATCAAGGCTAATCGATTGACGTAAGAATCGTCAAAATCAGTCTAAGCTTTTGGTCTCTAGAGCGCCAAGAACGTAGCAAACATATAGCCCGTACGGATAAAGAATGGGATTAAATATGGCGGCTCATCGAGCCCGCACCGTCAACATGTACAGTACCAATAGCAAAAACCCGCTAATAACGATATATCGTTATAACGTAATATTAGTCGGTTTATTGGAAATTTTCTATTAATGAAAAAGTATTTGCAAAAAAAAACTATACACGCAAGTAGGTACATTAATTTAAAATTAAATTTATACCTAGCTACCCGCTCTGGCTTTGCCTGGGTGGTTTCCAATAATGTGGCGTAAACCTCGAAATTTTTATAATTATGTTTAGTTCACTCCTGATATTATACTATATTTGTTCGAGAAGTTTTATTGCAATCGGTTTAGCAATTCCGAAGATTAGCTCGGACAAACCGGCAAATGAAAATTTAAGAAATTGTTAGTTATGTCTCAATGGGAAAAATACATTTGTATGTCATTACATTATGAAGAAAACTCAGAACACGTCGTAGCTCACAAATAAGCAAAACTGAACTGATTTGTTTTGGTTTATGGCATTTAGTTATTATTAATTTCAGTAACAAATGTTGGACTGAAGTTATAAAACGTACGAAAAACGCATATCGCAACGTATTTTTTTTTTGTAGTCTTTACCGGTTGGTGTGAGTATTGATAGCGACAGTGTGCGAGCGAGAGTTGAATAGGGGCGCTCCATTCTCAATCCCATTTTTTTACTGCGTGGGAAGTATATACATGTAGGCTGATAAACACATTACCCCCCGCAGTCAAATAAATAGCGAAGTTGTAGGATTTTGGAACAATGTGCCCGTTTGTAATGACGGCGTTCATAAGTTGCTATAGGATTGGTTTTATAGGGTCACAAATGAGTATAGACCACCTAATGATAAGTGGATTCTGTAGCCTGCAGACACCTGCAATTAAAAATTAAAATGTAGACACGTTCTCATTTCTAAGTACTAAGAATAAATGGTTTGGTGAAAAGAGTTGCTACTTCTAGAAAAACACCATAAAAACACGGCAGCATTTGCGATGGTATTCTCTGAGAGTGTCGTCCATTCTAATTTTGTTTACCGTTACCGATACAAAGTATCAAAAGTCCACTACTAAACACAGGCCTCCCAACAAATTACCTCATAGAGGTGACATGTGCCATAGTTGCCATGTTTGGCAGGCCTATTGGCAAACTAACTAATTTTTTTAGTCGTTAAAGTGTAAATCTTTCGCCAATCTTATATATTTATTAATTATTACTAGCTGAATCGAAAAAAACCATTGGACTATGGTACTGCAACAAACCTATCTTTTCTGGTCAAGTTCTAATAAAGGCATCGCTTTTTTAATGTCATAATATCATAAACAACAACTACTTGCAAAATTCAGTTTTTTATTTCGTAAACTGAATTACTTTAGTAATACTGTGTTTTATGAAATTTTCATTGTAATGCGCGTAAACAAACAAAGATGATGGTTTTCCTACACGGGGATAGGCAACATACAATTGGCCATGCGAGAAACATGGGTTTTCAAGATCAATGCCGCAGTCAATGACTATCTCTGGGATTTATTAATGGTCGTAGCGAAAGGAAGCTGCACTGGACAATGCAGTCGATTGTCGGTCGGGATTATGGGAATACGTGGTATCAAAACGTTTTCTCTTTTATATTCTCCGTGTAGAATAATTGCTTCGATCACGTGGTTTAGTAACTTTTTCATCGCTAGCCGTGTGCCGTTACAAAGACAACGTTGGATGATACTTCGCAACATTATTGTCTCTAATTCCGACTTTTAATAGAAGATTGTGTGGCGGCAACTCTGGAAAATCCACAGAGCTCAAAACTTCGGGTGGATAGTTCATGACATTATCTTGGTTTATAACAGAATGGACTAATTTGTATACCCTCAATTCAACGGCAATTTCACTTTGATTATGAATTTTAATTTATTTACAAGATCCATGTTTTTGGCAGCCAATATAGCACGTTCGCTCAAACAAATATGATATCTGTAATTTTAAGCAACATTTGAGTTTTATTTTTGATTCAGTAAATTAAAAAAGGTATTCAAGAAAGGTAACGCATTCTTCTATGTCTAAGACGCAGCTAGTCACAACGTCTGAAACGGAATTTACCATTAACTAAGTCAAAGAGTTGTTATGAAAATATTTGTCCAGATCGTGCATTTTACAACTTGACACACATATTCTTGTCCATTTTAGTATCTTCAAGACTTTTCACAAAACAGGGGACTTTAAATGTGTATTTAAGTTCTTCAACTGGCGTTAACCGAATCCCTGGCAATATTGGACGAAAATCATCTACTAACCAAATCATGGCACCAAATCAGTTTTAATTATTACTCAGTTCTTGCAGAGTTCAGTCTTATGCCAGTTTCTTATAAAGTGTCTTACTTAGTAAATGTCAGGAGCATTTCAGAACGTTTACTACTATTGCCTCTAATAAATTCACACTTTTTATACAAGCCAAGTGGGTGGAAACTAGTAGTCAGTCCACTTGATGGTAAGGGGATGCAGTAGCCTACAGACACCTACATGTATCCTCGATAAGTCTATTCATAATTCAGAGACGTTGTTACCTGACTTTTAATGACCAATATAATGTTGTGAATAAATCTCCGTTACTAATATAATGTAGCTATTTTATACTAGAATTATTTTAAAGTTATAGTAGAGTTTAGTTCTTTCCCGATTTACTTGACGCTCTCAGGATTCAGCCATAATACACCTACAGTGTGGCTGTCATAATCGTATATAAAAATTGCGGCAAAGTTTTCGTCTCGAACGAGGAAGCAAATCTCCTGGTAAGGAGGCGCAGTGTTTTGACAGCAACGGTATGGAAACTCGCCAAACGTTTAGTTGCATTGCTGGTGAAAGGGATGGGGATTTTTTTTTGAAAAATTTCACACTGTTTAATTTACTCTGTAGAATTCTCCTACATCTGAAATAAAGGTACATATTTGGTAAAATACTACATAGGTATAGTTTAAGCCTAGCAAACTCTCTGGATTAATATTGACACGTCACTGGCCTCTTTCTTTTCTTTCTCAATATTTAAGGCAGTATAATTAAAGCACTTTAGATATTTCTTCTGTTGGCAAAGTAACTGCGGTACCTTTTTTACCTTGGTTGTAGGCGTCCACGGGGAGTAAGCACCATTTACTATTAAGTGAAATGTTAACCCGTTCGCAACTAATATTATTAAAAAAAACATAATTAAATAAATATGCCTAGATGGTTTATCAAGAGGCGCAGACTCGACGTTGTCCTAGAAACACTCATCTATAGATAGCCTACTGCTTGAAAAATAATATTATAGTATAGGGGTGATATTATAGGACTGCTTATACAAATGAATAAAATTTTTTATATTGCATGGAATATTGCTATCATATAGGGGCTGGTACTGCAAAATGCCACCTAGCGACTTTGAACTCAATGGAAAGGCGTGTTAAGAGGCCTGTCGGTGACATCAATAGGTCAGAACTAATCTCACGCCTAGTACTTTCGGCTTTTTACCGAACACATTTCGGAAAGTGTTCGTAGGAATTTACGACTTCATTTCTCTCTCTCTCTCTCTCTCTCTCTCTCTCTCTCTCTATTCAGTCATCGGACCACCAGACGCTCGGCCGGTGTTGACTTATTTGCTGTCGACATATCACGCATTCGAAGCAAAACTCTTCGGATTGCTTCATCGTTCATAATACGCACAGCAAAGGGGTGGAATAATCTATCAGTATCTCTCTTTCCATCCAGTTACAATGTGGATGTCTTCAAGGCAAGAGTGAATAGGCTTTGGTTAAACTAAGTCAGTGTGCTTTACCATTTTCAGTTGCATCATCTCTTACCATCAGATAGTATATTTTTTTATAGAATAAGGGTGACAAACGAGCACACAGTTCACCTGATGGTAAGTGGATACTGTAGCCCATAGACATATACACTTATCCTCGATTAAGAATCAAAACGTAGATGCCTTGTCACCCCTGAGGACTACGATGGAATGCCTTGCTTCCAGTAAAAATGGGTCTCCGGATTTTTACACTCACCATACAAAACACAACGGTATGAAGCTGGTATTTTACGCTGGTATTCAGTGAAATAGTACGTGATCATTCGATCAAGGCTGAAGTTGTTAGCGAAAGCAATAGCGTACAATAAACTTCTAAATCTTGTAATATGTATTTCATAACACATGCTCCCAAGTCATACTTTAACAGAGATACGTAGACTGCATGCTCATCGTCAAATTAAAACTTTCTATGTTGATTAAAGAATGAAATATTATTACGATAAACTTTATATTCAAATTTTAAACATAAGAGTAATCACGCTTTATTACGTTTTAATAACGTCCAGACCAAACTTACGGTCACGGCGGCCTATCTGAACGAGTTTATGCACAAGCACAAGCGCACTTTTTATTTTTTTATTTTTATAGACCGATGGAACGATTATCGGAAGCCATCAGACAGAGATAAGACCCAGGACCAACGGCTTTACACTTTCAGTGGCACAGAAATGAAATACCGACCACTACACTCAGAGCTGTTACTGAAAATTTCTTGACAGAACAACTCAATAACTAATTTTAGCTCAACTAGACAGTCACGGGTTTACTTATTCCTCAAGTAAAGACAAGTAAGAAAATTAAAAAAACGACACGCAGGTTTTCTCGCTGGTTTTTCCAGGACAGAGGTATTTTCCGAACCAGTGGTAAAATAAACGTAACAATGACTATCAATAAATATATTTATTGAAATCTAATGAATAAAGCCTAAGAACAGTGGTAAATGAAAAAATTGACTTTCAATAAGTATTGTTTATAATCTATATTGAATAAAAAAGTTTCTGTTTCTGTTTCAATAAAAAGTTTCTATTTCTATTTCAAATACATCTTAATCTTTTAATACTATGTAACTTACCAACGTTTAAAGGGACTAATAAACAAATCAATTTACCTGACTAATAATTAAACATGTCTCCGTTATCTGTCTGGAATACAGTCGGAACGAAGCCATTCTGTTTGCATATAGAGCGCCAACATAGTAAACAGTTTCACTCTGCATCCATTCTACAGTCTACATTAATAAACTGCTCCGGCAGCGTCGTTTTAATATTTTGGTTTGGGTAAGCCTGTATAAACAGTCAGGTTTTAATTTTTGATTTTCAATGTATTTTAATAATATAATATACTAGCTTGCCAAGCAGACGTTGTTCTGCCCTTTTTGACGACAATTTGTCATGTCCTATAAAAAATCCTTAAATTCACAAAAAATAAATTGTGGGCAAAAAAACTACCCTGCCTCTCAAGTTGGACCAAACTGCACACGGTGTGCAAATTTGATTAAAATCGGTTAAATAGTTTAGGAGTCCATCGCGGACAAACAACGTGACACGTAATTTATATATATATATATATATATATATAGTACCCGGTTGACCGAGCTTTGCTCGGTATTTTTCGCTCGATTTTTTTAATTCGTGTGTTTTGGAAATTATATTTAGATACAAATTACATACTGATGAATTATAAATAATATTTTTTGATCTTAGCGACATAACAGAAAAAACTGAACTGGTTATTTGAATAAAAAATCATGAGTGCAATTATTTTTATTTAAATTTTCGTGTTTTTAAAAAATACTAAAAAAAGGGCTCGAAAAAAATATATTTTCTCAAAAAAGAAAGAAACTTGAAAAAAAAAAATAAAAAAGTCGGTCGGTCGGTCTGGGCTCGAACCGGGGTTTTACGATTTTGTGACCGCCCATTATACCAATAAGCTATTTATAATCATTACCAAACTGTCAAAATTTACCTTCTTATTCTAACTATATTGTAGCAGTTTTTAATTGCCTAAAAACACGGACAAAAAGACATTTTCTAAAAATAAATCTTAGCTAGATCGATTTATTATCCCCGAAACTCCCTGGACACTAAATTTTATGAAAATCGTTGGAGCCGTTTCCGAGATCCCGATTATATATATATATACATATATACAAGAATTGCTCGTTTAATAGTATAGGATATATATATATATATATATATATATATATATATATATATATATATATATATATATATATATATATATATATATATATATATATATTAAGAAGATGAATAAAACGTAAAAATTAAATAGTTCGATATTGCATTCAGCTGATTGAAAACCGCCCTAAATCTATTCGAGTATAGTTTAGTTGATGTTCGTCGAAATCCCTTTCATTTACTTTTCCACATTGACTGCTGTTGCATATGATTACTTATATCATTTTTATGTGAATGTAATTCAGTTATTACAGGCCATTTAATAATGAGCGTTTTTTTTTAATCGACATTTTCTATAATAATGCCCAATACTGCAGAACAGAAGCGTATATTGAAAAAATTAGGCATCATTAAACGCGGTATTTATTAACGTTGCACAAATATTTTACCACATAGCAATTTGGTCTGGTTGCAACACCACAAATTTAATTTTCACGTTTTGTTAATTAATTTTATAAATCCTAGTGAAACTTTTACTATAACTATTGTTTTTATACATTAATTTTTTATATGTACCTAAGTAATATAATATTGAGATATTTTCTATTTCATACTTGAATTTAAATTTATTTGTATAATAATTAAAACATTACAAATGTTATAATTATAAATTCATTTTGATTTAAAAATAATTTAAAATATCTATATTATTATCATTTATTTATATCCATTTACAATATAGCTTTTCCGTAATATTAACAATGCTTAGACGAAAATAAATATTTACAGAGAATCGGAATAAATGCAAACTATGCAAAAAAATTAACATCAATTTTTGTGTAATTTTTTTTTATTTTTTTTTATATAACGATTTCCCCACACTACGATTTTCTCCTGCATCGTGGAGGCAGTTTACAAACGTAAATTGCGTAAGGACTAACATCCAGACCCGAAACAATTATAGGTATGTAAGCCATACAAATACTTTTTCCGTGCGGAATTCGAACCCGCGGTCCCCAGCGCAGCCACTCTTTGCCAAACCAGTGCGCCTCGGAGCCGCCAAATATTAAAACTAATATTTTTTCTGCATAGTTAAAAATATTAGAATAAAAGATTGCTTTTGCAAAATTAAAAAGAAACTGAAAATTATTCAGTGTAAAACTTATTGAAAAACACGTCTAAGGCAGCAAGCAACAATAATCATTCTCCTTATGATATTTACTACATAAAATATTCACTAAATATACAAATGATATTACAATATTTTAATTCTATGCTATCTAGTAGTGGTAAATTGGATATCTTGCGTTTGACTTGAAATTTATAATTCAAAATAATGTTGTTTTAAAGCCATGAAGTTGCCTTTGAAAATCAGTTGTTCCTTAATTTTGCTGTCAGTTGCCTTCACAAACGGCAAGCAATATTAACGATATACCAAATACAACAATAAGCGCACGGTTTTTTTTCTTCAGTTGTTTTACAAATGTCAATCTCTCAAAAAGCCGCAACAACGAATCGGAGAAAGTCGATAAAAGGTATATTGAAAGTAGATACATCTAAAAACAAGTTGAAGTCAGCAATAGCTTTTGAAGTAAATGATAAAAGAATCTTGATTAAGACACGTTAAATTGCGGACTTTTGTACTACAATACTCGTCCAAACACTCCACAAAGAAACTTGCTTCAATTAATGTAATCTCTTTATATACAGTAAGTATTCTTCAGACTTCTTTTGGAGAAATGCCTCAGCATACACGCATCCTAGAGGCGATGGTTATGTCGGACATACATTGACCTCAACTTTCCCGCATATCAACAGGGTCAGGTGAAAGTTTATGCATACTTTCGTAGCTCACCAGGAACACACTGGGGTCCATCAGTCTTCTCGCTCCAGCTGTGTAGATTAGATGTCCAAATACTCCTCAGAATTGGCCTAGTAATAATATCAAAGGAAACTGACAATATTGTAGGGTAAGACCTCATAACTATTATTAATTTGTAATGTGAGTAGCTTAAAGTGTCAATTAACGTTGAGTTAAAAGAAAACTGTCTGCGACCTTTTTAAATGGTGACATACAATTCAGAATTGTTTGAATTCTTTCTTAGAAATAATACCGCAGTTGAAAATGTTTTTTTAAACTAATTAAAGGGGAAGAACAGAAAACTTTTGCCGGGTTTTTCTGCCAATCAAGTTAAAAAAAATATCAATACCGCTGCAAGATTTTTATTTAAAGTATCGAAACTTTGAAACCACTCGAAAATAGTTTGGAAACAAATAAACGACTTTTCCGCTCGTTTCTTTTTTTAATACATAAAAGCGTCGACTTGATTTATGATCGGAGCCGTGAGCGACCGCCGCGTCCTGCCGCGAATCCTGATCGACGGCGCATTTCAATTTATTTTATGAGTCGACACCTTCACTAAGGACTTGTGCTTAGTAGAATAGCCCCATTCGACCAAATTGACGTTTGATCAATCATAGTCCTGGATAAGGGGTTAACAGTTATGTTTTCTATTATTTTATATTTCCACTCTTCCAAAGCGTAATATTTTATTGATAAAAGTCTGGTGTAACCCTGAAACTTTAAATATACAATGAAGAAGTATCCTTTAAGTTGTGTCACTGACGGAACTGTGCAGTAAAGTTAACACAGTGTGGTGTATTGCCAAGAATATCCTTTCGATATAAAATAGGCAATACATAAATAGTATCTTAAAACTTTTTTTTAATCATTCACTTTTAGTTAGTTAAATTAGATATTTAGAAATATAAATTTTTAAATTAGCTTATAATTCTATTATTGTTATGTATAATATTGTAATTGATGTTGCGTCTTTTAGTAATCGTGTAACTTCTGAATGACTTAACCGAGTGATTTCCTGTTCACAAACTGTATTTGTTTAGGCACAGTAAAAGTTCATAGCTCTGTTAATATTATATAGGTGGCGCTGTAGTCGAGTTATGAACAATTTCTATATTACTATCAATATATTGGCTTAGTGCTAAAAAGAATATCACAAAATCGGTATCAAGTAGGTGGCGCTTTATTCCTATTAAAGTATAAATATTCAAGTAATACTGCAAGTAATAAAATGTGTGGGCACAAAAATAGATAACGCTCGGACTATTAAAGTAAGCAAGAAGCAATCTTATGACTACCAGCATAAATCCTTTTCTCCTTTAAATATTCTTATCGTGGAAAAATTTACCGGTGTCTACGAAGGACAGACACCGGTAAATTATTTCACTCCTTTGCTGCGTGCATTGCAACACACTCCTCGAAATGCTTTCTACAGAATGTCAAGAAGCAGGATTCCCTGTGCCTGTGCTCAAGGCTGACAAGATAGAAGGCACGTCTCTACACTGCTTCCAACGATGCTAGGTGGCATTTTGAAGCACCAGTCCGTACATGGTAGCAATACTCAATGCACGACTGGACTTGCGCTTTATAAAAGGTAAGAAGTTGCCTCGGCGTGAAGTACTGCCGCACCCTTAAAAGGACACCCTGTATTCTTGCAACTGCTTTAATCCTGGATTCAAGAAACCACCCATAGTTAAGTTTCCGAGAAATCTCAACCCCTAACAATTGAAGATGGTCAGTGTACTCCAAAGATACATTTCGGAAAGTAGGAGCGGACTCCTTTAGCTGTGAAAATACACGCTTTAGAGGCGTTGAATCTCATGAATTTAGCATCGCCCCATTCGGAGGCTGCCTGCAGTGAGATTCATATGCTCAACCATAGGCTCTCTATCTGACTGGATAATTTTACCCCCTCTGCTCAGAAAGCACGTAAAGCCGTTGGTCCTGCAGACCTGGGGACATTAAATTATATTATTTTATTCTCATCAATTTCTATATAAATGTCTAATTATTTCTATTGTATTCGCGGTTAAATATTATGCAATTCAAGAGTGTAAATTGGTAAAAATAAATGCCAAAATCTGTTTAAAAAATACATTTGTCTCAGGCAAATTCTTGTTACACTCCCTTACTCCCACTGCAGTTGGATATATATATATATATATATATATATATATATATATATATATATATATATATATATATATATATATATATATATATATGTATATATATAATGATTGATGATGATAATGATTTTACTCTGCCACCGCTGAAGAGATTCTAGGTCGGCCCAAATTTCGACATTTTCGAATGAAATTCAAAACAAAATGTCTGATTGTACTCTTATTTACAATTTATTTGTGTATGTGGTCTACATCCTTTTTGAAAACCAGCTTGTTCGTGTGTTCAGTGATTCGTAATGACTATTGATAACAGCATAAATATGACATATACCTCTGAAATATTTACTCATCAGTAACATTTCAGATTAAATATTATGTTAAACGGGTGCATTCAATCAGAACTGATAAAGTTTTACTTCGCTACCCACGCCAAATAACCGCTGTTAATCAAAATATAAAATATATTTTATCCAAAATGATATACATCTACAATACAATACCTAATCCGACTGAATATATCTTGAAGTATAAAATTTATAACAAAAATTGAAAATTTATTTCGAGGAAATATCTAAAAAAACACCTGAAAAAAGTAACAACTGAACAGAAATGTTGTTCAGTTGGCTCAAAATCATCGTTTACATAATAGGATAAAAACCTTCAACGAATTGACATGTATGTGAAAAAAATTAACATGCATATAATTTTAATAAAGTATGTCTAGAACAAAAAAGATAAAAAGGCTGGACAGAAAGAATTTAAAGCAAATGTGTGGGAATAAAATAGTGTTTTTTTTATAGAAAAAGGGTGACAAAAGAGCACAAAAATCACCTGATGGTAGGTGGATGCTGTGTTCCATAGACATCTACATTTATCCTTGGTAAGGAATCAAAACGCAGATGCGTTGTCACCCCTGAGGACAAAGATGGAATGCCCCGTTTCCAGTACAAAAGGGTCTCCGTATCTCCACACTCACCATAGGAAACACAGCAGTATTGAGCTGCAATTTTACGCTTGTTCTGTGAGAGCGTGGTCCTACCCCGGTCGAGCCGACCCATTCGTGTTACAACCATAATATAGCTGCAGCTTAGCTCTATGTACAAAGAAATGTAAAGTAAAGTAGTGTAATTGTTAATTATTTTTTTATTTTACTCGACTCTCGATGACGGGAGGAGTACGCCGCCGACCATCCCGTGGTGTGAGTGCTCCATTCCGGAAGTGCAGTTCACACAGCGCTCGGTTCGCAAAGCACTCCTCTTCCTGGACATCCACAAGTCGAGTGGGCCTGACGGAATCCCTCCAATTGTGCTGAGGACGTGTGCTCCGGAGTTGGCACCGGTTTTAACGCGTCTTTTCCGGTACTCCTACTCCCTAGGCGTAGTCCCAAAATCATGGAAGACGGCTTACGTCCACCCGATCCCTAAAAAAGGCGACCGCTCAGACCCGTCCAACTACCGGCCAATCGCCATCACCTCCTTATTCTCCAAAACAATGGAGTCCATTGTAAACTGCCAGCTCATGAGGTACCTTGAGCATCACCAGCTGATTAGTGACCGCCAATACGGTTTTCGCCGTGGTCGGTCAGCTGGTGATCTTCTGGTCTACCTCACTCACAGATGGGCGGAGGCAAAAGAGTTCAAGGGAGAGGCATTGGCCGTTAGTTTGGACATTGCGAAGGCCTTCGATCGGGTTTGGCACAAAGCGCTTCTTTCGAAGCTCCCTTCCTATGGGCTTCCCGAGAAATTGTGCGATTGGATCACCAGCTTTCTTGCAGATCGGAGCATCAAGGTCGTTGTAGACGGTGCAAGCTCCGATTGCAAGCCTATTAATGCTGGTGTTCCACAGGGCTGCGTGCTATCGCCAACGCTGTTTCTTCTGCATATCAATGATATGTTGCATACCCGTAACATTCATTGCTATGCAGATGACAGCACTGGTGATGCTCTTTACACCGGCCGAGCCAATATTTCTCGGGAAAACGTCTCCGAGTGCCGGGACAAACTTGTGTCTGAAGTCGAGTCTTTGCTGAACAGAGTCTCGGATTGGGGACGACTAAATCTAGTCCAGTTTAACCCCCAGAAGACACAAGTTTGCGCGTTAACCGCTAAAAAGAACCCCTTTGTCGTATCCCCTCAGTTTCAAGGCACTCCCCTTGTTGCCTCAGCCAGTATCGGAATCCTCGGCGTCGACATATCGAGTGACGTGCAGTTTCGTGGTCACTTGGAAGGGAAGGCCAAATTGGCCTCTAAAAAGCTTGGCGTGCTCAGCAGAGCGGGACAGTATTTCATGCCGGCACACCGCCTGCAACTTTACAAGGCGCAGGTTCGACCGCACATGGAATACTGTTCCCATCTCTGGGCTGGGGCTCCCCAGTACCAGCTCCTTCCACTTGACCGCATCTAGCGCAGAGCGGCTCGAATCGTCGACGACCGAGTGCTTTCCGATCGGCTCGATTCACTTGCGCTGCGAAGAGATGTTGCATCTCGTAGCGTATTTTATTGCATCTATCACGGGGAGTGCTCTGAGGAATTGTTCGGATTAATCCCAACCGCCAAATTTTGTGAACACACTACACGGCAAACGTCCCGATACCATCCACACCATCTGATTGCTTGGCGGTCCACCACTGTACGTTTCACAAGGAGTTTTCTTCCACGTACAACCTCTCTGTGGAATAGTTTACCACCGGCGATTTTTCCGGACCGATACGACCTGGGGACCTTCAACAAAAGAGCTTACTCCTTTCTAAAGGGCCGGCAACGCACCCGCAATTCTCCTGGTGTTGCGGTTGATCATGGGCGGCGGTAGTTACTTAACATCAGGTGAGCCGCATGCTCGTTTGCCCCCTCTTCTATAAAAAAAAAATATCAAACCCTAATTCAAGCCGTTCAAGGGTATTATTTCGGTTCGTTAATAAGACTGTATATAATATTATCTTCATTCTGCAATATCAGTTAAGGACAACTTTTGTTATAGTATTTTAATTAATAATGTTTATTACAATTTCATACTTTTAACGTAGTATTAACATGTTTCAACAAAAATTCCAAAAAAATAAACAAACATTTATAAACGTAACATAATGAAAACATTTTTCCTATTCGAATTTTTTTCCATATCACCATCAACAGCCTGGGTCAGTCTACTGGACTGGGCTAGATATACCAGCCGACCTGCGCAAATTTTCGCTTCAATTAGCCAGGGTTAGCGTCCCAAAACGATATCCCATGACAAGTCTACTCACCGGTTTAAACACTTCACGACATAATATATCAGTAGCCCGCTGGCACTTCAGCTTTTTTAAAATATTGCTCACCATGTTTCTTATTAGATTTCTTGTATTTAAGAAGCAACAAGGAAATAAAATGTATAGGTAAATTTCTATTTAATTAAATTTATAGCTTTAAAATATCCTGCTGGGCACAGGTCGGCTCTCATTTCTGTGAGATTGATTTTTAATATTTTAATATATTAAGGTATATTTTCTAAATCAACCTAGCCCTTTCGATGTACCGTCTTACTATTGTTTCTCAAAATCGGCCAGTGAAAGTGTTACTCGTAAAATAGAGGATTGATTATAAAAATGTCTTCAAGAGTATCATATATAGTATATTTACATATTATATATTAGTATATTTAGATATTATATATTAGTATATTTAGATATTATATATTAGTATATTTAGACTTTAGAAAATGTTAACATTCATTTATATTTTTTATCGTTATTGAAACAGGAAATACATAACTCGTAAGGTTATACTACTTTTTGAATCTAAATCCGTTTATAGGACGCGGTTAAAATTAACGATTGTCATTAGAGCGGTCGACGGTGAACATAATCGACGATAGAATTTATTGCAGACGTCTCTGCAGAATGGAAAATGTATTACTTTGATTTTATAGCATTGCCGCGGGACATTACGCAGGCATGTCGAATATGTGCTAAAGAAGTTTCAGTAAATTTAAGTTGCGTAAATTGTTGAAATTATTTATATCAGTTGTTTATAATAGGTAGAAATGTTATTTGAAATAACACAATATTTTAACAAGCCGTGGTCACTATAGAACAGGGCGTATATATAAAAGTACACTCGTGAGCACGACAGCAGCCGCTTTACCTGCAATTCGTTTTAGTTTCATTTTACTAAACGTTGTTCATCCGTTAAGTAAAACATCAAAATCACAAAAATACATGTTCCGATTTTAACAAGAGATTATAACTTTTCCCAAATAGACCCCATCAAAGAATATACAATCCTCATGCATCTATTATAGGTTATAGCAGTGCAATCACTGTTGTGTTTTAGTTTGAGGTATATTTGGGATAGGCGCTAACCCAAAGACGCTTATTTCCCAAAGTCCTAGTATTCAATACAACGTCAATTGAATACCAATCAGGCTCGGATATTGGTATTAAGTAATATTTGTACGGCCACGGCATTAATCTACACTCGAAAGGTATCAATACCAGAATATTGGTACTACATAATACAGAATTTCGAGTATTTTGAAATAAATTACACACGAATATTTCCATCAAAATCAACTCATCATACATTTCAATCGAATTCGGCTTTCTGATTATACAAAGAAGTCAAAATTTTAAATAAAAAAGATCAATTCCAGACTCTAGAAAACGAAAACCATGGTGTCGGTTGGCAAGTCCTACTCAGCTGGGTAGCGTTCCGGAAATAAAGACACATTTTCTTATCCAGTAACCTGAAAATTTAAAAACAAAAAGTTTACACACAGTATGTGTTGTCAATGTTAATTTTACGGAATAAGGACCACGCTTATGACAATATGTTATAAGAATATAGTAGAACTAGAATAATCGAAATAGTTAACGTAGATGATAACAATGGATCGACCGTACAGATAAAAACTTTCAAAAATAATGGAGAAGTAAAATCCATAAAATACCCACAAGCGCGGTGTGAGGCAGAGAATTAATTTTATGTACTTTTACTTTAGGAACTATTTTAATCCCTTGAACATCATGTATACTGTACAGGTTTACGGCATGTAGCAAAAGGAAGGCAAAAACTTTTAAAACGTTGTGAATTTTAAACGGGCGCTGACGGAATTCCGCCGGTGCCGAACCCGCGTAATGCCAACCGAAAAGGTAAATGGGTCATAAAGGCGTATCAATATTGACCGCGCAACTCCCATCCAGCGTACATCATCCCCGTTATATTGGTCATATCTCTCGCTATGCCGAGACACCATTTTTCTGCATGCTAATAATTTATGTCGACGTCGCTTTTTATGTTTTTAAACGTCCGGAGCTTGTACAATTTTTTTCAATATTTACGTTTCGGATTCAACATAGTAAAAAATTCAAATAAGCTACGTGCTTTGGTTACACGGGGGAAAGGAAATTGAGTGGTATATACTTAAACTGCTATATACACAGTCGTTGTAGTGTGTATTGTGAGTGTAGGAATTAGTTCTGAACGACTTAACTCAATGAATCATACCCATACAATATATTGTTAATAAATAATAATTATCTATTAACTTAAAGTAAATTAAAAACATATTTGGTGTTTCTATATAGAACACTTAAAAGACAATTATGCGTTTTAATGCTCTTAGATGTAAACTTCCATTGAACTAAGTGTATTAAGAACTTATTTTATTTTTATTATAGGAAAAAAATTACAAAAGTACCAGAATTACATTTTCCCACAATCCTGTTAAAGGAAAATCAACGTAAAATAACCTGATATCCATTCTTTTGAGAAAAGATTTATAGGAGGATAATAAATTTTAAAATTTCCCGATCGAAAGTTTGTTATTTTCGTGCGGTAATCAATTTCACTCTTCCAGTCTCGCATCTACTTGCTTCTTAAACAGACAGGTATTATTAGCGCTTGCTACAGTATAAATTATTCAATCTAAAACAGAGGGGGCACTTAGCCATTTAGTTGTATATTGGATTCAATTTGTTTACCTTTTGGCTATTTATTCCGCAACTATAGAGGGGAATTTGCATGTTTTTGAATGCGAAATAAATTTTGCGCATCATTCCTTTAAATCTAAATTAAAAATAATCATCTGCTATAATTCATACTTGAAATAATGTAACCTCGTCCATCACACATGTTTTTTTTTTCAATATATTGTATGTCAATTATTACTTATATCAATTATTATTATAACTTCGAAAATTAATATGTGATAAGGCTATTTTTTCTTCTTTCCTTCGACCTGAGTTGGTACCTCTTATCTATGTCTACCACTATGCAGCAGTGGATTGAAAGGTAAGATAAACAGTTTAATTACAGGCTCGCTGGTTAAATTAAAAATTTTAAAATAAAGGAAGAAATTATACAATAGAATCATAAATCAACTTACACAAACCAACATTAATTTAAGAGCAATACTTTGTTGCGTTAAATCACAATGAAAATCAGAGACCCTTTCAGTGTAAGGGCTGAGCTGATAGCGTTTTATGTTCGCGTAGCTATTTTAGGTCCTACTTTACATAATGATCCTTTATATAAACTCCTAATTTACGGTTATTCCTCTTAAACATGTGTATAACCAACATTTTAAACCTGTTCCTGACTACAGCAAAAAATATGTTGCAGCGATTAAGGCCGACGTTAATGGCTGGTGGGAAATTACTTTCCCGAATACCAACAAAAGTCCTTTATATGCACAAAAGATTCAATGAACAATGTGACCACATGTTTAAAAATAAAATAGGCTCCATCTCTGAATACGTTTGTGTTATTTGAAAGAAAAATTTGATTAAATTTTTAAATTTTGTTAATAATTATTCAACGTCTATTCTTTTAGACATTTGCTTTCAAACCAAATTTTCAATTTATTTCTGATAATAGATAATTTTTATAGTAAATATGTGTTGTGTATTGTATACTAGTTGATTATATTATAAATTAGGAGAAGTTTTAGATTTTTTTACCATTTGTGTGTTATATATCACTGAATAATATTTTTGCATGTATATTAGGTAATAAATGCTTCACCGACAACTTTGTTTATTTTTCCATATGATTTAAAAAAAAACACATCTTTAACAATGTTCTAAAATGTATGTATACGTTGATCTATGATCTCCACTCTGAATTTACATTTTCGCCTCGTTTCAATAATCAAATATAGACGATTTTTCTAAAAAAAAAATTAGCTTAAAAATAAGGTAATTCTATACAATCGCGATTCCCTCATTTTTCGGCACTAGAAAATCGGAAAATCATCCGATTTCGATGATTTTTTAAAATCTTCATTTTACGGCGGATTCACGAAAAAAGTTACAGGAATAAAAAAAATTAAAACTTATATTGGTTTCAGGGCTTTAAATGTTCATGAAAATGCGCGTTGTTATATTTTTTTTGTAATATACACACAAAAACAAATATTTAAGAAAAAACATTGAAAAATTTTTGCTTATATTTTATTTTGGTGTTTTATTGAGTTTTAGATCGAGATCGGGACTTAGGTAGGTTCCCTCGGACAGGTTAGGTTAGAAGGAGATGGCGGGGTCGAGTGAGCGAGCAAAGAGAGCGAATAGGCCCCGCCATCTCCGTGATTATTGTTTTATGAACCACTCAAAAGTAGGAGCCCTCCGTTCCGTCAACCGGGCTTCCCTCGACTGCGCTACGGGAGAGAGTTGGGGGAGGCCAACCACGACACTCAACGTAGCCACAAACCTGTCCGAGTCGAGATACCCTACGTCCCGAGCTCGCTTCGTTCGATCTAACACTCATTAACACCAAAATATTAACTTTTATAATCACTTCGATTTTCTAGAGCGTTTATGATAAAATTTAAAGTCAGAAATCCATATAAAAACTTAGCGTTTTAACTAAGTGACATAAAAAAATTATAAACAAACATTTCCAATGTGGTTTTTAAATGTTCGTTTTTTGTGTCGAATGACAAAAAAAATATACCTAAACTTCGTTTAATGCTTTGTAAAAAAGTTATGAACGATTATATTCAAAGAAGTGCGTTTATGATCACATTTAAAGTCATAAAACTGTATGAAATCTTCAGTTGAGATATTTTACATATTTATCATATTTTTATTAATTCGCCATAAAAACGAAGATTTTAAAAATCATATAAATCGGATGATTTTTCGATTTTCTAGAGAAAAAAAACGAAGAGACCGCGAAAATATAAAATTATCAAAAATAAATATGGTATAAAAATAAATTTATGTTTTATTTAACGAACGAAAATGTACCTACTCTGTATAATAGGGCAAAAATGACTGAGACATTAAACCCTTTGCTCATTAGCTGAGATCGGCCTAATGGTATGGGATGTAATGCTAACATTTGTAACATTTTATATTATTTACACATAGGAGGGTATTTATAAAGATTATCCTCAGAAATACACAATCCACACGGTAAGCATGGCCTGGGCTGGGAGTAGGAGATAACGTGGGAGCGTGAGCACGAATATGTTAGCGATTCCAGCTACATCCTTTCAGCTGACCTATAAAACTCTTTGATACTTAGAGACCACATCTAATCACAAAATAATATTTAAATGGAATTGGATCTTAAAAAGAAAAATATAAAGGACACTATACATTATAAAGTAGGATGTCTTTGTACAAATAAATTTATTACATTTATGCAATTCATTTTAAAGGATTTTAAGGCGTATTAAAATACGATACGTTTATGTTTTTACGCGATATTTTTATTATAACCGTCTTAAATTTTCTGCATGAAAAAAAACAATCAGAGTTTATTACAGTAAGCCACTAATGTTGCAAACTGCCAATAGTATTGATTTATTGAGAGAGAGAGAGAGAGAGAGAGTAGTTGAGAGTATCGTTTAAAAATCGATATTAAAAGGAATATGAAATTATTAATTTATTACGTCTTAAAATAAAACCTCCAGGTTGAAAAAGTTCTTATTCCTTGAAAGAAGTTTTTACAAAGAACACTTATCCGAAGCAATATGCTTTTGACACTTCCGCGTTTAATTAAAGTTGAGAACCGTTCAGACAAAATAAAAAATATCACGGCATATAACCGCTGCGAGTTAATCTAAATCAATATTTCACTTTAGTATTCCACTGCCGCTTCGTTTAAATTCAGATGGATTTAAATTCATACAGCCCGCATTTGAATTGCACAATTCACTGTTTTATTTAGTATTGACTTGCTTAATACGAAGTCTTAGGCAATTTCAATGCTAAAAACTATATGAGAGAGAAAATAAAATATGTTAAGGCATTTACCGACAAGATTAAACTTTATAGCTCCACGAATGAGTGAGCAGAAGAGACAAACGGCCGGCCATATTGCACGTAGTACCGACAACCAATGTAGTAAAAAGGTTCTCGAGCGGCGGTCCAAAAATGTCCTCCAGACAGAACTTCGGTCACGGCGACCAGTCTCAACATGATTAGCCATCCGCGCAGGACAAGACTATATTGTCCAAGTGTGTACGCAACTAGCTCTATATTCCCTCAATCTCATAGTCCAATAGGGCTGTAATCCGAGACGTCGGAGAGAGATCAGGCCCAGGATCATTGGTTTTGCGTGCTTTCCCAGGTACAGGGGTGAAATATCGCGTGTAGATGTATGTGAAACGCCCCCACAATATAGGAGAAAATCCTGGTGAAAGATGAAAAGGAAACGAAATTGATATCAAACCAAACACTAATTCTAGATGCAGTCTTTTCCGTATAGCTTGGACGGTAGATAATCAACTGCGGCATTAATATGTTTATGCTATCTTGACACCACAATCTTTCACGGGCCAACTCTGTGATCAACCTCTAGTAATATACACGTGGCACAACGAGGTGATTATGTCGTTTTTTTTATAAATAGGGCGACAAACAAGCACACAGTCCACCTAATGGTAAATGGATGCTGCGGCGGACGGACATATACATTAGGTAGATTCTACATCTATCCTCGCTTGAAAATTAAAATGCAGCAATGCGTTGTCTCCACTGAGGACTAAGCTGGAATGCCTCATTTGCAGTAAAAGTTCTCTGCACTCAACTTTAGAAACACAGCAGTGTTAAGATGCTATTTCACGCTTGTGTTTTGTGAGAGCATGGTCCATCTCCTTTGGAGACGACCCATTCGTGCTACAATCACAATATTGCAGTGGCATGGTTCTCACGAATCTCTCAGCGTACGACAATTATACAATTAAAAAGGTTACAGTTTAATATATTTTAAGTGAATGGATATTCATTGCAAATTCCCGAAGAGAAAGTACGATAGGTATGTGAAAGGTCTATCTGTAAGTTCATCATGGCGCCAAAATCCGAGTCGAAATTGCATTTTGCAATGGCTCGGAAAAAATTTAAAGAGCAAGAATTTTCCACAGTCGGGAACTATTCGAATAATGGCGGTGCATTTTGAGTGTAAGATAAAAGTGGTGCATCGCGACTTCAAACGTGAGGGATTGTGGAGGCAACTTTTAAAGGTGAGGCTCCGTTTAAAAGTGTCGGATATACCTTTTTATTTCAGTCTCGGTGAGTGGCTCACTATCATTTCACTCAAGCTCATTATCATTTATCTTTTACTGGGAATTTATTTTGAAGTTTAAATCGTAGTTTGGTTTGGTTGAAAATAAATCAAAAATTGATTGAAGTTGCAACAATAAGTTGCAAAAACCTGGATGAAAAATCAAATTACAGAGATGGATGCGCGACGGCCCATCACTGTGCCTTTTACTAGGAGTTTTCTTCCTTGTACAACTTCTCTGTGGAATTGTTTACCAGCGGTGACTTTTCCGGACCGATACCACTTAGAGGCCTTCAAGAAAATGGCTTACTCCTTACTAAAAGGCCGGCAACGCACCTGCAATTCCCTTGGTGTTGTGGTTGTTCATGGGCGGCGATAGTCACTTACCATCAAGTGAGCCGCATGCTCGTTTGCCCCCCCATCACAACATGGCGGATTGGTCTTACTTGCACTCGTATTTATAGTGTTTAGGGAATCGCGTGCTTTTATTTAGTTAGCAGGTAATGTTTGCCAACTCAACGTAATTAAACAAAATAATATGAATTATTTTTGACACATCAGAAATAGTTTAACATTTATACCTATTTAATTGGGACATTTCAGTATTATTTTATCATATCGTTCGTGTATTGGTGGAGTTAGTAAATCCGCTACCGTATATCCCGTGGGTGTCGTAAGAGGTAATAGAAGGAATAAACAGGAGATGGGCAGCAGCATCTTTCTGATAACAACTCGAAATCATAAATAACTGCGGTCGCCAAGCCGTCTGTCGAGCGTCGCTGGTATGGAAAATATTCCCTCCATAAGACATTATATTATACTGGATATCTATCTATAATAATACTCCTATGAGAGAATGCTATGTACTATTTCCTTTCTGATAGGTCGGTTTCAGTATTACGCATGCATGGTTTTGAAGATATATATTATGTTGCCTTTATGCATTAGTTAAAGTTAAAAAGTTTAAGTTACTTCCACCTAGCTGATTTCTTCAAGCAGGCCATCAAAATTCTGCCACTGCGTTGGCAAAGATGAATCGATTACGTAGGTGGTTACTTTCATTAATAGAATTTAAGAATATATAATTTAAAAAAAAAACATAATTCTTAAAGACATAATTAAAAAAATAAAAATAGCTTCTACTGTACAGATTTTAATAAATTGCAATTATACACCTTCGATAGAACGAGATTCAATTTATTTACCTTGCTAATTAAACAAAACATGTTTTTTTTTAAGATATAGTTAAAAAATAGAAAGATTTCATACAGGCTTTAATAAACTGTAATAGCACCTTCGATAGAACAAGCTATGTATAAATTACATACTATCTTTTATTACATATATTATTTTGTCCGACGAATCTTTCTGTTATAATATACTATTTCTATTAAAATAGTAACTCAAAGTCAAGGTCGTCAATTTTCCATCGTAAATTACACGTTTCTGTTTGTAAAAGTCGTTTTGTTAAAATACGACCGTCTGAGACCTGTAAAATTCCACGTGTCATCACCGTTAAGGAGACCGTCTTATTACGTCCGTCATATTACGGGCCCTATTTGACGGATCCGCTTTTATGGGCTAACCTTGCTTGATAATGTATCTGCAGCTTATTTATTTGTCGGAATAAATGAACTTTCCAGTCATTTGTCAATTAATATTTAAAATTTTTAGCCTAGTTTTACATTTCTCAAAATCAACCAATAAACTAGAATTATATTTTAAAATTAATTTCGCAATAAACAGTTCTTCTAGTTCATCATTATTATCCATTTGCATCAAAATACCTATATATTAATGAAGTGTGACGGACCAATCGCTCCATTAATCTCAGAATTGAGACGCTTGTGTACAATTGTGGGATTTACACGCTGTACTGTAACTTTAACTTTTAACATTAAATTAGTAAACATTTAAAGAAGAGGTTTAATTTTATTTATTTGCATGAATATTGGTACTTTTGGTGAACAGGAGAAATGCTAAAATATTTAATTAATGTTCAAACTTTATAATTAAATCATGAATTTTATTTTATTTTATCACAGCACTTGCTTACATTTTTCTTCATATTATTTGAAGAGTCGATAAAAGAAATTTTTGGTTTCCTTCATTGGAGCATGCTGATAAATTTGAATGTTACTTGTGCAGAAAACTACCGCTGGTTCTAACCTAAACAATTCACTATCACTTGTCAGTAATTGTAAACTGTCTATTTTACTATGCCGTATTCACTCTCCATGCTATTAATTGTTCTCTGTTTCGCTATAAACTGTTCTGTCACTATTTCGCCATACGCACACTGTACTGCACTATGAACTATTATTTAATGTTCAATATATTTTCTCTACACTGTTGAAAATATACACGATAGTTTTTACTCACTCTTCTATTAAATAAACCACACTATCACTACTCTTTACTGAAATCACACACTTCATAAATTTTTAATGAAGTGAAATTCTAATAACCGGCTATAAATAGATCAAATCCTGAATTTTAAATTTTAAGTTAAATAAGTTCGTTGCGAACAAGGGATCAATTTCGACATCTATATCTTCATAACTTACCCCTGTAAATCCAAAATAATGTACTTTATGAGATAGGGTTGGGATTTACTTGAGATGTCTAGGCGTCACACACAAACACACCACCTTTCCTTAATTATATAGATACATTGATTGAAAATTGTCTTTTGAGAATCCGTATTTTTTGTGTATTCTCTATGAAATAACTTCAAGCCTTTTCTAAAAATTAAGATGTGTAATTACTACTTAGTTGTATTTATAATGCTTGATTTTAATTTATTTATCTTGATAATTAAAAATAAGCACAGGGTTTTTAAACACAATTAGAAAGTAAAAAAACAACTTTGGAATTAAAAAGGCGGAGATAACTTGACAATTGTGAGTAAATAAGTAAGAAAGCAATCATAATTTGCTTTCGTTTTGTGCAATTTAGTTGGTTTAAATGATCTCTTCTTTTATATTAAACTGACACTGTGCTGTAGCAGTATTTAGTTCTTTAAAATATAAGAGACTTTATGTAATATATTTATACTGAAATCAGAAGACAATGTATATGATAGTATAAATTTATTTTACATTTAAAAAATACATTTCAGACATTTTGCATCGATCGGACACATGTGGGATGAATAATTGAGTTCTATTCACACATCCCCATCGTGTACTACAATGTACCGAATATTCAAATATATTGAAAAATGTATAATAATTATACGTACACAATATTATAAATAAATTATAAACTGTGAAAAATACACCATAAATTAAATATCACGATCAGAAAAAGGCAAAATCCAAGTTAAAGCTATGAACACTGCGATTTTTAAGTTATTTATTTGGCTTTTCTCTCGCTTTTCACACTTTTAATAGCCGACATGAACGTGTTGTTTGTGTTTTCCATTGAACTTTCCAAGTCTAAAACGGCATTTGTAATTCCTTTCATTAATTGCTGCTAGTTGCTAAACCGAAAAAAAAACAAGAGTAGGCTAGAAATCCTATCCTTAATTTTGTGTCTACTTGTCTGGAATTGGATATAATACTGCATATTAACGCAACATTTTTCACACCTCTTGATTAAATTTATATTTGTAAAACTTTAAGTACTCACAACATCCAATGAGCACAAATATTGTTTTAATACTCAAAGTTGTAAAATAATTAACTAAGTTATACTTAAATGTTTATCGAGATAGTTATCAGAAGGTCACTAAAATCACAGCCAGAGTTCACTCTTTCTCAGCTTTGATGGTCACTTAGGATTTCAAGAAGCTTACGTTAAATCGCACTGGAACCAGTGCGTGTTGCCAGTGATGACCTATGGATCTGAGACGTGGTCCTGCCAGCCGTATGAGGACGCTCAAGGTCGCTCAGCGAGCAAGGGCTATGCTCGGGGTTTCTCTGCGTGATAAACTTAGGAATGAGGTTATCCTCAGTAGAACCATAGTAGCTGACATAGCCCAACTGATTAGCAAGCTGAAGTGGTAATGGGCCGGCCATATAGCTCAAAGAACCGATAAGTGATGGGAAAAAAGGTTCTCGAGTGGCAGTCTTGTATCGGCAGGCGAAGTGTAGGGTAACCCCCCACTAGATGGAGTGACGACCTGGTAAGACATGCAGGAAGTCGATGGATGCAGAAGGCTCAGGACCGTGCTTTGTGGCATTCCTCGGGGGAGGCCTATGTACAGCAGTGGACTTGTGAAGGACTGTAATGATGAATGATGATGATGATAACGTTAAATCACATAAATTTTCAAAACAATTCTCTTAATTCAGATTACTATCTATTCAGATTACGCCTAAGTAAACAATTATTGAAACTTACTAACCTGTTTGCTGTTCTTTCTGAGCTAGCGGGATACAACTTGATGTATCCCGCATGCGTTTCAATACTTTTAATTGGACGAACGGCATATGAACGCATAGCAAACGAACAAACATATTTTTTATACAAATATTTTTTTCTTAGAGAGCTTCGCGGACGTGCAAACATCTATAGTTACAAAAGTGTTGTCGTAATTAGGCTAATGGTTTATGAATGAACGCATACGGTACACAGAAAAAAATTGATCAATAACATGCTACATTTGTTCATCGTCATTTTATGGAAATTATTTGAATTTCGTTGTTTTTTAATAGCCTTATTTATATTTTTAAATTTGAAATTACCCTTTATAAAAGACGAGTCTTCTTCTCCGTATACATATTTCATTTTATTAGTCCGGTGCGCTGCTGATACAACATAACAGAGGGTTTACACTGTTACGCTTTCTATGATTGCTTGATGTTTTTTTTTTATAATAAAAATTAATAATAAAAGGTAAACATAATGATAATTCCTAGAGTATTAAATAACATGATACTGTTCTTGATTAAGTAGGCTTGAATTTTTTGTGAAAAATCGAAATGACTCTGCTACTGGTAAAGGTTAGGAAGATAAAAATATTTCAAGTGCTTCTAATTGTATCATGGCGATGCGTATATATCTAGGACACTTCTGTTTGAGCCGAAAAATGGTGAAATGATATTTTTCTTATTATTCTCTATGATGACTAAAGGAATCAACATAATTTCTATATTTTACTAATGTTAAAGTTTCTACACCACGGTACTGCATACGATGGACATCTACGACTGTAATTTTTTGAATTTACCAAATTCATCTTACCACCTATTAGCATATAAAAGTCCACGGCCGATCATAGGCCACCCCCAAATATTTCCTCTAAAACAAGATTTTGCTATAGATTCTACGCTTGGCAAGCAGGTTGGCAACTGCAGTTCTTTTTATAATTTAGAGTTTTTATTAGAAAGCTGCTCATACACCTTTTCAGTTTCCTCTGTCGCTTGTTCTTACACCGCCCCTACACGGTTTATCAATTTAACAATTAATAAATGTAGCCTTAGATGGTATCAATTTACCACCTAGGGCTATTACCACTTTTCATCTCTTGGGATTGTAGTCAACTACTAGCTTAAAATATGTTTTCATTAATTTCATCCTTCTTTCCAAATTCGGGAATCTACTGCTGAACAAAGACCTCCTCTATATATTGCTTCTATAAACCACATAACATGTATGTCGGTATTTGCTACAGTTACCGCCATATATGTTATGCGAGGACTGATGTCCAAAATAGGAATGTACGCAAATTCTTTTGTTCAAATTCGTTTAGTCTGCAATTATTATTCGTGCGTGCGAGTGTAGAGTATATGTGTGCACCTTTTGACCAACGTCAGTGACTTGTGATAAGCTTTTTGATTCTAAGGGTTTTGAAATTACATATCGATATGTATTTTTATTATTTGAATAAAATAATATTTAGCAATTTATACTTAATTTTGTGATCAAATGTCTCCAATTATTTGGGCACATTTCTGTTTCATTCATGATATAGACTACACGTGGTCGAGCCACGCTGTAGCTGTATTACTGGTATAGTTGTAGCACGAATGGATCGGCTCGACCAGGGAAGGTTCACGCTCTCATAGAATACCAGCGCAAAATAGCAGCTTAATGCTGCTGTGTTTCTTATCGTGAGTGTGGAGAACCGGAGGAACCTTTTTACTGGAAATGAGGCATTCCATCTTAGTCCTCACGGGTGACAACGCATCTACGATTCGTAATCGAGGATGGATGAAGATGTCTATGGGCCTCAGTAACCACTTACCATCAGGTGGACTGTGTGCTCGTTTGTCACCGTAATCTTATAAAAAAATGATTTCGTTGTTACATTTATTCATAAGAATTAATAGCTAGCCTATTGAAAGTCCAGTGCTGCCCACAAAGATTACCTCATAAAGTATAGTAGTAGTATATATAGTTGTATTGTTGTTTGTCTAAATTTCTTTTAAATTTATTTGTGTACCTAGTATATAAGCAAACATGGATAAATTAAAAATTTTATGTGAAGCGCGAATAAAAAGAAATAAAAACTCTTCTTCACACAAAGATGAATTATTCGACCTAGGCCTGTACTTCATTCATTGAATATCAGTTGCACAGTCTGGTGTATAAATGCACATACTTGCGAATCAGTTACTTGCCGGAAAATTTGCGCAAGAGTTCAGTTATTTAATCCTCTGCTTTAGTTAACCCATCCCATTAGTAACTCCATCCCTTATCATGCCATCGAACGATTTGAGATATGGTTGGCTTTCATAATCACGTTGTTGACATTCCTCGGACGCTTACATAGCATATCGCTTGGTTGATTCTGGTGTGCATAGAGCGATAGGAATTTCCGCCTGCGTCAATTTTCATACAATATGTATGTGTGTAAATAATTCTTTTAAATTAATAAAATTTTATTCTTGACAATTCTTATAACTCTGATTAACGTTAAAATAAACATCAGTATGAGAGAGAGTTGCCACTCAGATATATTTTAACCGACTTCAAAAAGGAGAAGCTATTCAATTCAACTGTATGTTTTTTATATGTTGAATCGATTTTGATGATTCTTTTTATATTTGAGATGTGGTGCTTTTCGTATAGTTCCATATAAATTTGATTAAGATCTAACCAACAGTTTTTGAGTTATCTTTAAAAAAACCTATTTAATTGATTTCGAATACATTGACGATGTTCTCATTTTATTACTAATTTCAAAAAGGAGAAGGTATTCAATTCGACTGTACGTCTTTTAACTTTTCTCTGGTTGAACCTATTTTGATGATTTTTTTGTCGGAAAGCTGTTGCTTCTTGTGTTGTCCCATATAAATTTAATGAAGATCTGACTAGTAGTTTTTGAGTCTATTCGAAAGTCTATTTAGGCTACTCGTGTTATATTTTCAAGAATAATTAAATAAAATCAATACTTTACTAACGGGAACAATAGTTTCTTGAAGCTTGCAGCCGGAATTTTATGCATTCAACGTTGAAATTTATAACAAAGAAGCAATCTAAACTTTTCTTAGGTATTTAATGCTTTTATAAAGAACGTTCTTTGCGTTTATAATCAAAAAAAAAGCGTAGTAAAATCAGCAGCTGACTGAAAGTAACATTCGCCTGTAGTAAATCTTAAAATTTTGGACTGATTACATGGGTATGGGTAAAAATATATGCACAGTAAAAATCTTGTCGTAGCCCAGGGACTAAGCGCTTGCCATATATTTCGTATTATTTATAGAATAAGAGTGATGAGAGACTAGAGAATGCTAGACATCTACATTTATCCCGATTAAGAATCATAATGTAGATGCGTTGTCACTCCTAAGGACTAAAATGGAATGCCTCGTTTCCAGTACAAAGGGTCTCCGGTTCGCTTCACTCACCATACGAAACACAGCAGCATTTATCTGCTATTTTACGCTGGTATTTTGTGAGAGCGTGGTCCTATCCCAGTCGAGCCGACCCATTCGTGCTACAACCATAATATGACTGCGGTATGGCTCTACCACGTATGAGAGTTTAATATGATCATTAAAATTTTCCATAATTAATTTAATCTGGTATTAGGTAGGTAAATGCGTGGAATGCATCATAAATCTGCAATTAGTGAGGTTTTTCGTGCGCCACTACTCTGATTTATTAATTATTTGTGGCACTCTCTTAATCCTATAGCGAGCGGTTACACCTTTTAGACGACATATCGAAACGTCCATTAACGGATTTAAGGAATTACACAAGTTCCCTTCAGGCAATGTCCTAATGCTTTTCGAATTTCCATTGCGATGTTCAAAATTTTTAGCTATTTAAGCTAAAAAGAATTTTTAACTAGACGCTCTAAATGGAAAACAAGTGTTATGAGACCTAATTCATTACAAGAATTATATATATATTGTATTTATACAAACATAATAATGCTTTTGAACATTATATGAAATATATGGTATTCGAAAATATAGTAATATTAAAAGAACTGATACAATTTTTGTTGTTTTTTTAATGTATGTTTTATCAAAAAAAAAAACACAATAGAAGATAAAGCAAGGGAAATTTTATCGTGTATATTTTGATTGCGTTTTTCAGCGGTTGATGATCCTTTTTATATCCAAATTGCTCTTTTAATTGAACGACTCTGAGAAAAATATGCATTCGCACGCGCCATTCTCGTCCCGCCCACCTTATCATAATATTTATATTACCATTTGGGGTCTGCGGCCAAATATTAAAATTTGAATACCTACTTTTATGAAAAACAAAAATCAGCTTTCATTTCTTTAATTTTGTGTACTGAAAACTTGAATGACAATTTGTTGTATGTACGTGGGATCGGGTAGCTCAGATGGTTAACGCTCGCTGTAAATTCACATTACGCAAGTAACCCAAGTTGGATCCCCGTCGGCAACCAATGAAATTGATTAACTGCAATTTTAAGTGCTGATTTACCACGTTTTTGGCGGTGAAGAAAAACGTCGTGAGGAAAACCAGCATGTATGAGAAATAAAAGAAATATTCGAAGATATGTGAAGTTCGCCAACACGCATTGGGGCAGCGCGGCGGACGCTTCATTGTCCTAAAACCCTCTAAGAAATGAGGGGTGGTCTATGGCCAGAAGTGAGACGTATACAACGTATGGCTACAATGGCGACTTTAATTTAATACACGGGTAGGGCTAGTGACCATTAATCATATTCATTTTAAAAAGTTAAAATTACTCGTAAATTGAAAAATTATTTTTTTCAAACAAACTAAATAATAAACTTTAACTTTAACATAAGATCTTACGCATGCACGAGTTAAATATAGTAAATCTTTGTATGTATAGTATTATATACAATACCTACGTATAATCCACTTCGACATACTTGGAATAAAGAAGTTGTCACCCTAAAGAACTGTAATGAAGAACCTTTCTTATGCTTTCCCCTTTAAATCTGAACTTTCAGAAGTAATAGATACAGGGCTATTTTTAAAGAGTAGCCAATTTTTAAACTTAAGTTCAAATCTATAAATAATGATATACTATTATTGCAGTTTTTAAAAATCCGGTTAAATAACGCTTATGCTTTAAAATTATCCTAGATTGAATGTTGTATATGGGCAACAACGTTTTCGCCTCCTGATCGACCCTTATGAATGTGTGCGTGCGCAGCAAAATCAGTTGAAATAATACATTACCACGCATTTTCAATTTAAAAGATGAAAGGACAGAATGTTTGAGATTTTATTTAATAAAATTTTCTTTACCATTTGCCTATATTACTTATTCTGAACTTTCTCTACAAATTCGGCGGGGTATTTCAAAACAACGCTGTATAAAAGCACACTGCACAGACGTTCTTTTCTCGTCATAGAGATAAGAAAAAATATATTCACATTCATGAAATAAAAATGTTAGACTTGAAGAGCGTGCTGAAAAGCATTCAGAAGTGGAAAAAATATTTCTTAATGAGGCTACACATACTCAACCTCTTATTTTTGGGGTACATAATATGACTTCGCCATTCCGACACGGGGCGTCAACTACTCATATTATATGATCAAGATATGCACGGTCATTTGCAAAAAATAAATACAATAAACAGAAAACTAGCATGCAACGGTCAGTCACTGTGGTGTGATAACAAAAATGTTTTGAATATAGTTTTGAGGTTAGGTGTACATTACTACTGGTAGATTGTGGTATTTATGAATGTGTGAGGGAATTGTATAACCCACGATTTTAGTTTTCAAACTAAAGTACGTGAGGGTAATAAAGCTTGAGCTGTGCTGCCCTATAAAACCAAAACTAGGAGGAGCACAGAGACAAAACCCAAAGTCGTATACTACAACTATATTAAGAAAATAATAGCAAACTAGTTTTGGAAATAATTAGGAGCACTTCGAAAAATCAACTTAAAAAAGTAACTACACGACAGAAAACTAAAATATTTACTATAAAGTCAACATCAAAATGATTTCGATAAAGCAGCGCTCTTTTGACCGTTTATTATTTGATTGACTTGGATTGACTGATGAAGAGCTATCGTATCACACAGCCATCTATGCAAACAAAGCTTTAGTTTTTGCGTAATAAGAAAGCGACAATATTAACTGGATATTCATATTACCCTCACGCTTTGCAAATCACCGTAAATATAGGGAATAAATCTTCCTCTGTTAAAATTATTTTGTAAGAAATATTGTATAAAACTATAAGTATCGATAGTTGATTATAAATTTTAGTGTCGAGATAATATTGATGAACTTCTGAGAGGTTTTCCCGGTCCCACATCCTTGTAATATCGTTAAGTGCGTAAACAACACACAATATATATATATATATATATATATATATATATATATATATATATATATATATATATATATATATATATATATATATATATATATTCTCAAAGATAAATAATTTATTTTTTGTAAAATGACAAGCAACCTGCATCTTTTTCAAATTTAATATAATTAAATATTTAATGTCCTAAAGGGTTTCGAAAACAAACGTAAGTATGAATTTGGTCCTTAAGAAGGAGTTAGAAACCTTGTGGGTATTGTATGTAGATACTTTGGCGTCCTCTCATTTCAAGACCTTCTTTAGTACCGGCAGTGCGATTGTGTAACTCTAGTGTAAGTCGTAAATGGCTTCGTTTTGTAGGTGTCACTCTATTTTGTAAACGTACGTACGTTACATAATGGACAAAAAAATATAACGCCAGACCAGAGTTATATATAATATATAATATAATAATAAGTTTATTATTTCCTCTCACAAATTTAGTAATAAATATAAACATACAACTTAATATTAATGTGTTACAATTATTTTTTGTGAGAGACTGGTGTCCGTACTAGGATTCCCTGTATGACAGATCACCAGCCCCCACCTTCAGACCTTATAGACCTATATAACCTTACCTTTCAGACCTTCATACCTATATAATCTATAACACCTGAGAGACGACTGGATTCGATTTAATGACGTAAGTAACGGTGACGTTCCAGAAGGAACTGTATCGGCGATTGGTCATCGCCGTTCTTTTTTTTAGCTCGAGAGCTTAATACAGTCACTGTGTGTGTGTGTGTGTGTGTGTGTGTGTGTGTGTGTGTGTGTGTGTGTGTGTGTGTGTGTGTGTGTGTGTGTGTGTGTGTGTGTGTGTGTGTGTGTGTGTGTGTGTGTGTGTGTGTGTGTGTGTGTGTGTGTGTGTGTGTGTGTGTGTGTGTGTGTGTGTGTGTGTGTGTGTGTGTGTGTGTGTGTGTGTGTGTGTGTGTGTGTGTGTGTGTGTGTGTGTGTGTGTGTGTGTGTGTGTGTGTGTGTGTGTGTGTGTGTGTGTGTGTGTGTGTGTGTGTGTGTGTGTGTGTGTGTGTGTGTGTGTGTGTGTGTGTGTGTGTGTGTGTGTGTGTGTGTGTGTGTGTGTGTGTGTGTGTGTGTGTGTGTGTGTGTGTGTGTGTGTGTGTGTGTGTGTGTGTGTGTGTGTGTGTGTGTGTGTGTGTGTGTGTGTGTGTGTGTGTGTGTGTGTGTGTGTGTGTGTGTGTGTGTGTGTGTGTGTGTGTGTGTGTGTGTGTGTGTGTGTGTGTGTGTGTGTGTGTGTGTGTGTGTGTGTGTGTGTGTGTGTGTGTGTGTGTGTGTGTGTGTGTGTGTGTGTGTGTGTGTGTGTGTGTGTGTGTGTGTGTGTGTGTGTGTGTGTGTGTGTGTGTGTGTGTGTGTGTGTGTGTGTGTGTGTGTGTGTGTGTGTGTGTGTGTGTGTGTGTGTGTGTGTGTGTGTGTGTGTGTGTGTGTGTGTGTGTGTGTGTGTGTGTGTGTGTGTGTGTGTGTGTGTGTGTGTGTGTGTGTGTGTGTGTGTGTGTGTGTGTGTGTGTGTGTGTGTGTGTGTGTGTGTGTGTGTGTGTGTGTGTGTGTGTGTGTGTGTGTGTGTGTGTGTGTGTGTGTGTGTGTGTGTGTGTGTGTGTGTGTGTGTGTGTGTGTGTGTGTGTGTGTGTGTGTGTGTGTGTGTGTGTGTGTGTGTGTGTGTGTGTGTGTGTGTGTGTGTGTGTGTGTGTGTGTGTGTGTGTGTGTGTGTGTGTGTGTGTGTGTGTGTGTGTGTGTGTGTGTGTGTGTGTGTGTGTGTGTGTGTGTGTGTGTGTGTGTGTGTGTGTGTGTGTGTGTGTGTGTGTGTGTGTGTGTGTGTGTGTGTGTGTGTGTGTGTGTGTGTGTGTGTGTGTGTGTGTGTGTGTGTGTGTGTGTGTGTGTGTGTGTGTGTGTGTGTGTGTGTGTGTGTGTGTGTGTGTGTGTGTGTGTGTGTGTGTGTGTGTGTGTGTGTGTGTGTGTGTGTGTGTGTGTGTGTGTGTGTGTGTGTGTGTGTGTGTGTGTGTGTGTGTGTGTGTGTGTGTGTGTGTGTGTGTGTGTGTGTGTGTGTGTGTGTGTGTGTGTGTGTGTGTGTGTGTGTGTGTGTGTGTGTGTGTGTGTGTGTGTGTGTGTGTGTGTGTGTGTGTGTGTGTGTGTGTGTGTGTGTGTGTGTGTGTGTGTGTGTGTGTGTGTGTGTGTGTGTGTGTGTGTGTGTGTGTGTGTGTGTGTGTGTGTGTGTGTGTGTGTGTGTGTGTGTGTGTGTGTGTGTGTGTGTGTGTGTGTGTGTGTGTGTGTGTGTGTGTGTGTGTGTGTGTGTGTGTGTGTGTGTGTGTGTGTGTGTGTGTGTGTGTGTGTGTGTGTGTGTGTGTGTGTGTGTGTGTGTGTGTGTGTGTGTGTGTGTGTGTGTGTGTGTGTGTGTGTGTGTGTGTGTGTGTGTGTGTGTGTGTGTGTGTGTGTGTGTGTGTGTGTGTGTGTGTGTGTGTGTGTGTGTGTGTGTGTGTGTGTGTGTGTGTGTGTGTGTGTGTGTGTGTGTGTGTGTGTGTGTGTGTGTGTGTGTGTGTGTGTGTGTGTGTGTGTGTGTGTGTGTGTGTGTGTGTGTGTGTGTGTGTGTGTGTGTGTGTGTGTGTGTGTGTGTGTGTGTGTGTGTGTGTGTGTGTGTGTGTGTGTGTGTGTGTGTGTGTGTGTGTGTGTGTGTGTGTGTGTGTGTGTGTGTGTGTGTGTGTGTGTGTGTGTGTGTGTGTGTGTGTGTGTGTGTGTGTGTGTGTGTGTGTGTGTGTGTGTGTGTGTGTGTGTGTGTGTGTGTGTGTGTGTGTGTGTGTGTGTGTGTGTGTGTGTGTGTGTGTGTGTGTGTGTGTGTGTGTGTGTGTGTGTGTGTGTGTGTGTGTGTGTGTGTGTGTGTGTGTGTGTGTGTGTGTGTGTGTGTGTGTGTGTGTGTGTGTGTGTGTGTGTGTGTGTGTGTGTGTGTGTGTGTGTGTGTGTGTGTGTGTGTGTGTGTGTGTGTGTGTGTGTGTGTGTGTGTGTGTGTGTGTGTGTGTGTGTGTGTGTGTGTGTGTGTGTGTGTGTGTGTGTGTGTGTGTGTGTGTGTGTGTGTGTGTGTGTGTGTGTGTGTGTGTGTGTGTGTGTGTGTGTGTGTGTGTGTGTGTGTGTGTGTGTGTGTGTGTGTGTGTGTGTGTGTGTGTGTGTGTGTGTGTGTGTGTGTGTGTGTGTGTGTGTGTGTGTGTGTGTGTGTGTGTGTGTGTGTGTGTGTGTGTGTGTGTGTGTGTGTGTGTGTGTGTGTGTGTGTGTGTGTGTGTGTGTGTGTGTGTGTGTGTGTGTGTGTGTGTGTGTGTGTGTGTGTGTGTGTGTGTGTGTGTGTGTGTGTGTGTGTGTGTGTGTGTGTGTGTGTGTGTGTGTGTGTGTGTGTGTGTGTGTGTGTGTGTGTGTGTGTGTGTGTGTGTGTGTGTGTGTGTGTGTGTGTGTGTGTGTGTGTGTGTGTGTGTGTGTGTGTGTGTGTGTGTGTGTGTGTGTGTGTGTGTGTGTGTGTGTGTGTGTGTGTGTGTGTGTGTGTGTGTGTGTGTGTGTGTGTGTGTGTGTGTGTGTGTGTGTGTGTGTGTGTGTGTGTGTGTGTGTGTGTGTGTGTGTGTGTGTGTGTGTGTGTGTGTGTGTGTGTGTGTGTGTGTGTGTGTGTGTGTGTGTGTGTGTGTGTGTGTGTGTGTGTGTGTGTGTGTGTGTGTGTGTGTGTGTGTGTGTGTGTGTGTGTGTGTGTGTGTGTGTGTGTGTGTGTGTGTGTGTGTGTGTGTGTGTGTGTGTGTGTGTGTGTGTGTGTGTGTGTGTGTGTGTGTGTGTGTGTGTGTGTGTGTGTGTGTGTGTGTGTGTGTGTGTGTGTGTGTGTGTGTGTGTGTGTGTGTGTGTGTGTGTGTGTGTGTGTGTGTGTGTGTGTGTGTGTGTGTGTGTGTGTGTGTGTGTGTGTGTGTGTGTGTGTGTGTGTGTGTGTGTGTGTGTGTGTGTGTGTGTGTGTGTGTGTGTGTGTGTGTGTGTGTGTGTGTGTGTGTGTGTGTGTGTGTGTGTGTGTGTGTGTGTGTGTGTGTGTGTGTGTGTGTGTGTGTGTGTGTGTGTGTGTGTGTGTGTGTGTGTGTGTGTGTGTGTGTGTGTGTGTGTGTGTGTGTGTGTGTGTGTGTGTGTGTGTGTGTGTGTGTGTGTGTGTGTGTGTGTGTGTGTGTGTGTGTGTGTGTGTGTGTGTGTGTGTGTGTGTGTGTGTGTGTGTGTGTGTGTGTGTGTGTGTGTGTGTGTGTGTGTGTGTGTGTGTGTGTGTGTGTGTGTGTGTGTGTGTGTGTGTGTGTGTGTGTGTGTGTGTGTGTGTGTGTGTGTGTGTGTGTGTGTGTGTGTGTGTGTGTGTGTGTGTGTGTGTGTGTGTGTGTGTGTGTGTGTGTGTGTGTGTGTGTGTGTGTGTGTGTGTGTGTGTGTGTGTGTGTGTGTGTGTGTGTGTGTGTGTGTGTGTGTGTGTGTGTGTGTGTGTGTGTGTGTGTGTGTGTGTGTGTGTGTGTGTGTGTGTGTGTGTGTGTGTGTGTGTGTGTGTGTGTGTGTGTGTGTGTGTGTGTGTGTGTGTGTGTGTGTGTGTGTGTGTGTGTGTGTGTGTGTGTGTGTGTGTGTGTGTGTGTGTGTGTGTGTGTGTGTGTGTGTGTGTGTGTGTGTGTGTGTGTGTGTGTGTGTGTGTGTGTGTGTGTGTGTGTGTGTGTGTGTGTGTGTGTGTGTGTGTGTGTGTGTGTGTGTGTGTGTGTGTGTGTGTGTGTGTGTGTGTGTGTGTGTGTGTGTGTGTGTGTGTGTGTGTGTGTGTGTGTGTGTGTGTGTGTGTGTGTGTGTGTGTGTGTGTGTGTGTGTGTGTGTGTGTGTGTGTGTGTGTGTGTGTGTGTGTGTGTGTGTGTGTGTGTGTGTGTGTGTGTGTGTGTGTGTGTGTGTGTGTGTGTGTGTGTGTGTGTGTGTGTGTGTGTGTGTGTGTGTGTGTGTGTGTGTGTGTGTGTGTGTGTGTGTGTGTGTGTGTGTGTGTGTGTGTGTGTGTGTGTGTGTGTGTGTGTGTGTGTGTGTGTGTGTGTGTGTGTGTGTGTGTGTGTGTGTGTGTGTGTGTGTGTGTGTGTGTGTGTGTGTGTGTGTGTGTGTGTGTGTGTGTGTGTGTGTGTGTGTGTGTGTGTGTGTGTGTGTGTGTGTGTGTGTGTGTGTGTGTGTGTGTGTGTGTGTGTGTGTGTGTGTGTGTGTGTGTGTGTGTGTGTGTGTGTGTGTGTGTGTGTGTGTGTGTGTGTGTGTGTGTGTGTGTGTGTGTGTGTGTGTGTGTGTGTGTGTGTGTGTGTGTGTGTGTGTGTGTGTGTGTGTGTGTGTGTGTGTGTGTGTGTGTGTGTGTGTGTGTGTGTGTGTGTGTGTGTGTGTGTGTGTGTGTGTGTGTGTGTGTGTGTGTGTGTGTGTGTGTGTGTGTGTGTGTGTGTGTGTGTGTGTGTGTGTGTGTGTGTGTGTGTGTGTGTGTGTGTGTGTGTGTGTGTGTGTGTGTGTGTGTGTGTGTGTGTGTGTGTGTGTGTGTGTGTGTGTGTGTGTGTGTGTGTGTGTGTGTGTGTGTGTGTGTGTGTGTGTGTGTGTGTGTGTGTGTGTGTGTGTGTGTGTGTGTGTGTGTGTGTCCACTACGTCCATAAATTTAACCATTTGGTAATATTATATATATAAGTAAACTAGAGAAATTCATTCTTTAATGTAAATTATATAGCTGTAATAAAAATTGTGTTAATGACGACGTGAAGTAGGAATGAAACTTACATAAATCTCTGGTAAGGAAGGTAGCCTGCCGGAAGTCACTTATAAGTTTTTCCGGAGTAACAATAATAGCCTAAATTTCATTGGATGTCGTGCACCACACTGAAAGTAATATAGTGCTGTTATATTTTCCCAATTATAAAAATATGTCTAATATTTTAAATAAATATATCTTTTAATTTATTTAAACATATAAAATAATTTAGTAAATAAATCTATATTTACTGACCGAACCTGAGAATTAGCAATCCATTGCTTCAAATATCAAGCGGACTTGCAAATATAAAAACGAAATTTTCTCAAAAGTATGTTATAAATAGCGGCTAATTAGGCAAATTAATAAAATATATTTTGTGTAAATCCATTTTTACTAATTTCGACCTGTGGTTAGACTTTATAGGGTTTTAAAGTACCTCGCTTTTGCTGTAAGTGTGTGTTTCGTATGGTGAGTGAGGGAACCGGAGATCGTTCCATTTTTTTTTACGAGGTATTTTATATTTTCCTAAATGGTAAGGGCATTTTGATACTATATCGGTGATAGATATGGGTACCCTTGGTCAACAGCATCCATTTACCAACAGGTGGACTGTATGCTCATTTGTCACCTTTAAATCTATAAAATAAAGTGTTCGTGTTCAAATTGGACTAGTAGAACTACATTGTAATAATTATATAAATGTTTAAACATAACCGGCCTTACTTAAGTGGAGTTGAAGTCATTAATCATTGCTTACTTAAATTGCCTATTAATTATATAAAATATTATATAAATATCTGTAAATACTAATAAAAAGATGGAAAGAGAGAGAGAGAGAAAGAGAGAGCAACCTTAAGCATTTCTTAATTTAACTATAATTTTCTGTGTGATACCGTAATTTTTCCAATATGACTTGTCTAATATTCTCTATCTGATACTCATCTGGCTTCGATGATGTTGGTGCTGTTAGCCTTTGCGGCTAACAGCACCAACTCTTTCTATTTAATACTATTATACCTATAATATATTTATGAGCCAAATTTAACTTTCATATTGCTTTATATTATAAATTCGATTTGTAAGGTCTGTGCTTGGGTTAAGTGAACTAGGTGTATTGTGCATCGATTTGGAAAACGTGCAGGTACGATAAAGGAGTTGGAGTCCCGCATTATAATAATATGCATCTTAAAATACCGTGCACCCAATATGAGCGATAATGCAAACTAAATTGCTTTTCTTAGCGAGGAAAAATTGCACCTTCAGATTGCCAGGGGAAATTAGGCGTTATAGGTTGTCTGTTTGAGTGCATGTTCTATTATTATTTCTGTGGATCTCAGAGTAACTACTTGCATACGTATGTATGTAATTACGCTAACCTGTGGATTGATAAGTGGTTGACAAAGGTTCTAAAAAAGTAATGGTGGTAAAACAATATCTTTGAAAAGTTTCTGACGTGACAACGTCTAATAAATCGATGAAAGCCGGCTGCACGCACAGAAAGGAAGACTCATTGTAACGTTACGCGCATTGTAACGTTACTATCGGAGCGAGAACGCTGCACGGGCGAGCGAAAGGCACGATTGGCTTGTGCCGCATCTATATCTCTTTCACAAAGTACGCAATCATTTCATCAACGTTTTGTTACGATGTTGTCACGTTAAACTATCGTCCGTAAACTGACTTCACAGACAACCAGTTATTTTCTTTTTTTACATTATAAAACACGAAATTATTGTAGCAGGGGAGCGCTAAAGTTGTTAAGAATTTATTTGCATCATTGTGAATACTAAAAGCGATTCTTACACATTCGTACATTTTCAGCTTCCTAATGATCAAATTCTATTTTAAGATTGCATTAATTTGTTCGATTGTTTAATAGCATTACAAATTAATTTTAATAAAAATAAGAAAAATAAAAATTAAATTGGTAAGGTTACCGCAATTCAGATAAAATAATATATTTTTATATTTTATACCAACATTGCCAAGAGATAGTATTCAACTTCTAATGATACAATAATAGTCCCCTTAGCACAAAGTTCAGTTATAACCACCAAGTTCATAACGCACTTTATTTTCGGTTGTACTCACTACGTGCCGAAGTGTTCCATAATGATATTAATTAGTCATTCTCGTTAAGAAGTATATTTAAAAATAGTTTTCAAAATATAAATTCTTGTAGCACCTTCTAGAATATAATTTGGAATTCAATGACAGCAACTCCGAAAACCCGAGCTGTGGTATCTTAGGGGCAAAGTGCTCGCAAATTTCACAGTTCGCGAGCAACCCGGGTTCAATCCCCGCCGACAACAATGAAATCGTTAATTGCCATTTTCAATGTTGATTTACCACGTGCTCAGCAGTAAAGAAACAAGCAGGTATGAGAACTAACGAAAAAATCAAAGACATGCGAAGATCGCCAACACGAATGGCGGTAGCGCGGCGTGTATTTCCTTGCCCTGAAACTGTCTCAGAAATAAGAGGAGGTCTGTGTCTAGCAGTGGGACACATATAGGCTGTAGCTTTTACTTTTTTAACTTTAAAAATGGGCAGTAAATGATGTGTTTTAAAAATTATATTATACACAAATCTTTCATAATTTACAATGTATATTTACGAGTATGTTGAATAATGAATAATGCGACACCTGCTTAATGATATTAGGTTATGGATTCACTTACGCAATCACTATTTGGCGACTATATTGATTTATACTAGTCATTGATTCATTTCCGCCTATAACAGTCCACCGCCTACTGCATAGGACTACAAATACATCTCTACACAACCTAATATCTATATCACCTCAGTTGCTGCGCTTGGCATACTACCCCAGGGACGGAGGGAAATAAAACTGATGATGTGCAGCAAAATTTTCCCGATACCATCAAAAACTGTCTAGTATGACAACTATGGCTAATACCGTTTTTGTAAGTCGATCTATGGAAGGGGATAGATCCCCCATAGACCGGTTCATTGATATCGTGCTGTGGCCACCATTGAGTTGTCTTGAATGAAATAATGAATTATTGGGTGCGTTTGGTAGAAAAAAGCGCTAGCAAGCGCTAACAAGCGCTGAAATAGTTTACGGCCAGGACACGATTGCTACTTCAGTAGCGCTGACACAATCCGCCATTTTGCTTATTTAATTTGTTTGTTTTGAAGTAGAGTTTCTAAGTTGTTTTGTGCAATATTTTAGTTTTAAGTAATATAATGACATGAATAAACATATACATGTTATTAAAAAATCATGACTGGTAAGTTTTTAATATGAATACTTTACAAACATATGCTTAAATTAGGTTTTATTTTTTGATTTTCCACTAAGTAGTATACCGTCCTTGACGGGAATTTATTGACATTTTTACACAATAGGTTACATTAAATGGCTTACACTATATTTTGTATGCTGTTATTCTCTAAGACAACTAACATCAATGCGATTTGATACATTGATAAGGTATCGGTCCATTTAATATTATCACTATTACAAAATTATTTTTCACTGAATGAAATTATTAATAACAATATAAATTTGTATAATTATTCCCAGTAGCATATTCATAAATGTTAGAGCTTAGCTCCTGAAATTTTACATATTTTAGAAAATTAGAAAGAGTACCGAACTAACAAAAAAAAAACGAATAGAGAAAATTACAGAATTAATATAAATATAATACAGGGTATTCTTATGTCTACTGCTTATAATTTAGTCCTTAGCTTATAGTTTATTAACATTCATTAAATTTGTGCCTTATTATCAATAATATAATATGATTCACTAAGTTGTACAGATATGATTAGCAAACAAGCATAGGTAAATGAAAGAGATTTACTTATGTTATATGGTGGAGCCACGTGTCTAAGTCTAGTTCCCCGGTCGAACCTTAAACCTATTACGCGAGATATTAACTAAAGTGGACTGTATATGCGATTGCTTCTGCGCTTACGTAAAAGCGACTACTATAGAATGCGGTATAATGCACTCGCTCTTCTCTAAACTAAAACTATTATTGTGCCAAATCGCTGAAAAGGAATCCTGCCAGATTAGGAGAACAACAAAATTGGTGCGGGTTAAACAACTATATAAGGCAGGAACTAATTAAAGGAATATTGACTCACCGGGGTTTCTTCTATTTGTGTAGAGCACTATAGCTGCAACTTCTGGAACTTCTTCTAGACAGACACTCTGGAGAGAGGCGGTGCGCGACTATATCTCACACGAGGTGAGGCGGGTCTCCTGGAGCTCGACTGCTTCCAGGCTAAAGCGGTTTCTACTAGCGGTGTGGTTTCAACGACGACTGCGACGGAAAGAGAGCTGTTGTTCCAATGACTGGCGCGGCGGGAAGAGAGGACGCGCAACGGTCGCGCGTGTCTTATATGTCCTCGGCTCCGATGATTACGTGACATTCTAGAATCATCTTCTTGCCCCTCCCACCCCACCACCCCGATGTGTCGATTGGAGGGTATGAATGATATCGTTTTCGGAAAGGAACAAGCGACCTGGCACCTACCGCCCAATATAAAATAAAATACGAATGGGTTTCCGCGCAACCATCTCCCCCGCCCTTGAAGGATTTCCTTCAAAAATAACTAAAACATCTACAGCTAAGATCAACTAACAAAATAACTAACTAACGCTAAGATTACCTAAATTCAACTACAATTTAATCTAGAAAGCTAATTTAAATTATGGAAGAGGCAGGGGGCACAAACGGACAACCGGACGCAAGTAAGACCCAACCGTGGTCTTAACGCGAGCTATCCTAATTACTCCGTCGGAACCGGGAAAGACCACCTCGACAATTCCTAACGGCCAGTGGAGAGGCGGTGTATTCTCTTTGGTGAACACAACTACCGTTCCTACAGCTAAAGGCTCAGTTGCTGTGTTCCATTTTTGTCGAGACTGCAAAGTATGCAAGTATTCCATCCTCCATCGTTTCCAAAACGATTGCACTAACCGATCTAATAATTTGTGGCGTGCGGAAATGCTAAGTCTGTTCTCATCCATATCTGCGGCTGGCAAATACTTTAAAGGCGTTAAATTCAAAAAATGTGCTGGAGTTAGATCCAGCGGTTCCGAGGGGTCACTAGATAACGTACGACAAAGTGGGCGACTATTCATTACGCATTCAATTTCAGCGAGCACCGTACTTAGCTCTTCGAAGGACAAAATTTGATCTCCTATTACTCGGTATAAATGACTCTTTAGACTCTTGATATTAGTCTCCCAATTGCCCCCAAATGGCTCGCGGCTGGGACGTTCAGAGACCACTCAATGCGGTTCTCGGCTAGAATGTTAGCGAACTCCGAATTATAATATTTGCTAGCTAAGAGCTCATGTAGTTCTGATAGAATACGTTTTGCACCGACGTAGTTCGTACCGTTATCCGAATACAATTTACTTACAGGGCCTCTGCGGGATAGAAATCTTTTAAATGCACCCATAAAGCCTGCTGTGCTTAGATCACCAACGAGTTCTATATGCACCGCTCGAGTAGTTAGACATACGAAAATGCAGACGTAAGCCTTTGTGGATCTTATACCACGCCCGCGAGTGAGCGTGACCTTAAACGGGCCAGCGAAATCAGACCCGGTGTGCGTGAAGGGCTTTACTGATTGTATTACTCTACAAGATCTAAGTTCCGCCATTTCCGGAAATGACGGCTTGGGGCGTGCCCGAAAGCAAGCTATACATCTGTGCACCCGATTGCGTATTAAACTACGTGCAGAAAGAATCCAATAATTCTGACGCAAAATCGACATCAACAATTCGGGGCCAGCGTGCGAGTTCAATTTATGATGGTAATCGACTAATAAGTTCATGATATGGTCTTTACGCGGTAAAACAATAGGGTGCCGTTGGTCGAAACTCAATTGCGAGTTGGACAAGCGTCCACCTACCCTTACAATCCCATCCTGTAAAAATGGCTTAAGGCGTTGAAAGGCGCGACTACAAGCTCTATTCGATTGTAATCTTCTAATTTCTTCAGAGAAGTGCGCACGTTGAAGTTCACGTAATACTAGCGACTCGGCATAGTTGTAATCGGATGCTAAGACATACGAACGTCGCGGTAACAGCTTCGCGAATCGACAAACGTAAATTACGCTACGCAATAATTTCGACCAAGAGGACAAGCGGTTCGCCAAAGCAATGATTGGAGAAACCTCGCTCGAAACGTTCGCCACTAGAGCGTGTCTCTTCTCTTCCGGCGGTTGTGACACTGACGAAGGTTCGAAGTCGGTTATTGGCCATTGCGAGGGATCCAAGTGAACCCAAGCAGGCCCGTGGAACCAAAGCGGGTGGTTCATTATTTGCATCGGGGTGAGTCCACGGGATAGACAATCGGCGGGGTTTTCCGTACCAGACACGTGATAAAAATTCCGCGTTTCTAACTCGTCTTGTATCTTGGCCACTCGGTTCGCGACAAACGTATCCCAACGGTGGGGTGAAGAATGAACCCAGCATAAGGCGACGGTGGAGTCGGAAAAGGCAAATATCCTTTCTATGTGAACTCTATCCCTACATGCGCTGATAACTGCGGTAATAAGCTTGGTGAGTACTAATATTGCGCAAAGCTCTAAGCGCGCCAGAGAGACAACCTTACGGGGGGAGACTCTCGACTTAGAACTAATGAGGCTAATCGAATTTCTACCATTATTCTGGACGTGGAAATATACAACGCTCCCGTAAGCCTTCTCGCTGGCGTCTGCAAACCCAACGACTGTTATGGCGCTATTTCTATCTACGTTTATATGACACGGTATTTTAATTTCTCTTAATAAAGGAAGTTCCTCTCTAAAGCGCTGCCACAACCGAACAATGCTGTCAGGCGGCGAGTCATCCCAGTCGCATTCCAATAACCAAAGTTGTTTAATTAAAAGCTTAGCGTATAATACCACTGGAGCTACGAAACCCATGACGTCCCATAATCTAGCAACGCATGACAGTATTGTGCGCTTTGTGCATTTCTCTACGGGCGGATTTACCTTAAGGCTAAACACGTCGGACTCTGGTGACCAACACAGACCGAGCACCTTGTGTGTATCAGAATCGTCGAATTCCTTTATCGCCGAAAGACGGTGTGATAGTGGGATTGTATCCAAAACCGGACGCGAATTACTAGTCCACTTCACAAGATCGAATTGACCCGATTTCATGAGCCTTATAACCTCGGCGGTGGTTAGGGTTGCCTCCTCCACGCTATCGACCGAGTACACAAAATCATCCATATATAATCCGCTCTTAATTGCCCTCTTAGCCTTAGGATAAGAGGGACCTTCATCGTGAGCGAGCTGTCTCACCGTGCGTAACGCATGAAATGGGCTCGACTTTAAACCAAAACAAACGCGGTTAAATTCAAACACCATTAGAGGTTCCTTTGGGTTGAAACGATATAAAATGCGTTGGAATCTACGGTCGCATTCACGGACCCCTATGCAAAGAAACATTTGACGAATATCGGCGGATAGTGCTATACTAAACAAACGAAAATTGGCTATTATATTAAATAAACTGCCCTGTAAATTTTGCCCACTATAGAGGATATCGTTAAGTGACAGGTGAGTGCTAGTTTTAGCACTAGCGTCGAGCACTACACGTAACTTAGATGTAAGTTTGTCCTCTCTAATGACTCCGTGGTGTGGTATGAAATACGACGGTGTGTCTTCGTAGTTATCTAATTTCGAAGCCACAAGTGATATGTAACCTTCTCTTATATATTCGTTAATGACGCCGTCGTAAGCTTCCTTTAACTGGGGTGAAGCGAGCATCCTACGCTCCAAGCTGTAGAAACGTTTTTCCGCCATTTGACGCGAATCGCCGAGAGATAAAACATCTCCTTTAAAGGGTAGCGCTACACTATATCTACCGTCGCGATCACGAACGGTCGTGCGGACGTAAATTTCCTCGCATAACCTATCATCTGAGCTAGCTATGGGTGGGACGTTCACCTCCTCCATCTCCCAAAATTTGCGGACTAACGACTCGAGTGGTTCGACAGCCATACCACAATAAGAGGTTGCCGAAATACTATCTATGATGGGGGCGGAGCCAAGGATCACATAGCCCAATACGGTTTCCAGTGCGTAAGGCGCAGTATGCGAGGAGTTGCCCCTGACTTTATTGTTTAACAAAAGATGAGGGAAAAGCGATGCTCCAATGAGCATGTCTATTTTTCCAGGAACGGCGTAAGTGTCGTCCGCCAGAGTCAAATTCTTAAATTCAATCATTGCCGAGGTGTCAACCGAAACGGTTGGCAACCGTTCAGTGACCCTATCTACCACTAGTGCATTTATATCAAAGTTAACATTACGATCTATCCGAGAATAAATTTTTAAATTTATATATCCCTGGGTCATCTTACTGGTACCTCCGATGCCTTTAATTACAGGACATGAAAGTGACCTATTTATTACTAAGCCTAAGCGCTGACAACATTGTCGCGTTATAAAGCTATTTTGGGCTCCGCTGTCCAGCAGTGCACGGACGCTTTGTTCGTTTCCACGCGAATCCCTAACCAAAATACGTGCCGTACCCAGTAACACGGTTGAAGGAGGTTGTGCTCCCATATTTGCCAATGAGCACAGAGCGACATCACCAGGTCGACCGCTAGAATCGTTGACCTTAGTAGGGGCGAATTCCTTGTCCGCTTTACTTGACGCCGCTATGTTGCTATTTTCAAAATGTAATAGCGTGTGATGTTTCCTGGCGCACTTGCTACATACGGAACTCGAATTGCATTTTGCAACTAAATGCTTATCGCTTAAGCAGTTCAAACATAGGTTGTTTGTCTTTACTAATTTATAACGCTCGCTTGGTGAATATTTACGAAAAGTCGCACAATTATACAAATTACCGTGTTTATCCTTACATACTATACAAGTATGCTGGAGTGATGTTGGCGTAGTGGTTACGTAAGTTAACGACCTTGCTATTTTAGATGGTTGAGTTTGTCTACGGTCGACGCACCTTTTAATCTCCTGTTTAACGTTCGGAGAGCGCTGCATCACCTTTATTTGATCTCGCACGAACGATGCTAATGAATGAAAGGAAGGCATCTCCGAGCTACGATGCTCCATTTCAAACGCACGCACGGTGTCGGGGTCTAATTTCTTTAATGCAACATGGAGAAACACCACGTCCATAAGATCATTAAATTTCAAATTCTTAAGTGCAGCCACCGATGCCACAAATTTATCTAGAAACTGCTCTAAGCCGTTGATGTTCGCGGATGATATAGGTTTAAGATCGAATATCTGGTTCAAATATTCGGAAGCTAACATTCTCCTATCTTCATATTTAGTTTTAAGCGTTTCGAATATTAATAAGTAATTGTTTGCTGTAGGTGTAAAACCAGAGCAGATCGACTGTGCCCTGCCACTAAGTTTACTAATTAAGTAATATAATTTTTCGGCGTCCGATAACGATGGGTTATTGTGTATATTGTTTTGAAAACTACTGAAGAAGAAGGGCCACGTCTTAATATCACCATTGAATACCGGAATATCTATTGGCGGCAACCTAATCGAGTCACTTGGACGTACCTGTGTTTCCGGCTTTGCTTCGTTTTGAGATTGTAGAGATCTCGCAGTTATTTTCACGCGACACAACATATCTTCGAATGCCAGCAGCGGTTGGTAGTTCACTATGTATTTCGGGTCGATTTGTAATTCCAAATGATTAATTTGGTCTAATATTTTTTCGTAATCTATCCGCAAATAATCTATCGTTTCGATTTCATTCAAAAAGGTTTCCCGCACTGCTTTTATATGAATGTTCTTTATATAATCACTTATATTCTGCATACGCGAAAAGAGTATGTCCCTCTCGGCATAAAGCGTTTTAATTTTGATTTCACTTCCACTAACTGCCATTTTAAATTATTGTAATAAAATTATATTAATCACAATTAATCTCACAACGCACAAACAATGAAGGATGGACACTCGGTATGCCGTATTACGTAATTAAATCGAACACCTGCGCGAGTCGAGGTGACGCGTCATTTGCTAACTCAATAATTTTATCAAGATTGTGGGTAAGCGTATCAAACGGTTCCTATTACACTGTTTCAATTATTTAATAGGCTTTAAATTTAATCAAATACGAGCGCTATAAAACGAATAATTCTGTTTGCGAGTACCTAATCAAAATTTAAATTTAAACGAACACTATTTAAGTCTATTCCATAAATTAGAGTGCATTATCTAATTAATTAATTCAACAATTCGACCAAATCCTGCCGAAGTGACCATAAAATGATGGAGCCACGTGTCTAAGGCTGCCGAAGTCTAGTTCCCCGGTCTAACCTTAAACCTATTACGCGAGATATTAACTAAAGTGGACTGTATATGCGATTGCTTCTGCGCTTACGTAAAAGCGACTACTATAGAATGCGGTATAATGTACTCGCTCTTCCCTAAACTAAAACTATTATTGTGCCAAATCGCTGAAAAGGAATCCTGCCTGATTAGGAGAACAACAAAATTGGAGCGGGTTAAACAACTATATAAGGCAGGAACTAATTAAAGGAATATTGACTCACCGGGGTTTCTTCTATTTGTGTAGAGCACTATAGCTGCAACTTCTTCTAGACACACTCTGGAGAGAGGCGGTGCGCGACTATATCTCACACGAGGTGAGGCGGGTCTCCTGGAGCTCGACTGCTTCCAGGCTAAAGCGGTTTCTACTAGCGGTGTGGTTTCAACGACGACTGCGACGGAAAGAGAGCTGTTGTTCCAATGACTGGCGCGGCGGGAAGAGAGGACGCGCAACGGTCGCGCGTGTCTTATATGTCCTCGGCTTCGATGATTACATGACATTCTAGAATCATCTTCTTGCCCCTCCCACCCCACCACCCCGATGTGTCGATTGGAGGGTATGAATGATATCGTTTTCGGAAAGGAACAAGCGACCTGGCACCTACCGCCTAATATAAAATAAAATACGAATGGGTTTCCGCGCAACCATTATATATACAAGAAAGTACAAGTTTAATTTAAGTAAAATACAAGGTATTCCTATATCTATTGCTTAGGAGTTAGTCTATAGCTTATGATTTATTAACAATGATTAAACCTAGTGTCTTATAACCAAAATAATGTATACAACGAATCGTGCGAACGTGATTAGCATATAAAAGAGAATTATAGAGAAGTTGTACATAGCCTTATACAGTTTTTTTTTATTACAATAATCTTAGATTTACACAAACTATGCATTTAGACCCGACCAACCTGGGGAGCCCATCCCGATAACGTGCAAACCATCTATCGACAGGTCATTGAGCCTACAATTACATACGCAGCAGGTATCTGGGGTCAAGCGGCGAAAAAACGATATGTAAGGAAGCTCTTGGAGTCGGCCCAAAGGGGATTTGCAATAAAGGCAATTAGGGCCTTTAGGACAGTCTCAACGGTGGCAGCGGTCGCTCTGGCTCAATTTGTGCCCTTGGACCTCAGGGTCCTGGAGGTACATGAAGTTGAGACAGTTCGACCGAAAGGGGCAACCAACTTAATACCAAGGGATATACAATATGAGAGGCCCACACCTGTGCATGAGTTATTACATCCGTCAAAGAGAATAAGTATTGAGTGTGCAGACCTGAATTTGGAAAATCTAGAACAGGAAACAGCGCCTATTCGAATCTATACAGATGGAAGCAAGCTTAAATTAGGTTAGGTTCCCCAGTTAAAACTAACATCGGGTCCTGGAGGAAAATAGCTACTTACGATTTGACAGCGCTTACCGCTTACTATCGCTTTTTTCTGCCAAACGCACCCATTACACCATCTATAGGTATACATTCAATGTTTAAATAGTGGGAATACGAAGTATATCCGAGTTTAAAGCTACATTACGAAACCTATCCACCTACAGGTAGTCAGCAGCAGCATCTTTCTGATAAGCAACTGAAAATAATAAAATAATCTGAAGTAGTTGCTACACTTCCTACCAAGCGTGGCAAATGTGGAAAATCCACTCTATAAGGCAATCTATGATATAGACAAATGTTCAGCAGACGCGTTTTAAAAGGTTTTAATGAATGATGAATAAATGGTACCAACAATACTTAAAAAGAGATGAACTAATCATTTATTGCCTCGCCACGTCTTCTTTGTGGAAGTCTGAGTCTTCCTCCATCGACTTTGACAACAATAGCTGGTAATAAACCAAAATCTAAGACATAATATTCGAAAAAGGACTAAAGGTAAATAATTGTAACTACGGTAAAGTTATAATGTAACATAGTAAGAAAAAAATCGGTGGCTAAACAAGTGTTACCACAGAATAGTCTACGTCGAACGCAAGTCATCAATATTTATTCAATGTTACGTGGAACTTTCAGCTCGCCCGAAGCGTACATTAAAAATTACTCTATGAAAGGCCCTCTATTCACGCGACCGTATGTGTATTAAGCAGTCTCAATCTTCGATCGATACAATTCGGGCTTTTATAGGAAGCTGAGAGCTCGCATATATAACAGTCGTGTATAAGACGTGTACACATTTACACAATTAGTGACAGAGCATTTTTCAAGCTACGTTTATCGTTTCAGTTACCATTACAATCTACCAAAAGTCCACTATTGAACATTCGAGTAGTCCTCCTCGTAGATTGCCCTGTGGGCGGATTGGCAACCACAGTTTACTTTAATTTGAGTTGTAATTATGAAGACACTGCTGCTCATCCTTTGTTTTGATCCTCTCTGTCACCTTTTACGGCACCCACGGGACGCTGGTGGATATTCTTACACCGACACTACACTGTAAGCTATCCTTGTCTATTAAAAAAGTAACATTCTTATGAACAATTCGTTTAAAAAATGATCGCAAACATAATTTATTGGTATTTATTAATATTAATTCAACGCTAAAAGGTTTTAATTTACGACAATTTTCAATTTGATATAGACGATCGCGTGGATATGTCAGAGTAAAAAAAATTACTACGCTGCCGATTTGGTACTCGATCAGAGACGGGGGCAGTTGCCCAAAAACACAATAGTCGTAGGACAATACTGGCCCGTAGTTGGCCAGTGTTAATGAAGCTATCTCCGCAATGTATGCGCAAACAAACGTGCACTCTCTATAAACCTGACTATATACCGTCGGAACGGTTATCCTGCACGATTAGAGAGAGATCAGGCGCAGGACCAACAGCTTTACGCGTTTTCCGAGAAACAGGGGTGAGACACCGTCAACAAGTTTACACAAAGCTTTGTGATGTGTTATTGTTCATTATATCATCACTACGAGTTACATTAGGTATCTATGTCTAATGTCTAATTTTATAGAAATATATCCACCTATAAATATATATAGAAAAAATGTGAAACATGAGATAAGATCCTTACTTAGTACTTTTGAGTATTAAAAGTGCATGTTTTTGTGTTTGCTTCAACTTACTGTTTACTAGCGGCGCTTCCGTGTGTTCCGATACCGGAGACATTTATTGATAAAATTTCATAATTGTTAATTCAGACTAGGGCTTATCTGTACGCTAAATTTCATGCAAATTTGTCGTGCGTGCTTGAGTAAAAAAAAAACATCCAAATACCATTGTAATCGTCATCAAAACGTAATTACTGAAAACTCGAGTATATGCATGTGAATATTAAAATTGTAAATAAAATATGCGTAAATGTCGAGTCCCTTCCCCTACTAATGAGAGTGTAATTTGGGATATCAAGGTAATCATACAAAAGGATACAAAAGTATGTCCATGTCACCGGGATGGCATAAGCCTCTTTCTTAAATGTACAAACATAAATTCGAATTAAAACTGAAAGAGGCCCCACGAATAAATAATGTTGCCTCGTTTTTCAGAGGTCTTAAGTCCTCTGTCCTACTTTATACGCCCGTGTTTTTTTTTCGTATTTTATAAACTCTGGTAATTATGTGTAAGCTTCGCCAGAAATATAGTTACACAGTCTTCTTTTACTTGAAATATTATACCGAAGAAATACATTGTAACTCAGATTAAATGTTTACTTTTATTTTCTGCCATATTTTAGGAGTAAGGGTCATGTCATTGTAATATTGCTCATCATATTGTAAAATGATATATATTGGCATATTCAATTATTATATCTAATTCAATTATTTTCCATCAAATGTTTTATATAAGAATGTCCATTGTGAACATATAGAGATACTTTTTATAAAATTCTTATTATTGTAAACCAATAGAAATACTTATATTAATCATTTCGACTCTTATTGTGAACGAAATTATATATATATATATATATATATATATATATATATATATATATATATATATATATAGAGCTACCATATCTCTTGTCTTAATAAAAAATAAGAATTAATTTTAATAAAAGCTGATTTTTTTACCGTCAGACTAAAGTTATCCATAAAATAAATTATAACATAATTGGATAAAATAGTGAGACAATTGAACTATTTTATTCAAACAAATTGTACAAAGTTAAAATTATTTATATATATTGTATCCTTTTCTACAACGATCAAAATCAGTAAATAACTAGTAATTTTTGTATTATGCTAGCCGTTTCCCGCGACCTCTCCCGCGTGGAATTTATTACGATCGGATTTTATCGGTTTTAATTTTTTTCGCGGAATCCCAATTCTTTGTTCTAAAATAAAAGTAGCTTAAGTTAGTCCCTATAATATAAAATGAAATATATTCTCAAATGGCTTAACAAGATCCTTCGTTATGCCGAAAATATTCCGAAACTGCTACGAAACTGTGTTTTTGGCACATCCTTTTTGTCAATGTTTTTTCTTAAATTTCTTACAGTTTGAGTTCACCACTTTGGAAATAGGTTTTTAATATTTTTCACAAATTAGTTTACGCGAAAAGCGACCCATTTCATAAATGTCAAACATAAAACCAACTTCGGAAATGTCATCAAATCTCCAACCTCAAAATAATCTACAGTTCCAATCCCATACGTTAGATAGCCAAACCTGTACATTTATTTCTTTTAATGTTCTACCACCTTTAACATGTGAAGTGTAAATATTTTATATATTTATACTTAGTATTTACATGACTACCATACTACAATTTGAGTAAATATTTACATTACCTAATAATTCATAATCAGCTATTACGGTGTAGATAATACATAATCTACTCAACTTTTATTTAATCATCCATAACTCAGCTCTTAGACTGAAAAATCTTGCCAGATTTTCAGGTACGTCTATATTTATTCTTTCAAATGGTCCAACTTTTGGCTTGTTAACACCTGGGCCTAAGATTGTATGAAAACGTCCTTATCTCATTTTGCTATCACCAAATCTCAAAATAGAAAGGTAACAATATCGGTATTAACATTTTATACGTAGTAGAGCCATGCTGCAGCTATATTACTGGTATAATTGTAGCCCGAATGGGTCGGCCAGGACGGGGTAGGACTACGCTCTCATAGAATACGAGCGTAAAATAGCAGCTTAACGCTGCTGTGTTTCGCATGGTGAGTGTTGAGAACCGGAGACCCTTTTTACTGGAAACGAGGCAACCTATCTTAGTCTTAGTCTTAGACAACGCATCTGCGTTTTGATTCATAATCAAAGATAGATGTAGATGTCTATGGACCGTAGTAACCACTTACCATCAGGTGGACTGTGTGCTCGATTGTCACCCTATCCTATAAAAAATTAACAACTACTTGAGATACTATTTATCAACTACGCTCCACGCTGCAATTAAAGTAATAACGCCGCGCAACACTGTAGGTGCGCGTAATGGCTAGTACTAATGGATCGGTTTAACAGCAGAAAAACCATGCTCGCACAGAATACAAGAATATAATCGAAGAAAAAAGAAACGAGTGTGCTTATGACCACACGACTGAAGTAAAACTTCTTTAGCTACATCTATATATACACATATATATACACAAAAACATACATATGTTTATATGTGTATAATATATACGTGTATATGCATATACATATATCAATTTTCTACAAATATTTAAATTTATTATCGACTTCCTTCCATAATTTGTTATTATTCACCCGAAAATTAACAAAACATGATCCTTAAAATGAATTTATAATTATATTCACTTTAAACGTAGAATATTCAATATATTATAAATAAAATATTAATTCATAAAATTGTTCAAAACTAAATGAAATTACGAAAATAACTGGCTATGAGAGAAAGAGAGAAAGGAAATGTGCGCGTGCACTGCTCTCTCTTGCTTATATCCCCCACTCAACTAACGTTCGTCTCGCCCAATCACACTTTTTGTAACGCTTTTGTCATACGTTCGCCAGCTTACCCAACAAGTTAAGCGTGCGTAAAGAAGTTTCACTTCAATATAGCTGCTAACTTTTATTTCACAGAACATTCCATCTTTGTGCTGCATCTACATTTTGATTCTCCATCGAATGTAGGTAGAGGTGACTATGGGCCTATTAAAAATAGATAACTTACCATGCGTGGTAATTATAATATGGATGACCCTATAAGACATTTTTAGATTCAATATCAGATTTAATAGGCTGTAGCGTAACGACGACTGTAGTCTGTACAACCACCATCTAATACTACGCTGATAACAAACACGTAATAACTAAAACAGTTGTACAATTTGCCACCAATATTTGCTATAAAAATTTTGAATCAAGCGAAAGGACGAGTTTTAGCTAGCGGCCATTCACCAAAACTTTTAAACATGTCTCTAAACCTGAATATTACTTCGGGCGGGATGAAGTTTTAATCATACAGTAAATACGTTTTGTTCTAAACAAGGAGTTATATGAACATCCATTAAATTAATTCCACGTTATATTTTTCTTTATAAAACTAATTTGATATATCTACTAATACACTACAGTGAAAATGGTTAAATGCAAAATTTTCAAATGGATGTTTATAGTGATTTGACAAGAACAATTATTCATAAAAGCCCTTTAATTAAAAGTTAATAAGTCAGTCCTGCGACGTGACGTTATATATTATGGTAATCAATCCATTCATTAATTGCGAATACAGGTATTGACAAAGGTAGGTATTTTATAATAATGTATGTTAAGTTCGTACAGTTTTTATTACATCATACATACTATTCATGACAAAAATAACTACTATTCATTATTTCCCTTTTGCATCGTTCGCGATCCGGAAATAACCGCAATTCATGCAATTGCATGTGCATATTGCTATCCAGCCATATTTCACACAATGTCGTTCCACTGAAATTTTGTCCTCAAAATTGTGTTTAACCCGAGAAATTAATTTCAATTTCCGTATCACTGTAATTACCACGAAATAGATGTCTGCGTCTAATCACTACTCAGAAACTATTAACACACTTGCATTTGCAAATCGTTATTTCAAGCAATATGTATCGTGGGTTCGAGTCAGAGAAATTATTAACATACTTTCATTTGCAAATCGTTATTTCAAGCAATATGTATCGTGGGTTCGAGTCAGAGAAATTATTAACATACTTGCATTTTCAAATCGTTATTTCAAGCAATATGTATCGTGGGTTCGAGTCAGAGAAATTATTAACATACTTGCATTTGCAAATCGTTATTTCAAGCAATATGTATCGTGGGTTCGAGTCAGCCATTCATTTACAATATTAAGCACGAGCAATTTAAGCTTAAGCTTAAGTTGCAGTTATGAACATCCGTTATCAGCAGTAGTAATAGCATTGCGAATATTAAAAAGTATTATTTCCAAGGTACACGACCACGTATAAATAACTTACTCCAAAATGTTATTAAAACTTAAAACATCTGATAGTTGACGGATTATTAATTTAAAATATAGAATTTCTTAAATATATTGACCCAAAAGTAAAATGTACCCAAACAGCTAAATTCGTCCGACATTAACCATTTTCCCCGCTATAAAATACTTTATCGTATAGTCGATGACCGATTTTCGACAAATTCTATTATACGGTTGACGTTATACACGTATTGCCAGCGGTGGTCTTTAATGGACGTATAATTTCTGAAGCTTTTTTAGTACAGTAAAATATTTTTAATGTAACTAAAAACGGCGTCTGCAAAACGCCGATTAAGTGAACTTGTATATATTACTGGGATTCATTTAATATGAGATTAAAAAAATATTTGGCTGACACTTATGTGTGCATGTATAATTAATATGTAACTCATAAGCTAGTAATCGAATTTTACAAAACGGTATCTTAATAGATTTATTCTAATTGTGTGGAAAACATTTAGACGAAAAGAAAAGTAAACATCAGGGTAGAAACAGATATTGTAAAGACTAAATTTGCTAGTTATTAGTATATAAGCTGTGCCGGACGGGCGAAACTCTCCGGAGTAAATGTTGTCGAAGATACTTCGCGAGTCGCTCACGTCCTACACCTATAGGTTCCGGTGGGTACTTTCACTGCCGTCTTTGTAGGTGCCGCTGAAATATTGTGGACTAAGGATCAAATCAAAATGCACGATTAATAAATACAAATAGCAAGGTAGTGGCCAGCGGTTCGACCGATTGATTAGTCGCGAAATTTTATAACTATTGATCACGGTTGTTAAACTACGGTTGTTCACTATTGGTTGGTCACTGTATATTTCAAAAGATTTCTTTAAATTGTACGGTGGTATCAAATATCTATTGGTGGTAGCTGGTTTTCTAACACTACTGACTAGCAGCTATTATCAACTAAACTAGCTGATTTTATCACTTGTGTAACTGCGGATATCAGTTACGACCTTTTTAGGCTAGCTAACACTTCCACTATAAGTAACTGCGAATATCAGTTACGACCTTTTTCGGCTAGCTAACACTTTCACTATGTGTAACTGCAAATATCAGTTACGACCTTTTTCGGCTAGTTAACATTTTCACTATTCACTATATACTGCTACTAGTCACTTCAGCTACCACCGGATACCACTCACTTCACTTCACTTGTCACTGGTAGTTCTTCACACTACTACCGGTACTGAATCCCGAGCCCCTAAGGTAGACTTTGGCAATACTTTACAGTGAGCCGCTTGCCATTTTCCGTTTTGCCTCTTTATTGCATAAGTTTTTCACTATACAAATGGCATAAATTACAATATTTTCAATACAAAACTAATTGCTACACAAACATGCTATACATCAATAAATCGATAGTCTGGTACTCTATTAGTATATCATAAAGGTTACTCAAAATATTAACAATGTAAAAAGTTATTAAACGAAATGTCCAAAATTTTCATAATATTTGGGTACATTAATTCTTTGATTTTTCTATAACTACGAAATGCGTTTAATTATATAAAATATTCTTACACTTCTTTAATCTATAAGCCATATGCTAATTCAATGTCATATTTATAACTCTTTTAGAACATAAAATTATTTTCCTTATTTTTAGTATGAACTATTACGCAGTTAATTAAAAACTTTTAGAGAGTTCCACGATAAGATGCGCTGTGATTGGTCGATTTTTCTTAATACAATAAAAGTTGTTTATATTACTTGTTATCAAAACGACATTCTATACAAATATACTAAGAGTTATAAATATGCCACACAACTATATTAATACACGTTTTCACTCAGTTTTGTCGGTAATTTCATTATTAATACAAAAACAATATTCTTTATCACTTTGTTTCTTAACGTTGTTAGGCTGTCGCGAACATAAGCAATCAGCTTATTGAATGAATAATTTCTGTTTCATTTCCAATTACACAACATGTTTACATATAGGAACAAATATGATTACAATTCAATAAAGTAACAATAAGTCTAATAAAAGAAGCGTGATAGACTCAGAAATAAGGATACCCGCAGTAAAACCAGAGTGACCGACATAGCCCAACGGATTGGTAAGCTGAAGTGGCAATGGTCCGGCCATATAGCTCGAAGAACCGATAACCGATGGCGATAGTGTAGAGCGACCCCCCACTAGATGGAGTGAAGACCTGGTAAGACATGCAGGAAGTCGATGCATGCAGGTGGCTCAGGACCGTGCTTTGTGGCATTACTTGCGGGAGGCCTATGTTCAGCAGTGGACTTGTGAAGGGCTGTAACGATGACGATGATGAAGTCTAATAAAAATAACATGTAATATTAAAAATTAAAACTATGTGTAGCCTAATAATGTAGAATCTACAAAAGAATAGTTGAAATCTCAAGTTTATAATAGTAGTTACCTGCCTGAACTAGGTTGAGTACCTGTGTTACAGACCATCACTTACTCTATCAGACATGCTCGTTTTCTTTCACCGCAAAGCACGTGGTAAAACAATACTTAAAATTACAATTAACAGTTTCATTGATGCCGACGGGGATCGAACCAGGGTTACTCTCGTACTGTGAAGTTTACAAAGCGCTTATCCCTTGAGCTACAACGACTCAAACAATAGGCTAGAGAGAATATATATATATATATATATATATATATATATATATATATATATATATATATATATATATATAATCGGGATCTCATCCAGGTACTTCAGGTACTTCCATCGGCGCAGGACAGGATTAAATTGCCCGAGTGCATGCGCAAGCACAGGTGCACTCTCTATTCACTCTCATAATCCGATGGAACGGTAAACCGACACGACCGGAGAGAGATGAGACGCAGGACCAACGGCTTTCCGTGCTTTCCGAGGCACGGGGGTGAGACACCGCCAACTTCCTGACTCCGGGTAACTACTGAGAATTTTTTTGACGGAAAAACTCAATAACTAATTTTTCTATTTTACTATATAATAATATGCTCCTGTTATATAAATAAAAAGTATAGTTGAATAAATATTCATATATCTCATATATCTCATCAATAATATGCCGATAGGTAGACACATAAAATATGTGTCTACCTATCGGCATAGCAATATTTCACCAAATTCTTTTTGTATCAAGTCCGATATAAGTATAAATGGAAATTAAATGCACTATGAGAGTTATATTCATAACTGATGGAATAGTTCGTGATACCGTTGATGGAGCCTTTTTTACTTTGAGATTTTTAAAACAGTTTATTTAGTTATATTAAGATAGCTAATCATAGGCTTCCCTCATTGCCTATGTCAAATAGACCGGGTATTTGCGGTAGTATTCACGCTTGGCAAACGAGTTGGCAACCGCAGCTCTATATTACTTTGCGTTGTTATCGAGAAGATGCTACTCATCTCCTGTTTCAAATTCCCTCTGTCGTGTCTTAAGACACCCACGGGACGAAATGGGGTAGTGGTTTCTTTTTCGCCGCCTCTACATGGCTAATGTATTATTTCTACTCCCGTTCATCAATTGGATTTCCTCCAAAAACTGCCATAAAGTTGGATATTTGCCATAGTTGTCACGCTTGGCAATGCGAGTTGTCATCTGCAACTTTTATAATTTTATGCTATGATCAGGAAAACGCTGCTGTCCATGTTATGTAGATTTCTACTCCAGTTCATGAATTTAGTTCTTCTCACTCGTTTTCCGTGAATAGAACTATATTTATGAAATTTTTAAATCTACTCAAACGTAAAAAGATACTGGTATGTGGTGGTATTCAATATTCAATGGGACCAATATTATTAAAGATCGTGAAATAACCTTAGTTTATCAAAACCGTATCAACTTCAATAATGATTATTATGTAAATAACGCATTTCCGATTCCAGGACAAATTTCAATTCATAATGACACATCGGAAGACGTACCAGATTAAAAAAGTGTAGCTTGACGTATGATATTTGTGTGATTCTGATAAACTAACTTATGTGTTTCCGTAGCCTATAATATTGCCAATTTAGACACATACCGACGTCTCTCTACAAGTGATTCAGTATTGCTAATTTTAGTACGAAATAGTATTATCAATGCTTCTAAATTCGAGCCCACGCGAGCGAAGCCGCTGCTAAAAAGCTAGTAATAAATAAAATTGAAAAATAAATAACAATAATAATGTCCTCCAGACCTAATTTTAGCCACGGCAGCCTGCCTCAACGGAGGCTAGCCATCGGCGCAGGACAGAATTATAGTGCCCAAGTGTATGCGTAAGCACAGGTGCACTCTCTATTCCCTCACAGACCATATAAATACACAGACCATAACAAGACACCACCATAAAATCTTATATATAAAATATTATTATGTTTCTGTACGTCCCAATTCTATGCACAAGCTTCATCTCATTTTTGAGAGGGTTTTAGGGCAAAAATCACCACTTAAAAATACAATTAACAATTCCGTTGGTGCTAGTGGGAATCGAAACCGGGTTGCTGGCGTACTGTGAAATTTACAGCGGGCGCTTCTAACTGAGCTACCACGGCACAGCTAATGGCATATGCATGCTTATGCTTATGCTGATAAAATTGACACGTTAGTTATAATCGCTTAAAGCTTGCAATCGTGGTGATGATTTGCGAAGTGACTTCATAACAAATTTAAAACAACCCAGTTTTACTCATTCAGATAATACGAGTAATAACACAGATGAATTTCATATTATTAATAGAATTGAAAGGATCAAATTCGTTTTTTTATAATTCTGAGTGGCATTCCGGTCACAAAGCTAAACGTCATATTCTTTCCATTAATAAGAATCCCGTTTCAATCAGTCCAAAGTTAAAAGGTTCGTTTACGTTCGTTGTAATGAATGTGATTCCGATAAGTCTAACAAATTGCAAAGTTCGATGCTACGTGGCAATTAAAATTACCGGCGTTTTGGCTTGTTTCCTAATAGTTTGTCTGCAAACTTGTCCAAATTTAATAGAAGGAAAAATTAATTGGTTACATTGTTTATGATTTTGCATTTTATGTTTTTTTAAAGATTATCGCAATGTATAACAATAATACTAACAAATGATTTTGATTGACGTCATTAACATTAGCTTCTAGGTATTCCCTTGGAAACGTGTTCTTCTGCCACAGCGAGGAGACATTATATTGATCAAAATTTTCATCAACTATTATATTTTCACAGTTGGAATTATTTGTAGGACTTTCAAATAATACGCCAACTGTGCATTATTCAAAAGTACCCCTTTCGTCTTCTTCCTGCCCCATACCAAGTTATTCGGGAATTAGTCGGGATTGCATATCTTACCCTTCCATTCTTCTCTATTGGCCATCATCTCTTCACTAACTGCTTTCTTACATTTTCTTTACAGAAATAACACATCATCACTTTCTTTCCATCACTGTCAGGTTTATCTAAATAGTACGTTTTTAGATCGATTATTCTCATTACTAATACACTCTGTGACATTCAAAAATCTATTACACTAATAGCTGTGATTTTTACCATTATAATAATGATAAAAATAAATATTGCTCCTATAATATATGAATCCCTCGCACCGTCCTTGGCTAATTGCAAGACAAGCAACAATCGAAGGAATATTAAAATAATCTTATAAGGCATCTCTTTAAGATTATGCAGGTAATCATGTTAAGCAACCCTCTCCCTATTACATTTAGCAATTTCCGAATAATTATGGCTTGTTTTCGTAAAGCGGAAATGATGTGCTGAACTGACAATAATCCAAAGGAGATATTGTGTCGCTCGCTAGACAATTTCCGGGAGGAATTCAGACAGAGTTTCGAGCAAATATAAAAAATGACGTATTCACAGTTGAAATATTTTTAATGAGAAATTCCATTAAACTTTGGAGCTACGGTATCTTATGCACTAAGCTCTCGTCGTAAAATTCATAATATACAAGTGTATAATTAATTTATTTTTAATTCGTAACGTTCCGGGTGCTTTTCAGGAACTATGGGCTCGGGGGGGGGGGGGGGGGAATGAGATGATTTACATCCCAATGTCATAGTTAGCCCGACTGCCTTCAGTTTGTGAATAATATTATTTTGTACTGTCTATGCGGAACGAGCTTACAGTATCTTGAAGTCTTGCAGTGGTATGCTTAGTTTGAATTTAATTTTATAAATTATAGGCTGCCAAGCAGATGGCAGCATCCTTCCATTTTCTCTATTAAAATTAGGATGTTTTCAAATTCAACGGTATCATCCTGGGTAGCACGTTCTTTTGCGAGGATTTGTGGTTTATCAAATCTGATGTAATGGAATTCTGCAGTCTGTGAACATGTTCAAGATCGTCCCTATTATTTCATCAGATTTGATAGTAGGACCGGGCAAATTGCCACTTCACTATAATGGTTTCCCACAGTATTTTTGCTGTTTATATTGACGCATTTTAAGAATAAAATCACAAATACACTTGCTGTACAATAAATAGTTTAAGACTTACTGATTTTGATCACTCGACGAAACAAACGTACCATGCGCAATCTAATTCACAATAGGTAACAATTAACCGTTACCTAAAAAATTCGACTAATATAAAAATAAAAAATTACTTCTTAAAAGTAGCACCTAATTAAAAAAGATTTGTGGTTACTTATCATTATGGGGTATTCATAGAGTATTGTCATCTGGTTGGGCTGAATAAATATGTTAAAAGGAAATAATAAATATACATATATACATATACAAATAAATAAATAATAATAACACATGGTTACATGATTATACATAAATAATTTATTATTATTATTAAATTAACTTACAGATATAGAACACGTGTAATCAAATGACAGCTAACTAAGAAGAATATTGTTACTATTTGGAACCAGAAAATAATGCCCTAACTGGTATAACACCTAGCTCTCTTACTAGTTACTACTCATACACAACAATAGAGGCACTGTTGCTTAGTGTTGCCCAAACAGACTAGTCAGAGTTATGGCATGTGCATTACATAGAAAGTTCAAACGTCTATAAAACTACTAAGATGACTAAAAGTCACTGAAGTAGTAAATTTAACACATCGGAACTAAATTCCGTATTTATTCAGAAAGAAAATTGAAGGCATATTTAAATAGATTTGCAGCCAGATTGAATCTGCAACGACTTTTCTGTAAATATTGAAGTTGTAGTGAAGAAATTTCTCAAGAAATACCGCTTCTGGATTTATTACTGGAAAATATCTTTAAGATGGATAAATGGTCTTTAACTTGTTTTTGAAATAAATTTTTTTCTGCATATTACAAAATATAAAATGTTTGCGCCGTGTATTTCATTATAAAAGCTTTCCCTCTCTGCCGTTTTATGTTTATCATCAGTAGGTTCTGATAAAAAAGCTTGACCTGAGTATTAAATCTGACATGTTGGAAAAGTCACGAGACTAAAGACGTGACACACATTACTGAAATCGCGTGACATTACCGCTGCGCTGACAAACACATCCACTTGAATCAATGAGTTGAATAGGTGTATGCAATAATTATTCACGTGTAGTCGAGGCGTGTGGATATCCACTACCGAATGACGTACGGTGGGTGTCGTAAGAGGCAACGGTGGGAAACAAACGTCCAGCAGAGTCTCCCTGGTAACAATCCAAAATGATAAAAAATGCGGTTTCCAACCTGCTTGCCAAACGTGGCAACTATTGCGAAATCTCCCCTATGTGGCAATTTTGCGAAAGGCCTATGTTCAGCCTGGACTTTTATAGGCTATGATGTATGATTGGATGGAATAAGAAACGTCACAGAACAACTTAAGTTATAAATTAGTAAAATTTTAGTAAGGTACAACTATGATCATCATTAATGTCATCTTAGTTACATTATAAATAAACATAATTCGTTCAGTTTACAACTTTAAAAATGATATGAAAGTGTTATTATTTTTAGCATAGTATTAAGAAAATTTTATTTCTTGTTAAATTATCTTAATTACTTTCATTCTCAGTCAGCCAGAGAGTCAATGATCAGTCTCAAATTTTATACACATTAATCAAAATTTGAGCATTAGATATTATTAATTCACTCTGATAATCACTGTCAAATAAATGATCATTTGATTCCATTACCACCTTTTACAGCATATTAAATTATACTGCTGAATATAGGCTTCCTCGCTTTAAAATGCCTCATAAGCGGCATATTTGTCATTTTTAATAGTATAAAAGTGTCAAACGAGCACACAGTCAGATGGGTGCTGCCATCTGCTGGAGATTCTATAATTAACAAAATTAAACTCAAACCCAAGCATACCACTGCAAGACTTCAAGATACTGTAAGCTCGTTCTGCGTAGATCGGACCAAAATTAATATTAAAAAACTGAAGGTAGCCGGGCTAACTATGACATTGGGACGTCAAAATATCTTATTCCCACCGTGACTATCGGTGCTGTAAAGCACCCGAAACGTCAGGAATTAAAAATAAGCTAAATACTTAATTAAACGCGATAAAATCCGTAAATAGAGTTATATTCAATGTGTAAATTTAAATTGGGTTCGTGTAAATTTAAGAAATCATTATACTAGGTTATAGTTATAATTTTTTTCTGTTGTCATCGTTCTTTAGTAAGCCTGCAAAATTTCAGGTTATTCAGACGTCTAAAAGTGGGTGACAGGTAAATTAGGATTTTCCACTACAGAATTAAGGGGAAATATAATCTCAAATGGCTTAGCAAGATCCTTCGTTATGCCGAAAATATTGCAACATCAATTTTGAAATAAATATATGGTAAAGTTGAGGATGAATGTTAAGGATTATGTTAGACGAAAACACGATTTCGTAAAATTTTCTCAATAGAAAAAAATCCAAAGTTACCTCCAAAATAAACAATAAACCGCTGTTATTCATAAAATATTTTAAATAAGACTATGAAACTTTGCATACTAACTGAACTAACTATAAAGCAGTGCTTATGTTATTTACTTTTTTAAAATACCATTATTTTCACTGTAAAAAGAAATTACCTAAACTATCGGCCTCTTGAAGCGTGATTCCCGCAGCACGGTCACTTCGCTCCGGCATTTGAACGGGGAGGTTGTGTCGCTTGCGATCAGAATATACATTACGCAACAGGACGACGTAAAATTAAAATGGGAAATAACCGTAATTAAAATAAGAAGCGACTGGCTTGGCGTTTAGGAACAGGCATAAATATGATAAACCTAATGAAATAAGTGTCTAACGACCTTTCTACTTACAGTATTAGTGATTACAAACATATCGGTACATAGTATACGACGCGCGGGAGAGTGGGGACGAAATTAGAATTTGAGCTGACTTACTCTATCCTCTTAAGCGTTACGCGGAACTTTCAATGATATTGACATTTAACAGTAAAATATATTATCATTTATATCTTTTTTTAATAATTTTGTACAAAAGACTACAGAATAATTAAAAATTTACAATATTGTCGTATTAAAATTTCATGCAAGGATAATATTATTGTCACGAATTTCCTTTATGCTCCCAGATTTCATTTTTGATAATACATCTTCTTTAAGATTTAGAGTAAAAAGCGAAGTTGGATAAAAATCCTAGACAGAAAAGAATATATTGTAAAACAAATGCACAAAAATGCTAATTTAGTCATATTTTTTTTTAATTTTTCCCAAATACCCGACCAATGAAATTAAATGACGCGTTATAGAAGTCAATAATTAATTTTGAAGTATTATTAAAATGATATAGGCTTTTGAAAGAACAGTTTTAATATAACTTCAAAACCTTGCGAATATTATAATATGTCATTATCTTTATGGCATTCTTTTAAATGCTACCAATGTGTGAAATTTGCAGTTAAATATAAATTAATTGTAAAATTCAGCTCGAAACTAAAATAGGTACATTGGATCATAAAACTATTATCAACCACGAACATTTCATACCATAATCGTTGACTATAATCACTTGTTGGCCGCTAATAGTGTTCGCAGTGATTAGCATAGTTGCATAATATTTGCGAGTAAATTAACCGTAATGAAAATTAGGGAATAATACAAAATAATCATTAAAAAATCTACCCTTTTCTAAGAAAAAGCAGGAAAACTAAAACACAAAATTTACCTGTTAACAACTCAAATTTCAAATATAAATTTCAAATGTATCCATCGTTTATTTGCGCATAAGTATTGTAGTGATTTTTTTATTTTGATCTTACTAACTAAAACTCCGACAACTGTAATGCACTGCAACTGCATCCAATTACTCGTTGTAAACACTAAGTCTCATTCACTGAAGATGCCATTTATCAAATTGAAACCTCCTTAGCTGAGAACTCATTACACTAAAATCACACAAACTACTGAATCGGATCATAGTGGTTTCGATCCACAGAATCTATAAAGCACATTACATATTATATCATCTACGTATAGAAAAGTCGATGTGTGTATGTATATGCTCTGTAGACTCTGAAACGGCTGGACCGATTTCGATGAAATGTTCAGGAAATATTCAAATTGGCCTAGCAGGTGATCTTGTGAAATTTGGTAGCGATCTGATCAACAGATTTTTTCGCATCACTGACAGTTTCAATGTAGCGCGCACACCGTACCAACAAATTTATTTGAAAGTAATTCGATTTCAATTAATGTTTTATCATTTAGCATTCCTAGTTAAACAATATAACTATTCCAAATTTGAAACGATATTCCCTCAATTGTTTCTTCTGCGGTAGCAACGCGACGGGACCGGCTATTTATATCATAATGGCTCACATCTTACGTTACGCAAGATGACGTTTTGACATGACATGACGTTAGCGGGAGAGAGCGAAAATCGGAGTCAATGGGTGCGTTTGGCAGAAAAAAGCGCTAGCAAGCGCTTATAAGCGCTAAAATAGTTTTCGGCCAGGACACGATTGCTACTTCAGTAGCGCTGACACAATCTGCCATTTTGCTTTTTTAATTTATTTGTTTTGAAGTAGAGTTTATAAGTTGTTTTGTACAATATTAGTTTTAAGTAATATAATGACATGAATAAACATATACATACTATTAAAAATTCATGATTGGTAAGTTTTTAATATGAATACTTTACAAACATATATTTAAATTAGGTTAGATTCCCGGTTAAAACTAACATCGTGTCCTGGAGGAAAATAGCTACTTACGATTTGACAGCCCTTACCGCTTACGATCGCCATTTTGCTTACAAGCGCTTGCTAGCGCTTTTTTCTGCCAAACGCACCCAATGTCTGAATTACAGACGATTTTATTCCATTCAACCGACACTTTTTATTATGAGTGAATAGAGCTGCAATATGCTCTTCGGTACTCTAGAGTATTCTTAAACTTTTAATTTTCTTTCCTGTTTTCACCATGTTCATCCCATTTTTTTAATATTAATAGAAATTAAAATTATGTACATTTCTGTCATTTAACCAAGTATTGTGGCAAACGAGCTATGGAGAGGGCTATGAATACCCCATAATAATAATAATATACACATCCCGCTATTAGGCACATACCTCCTTTTATTTCATTTATGGTTATGGTAATGCCAGTGTAACTAGAATTTTGAATTGTTGGTAAAATATTTCAAGGTTTTGTAGTGATACAGTAAATAATTTTACTTTTATAAAAAAGCTATTTCTGATTTTGACTTGAACTCATTTCTTATTTTTATCAGTCACGTACGTGGGTGTTCTGAAAAGTTTCCATCCTAATAAAGCAACGAGACATTTTTTTCTAAAAATTTATTTTTATTTTCCTACATAGTCTTCTTTTAACTCTATACACTTCTTCCAGTGATGCTTCCATCTCTCTAACCCATCCAAATACTATACGACGTTTTTGTCTCCAAAATAATTGTTCAGAAGGTGATTCCCTCCTCATTTGACGAAAATCTGTCCTCAGAGCGCAATTTTTAGATGTGGAAACAAAAATAAGTCGCCTGGGACTAGATCTGGTGAGTAAGGTGGATGTCAAGCGGTTCAAACTGTGATTCGTGGATTTTCGCCATGGCAACCACTGAGGTGTGAGACGGCACGTTGTCATGGTGAAACAGGATTTTCTTTTTCTGCAAATGTGGCCGTTTTTCCGCAATTTGTGCTTTCAGTTTGTCAAATAATGATGCGTAGAATTCTCTTGTAATGGCTTTTTCTTTTTGAAGATAACTCTATGACTATCCCAAAAACATTCACCATCACTTTCCCAGCCGAAAAAACAATTTTTGCTTTCTTTGGAGCCAGTTCACCTCTTGTAGTCGAAACAAAAATACAGTCAAAACAGTGGAAACACTGTTTTGACTGTATTTTTGTTTCGGACGTATAATGGTGTATCCAAGTTTCATCAGTAATTAATCAGTGCCCAAACTCAGATTAATTGCGCCTAAATTGCGCCAACAGACCATTGGGTATGTTCATTCGAACACGTTAGACACGTAAACAAACGCGGCACCCACCGCGCTGACAGCTTTCTCATGCCCAAATTTTGATTTACTATGTGACAAGCACGTTATTTGAACATTTTCATAGCCTCTGCTATCTTTTTCACTTTGTTTCGGCGGTTGTGTTGCATCATTTGATGAACTTCTGCGATGTTGTCGTCAAAAGTTGCAGTTGTTGGGCGTCCCGAACGTTCATCGTCTCCCAAGCTCTCACAGCCAAGTTTAAATTCAGCTACAATAAATTTCACTGTCGTAAATGATGGTGCGGTGTCCCCATACACAGAGTCCAGCTTATCTTTTCATAGCCGTATCACCTTTCAAAAACAAAAAGTTAATGACAGCTCGATACTCATTTTTTCCATTTTAACAAAAACGTTCATCGTCTTAAACGACTGTCAAATAACAACCACGCGCCCAAAATGGCTAAAATTTTAGTGAATATCTGTCAAAAGATGCACAACTACATTCACAAGCTTTTATTGACGAGTACTGCCATCTTCACTTTGTGGTCGGAAACTTTTTGGGTATGTCAAAACACAAAATTATTTCCAACACGCAATTATGTAGTTGTTATAACGTACAAAAATATTCACTTTGTAACTTCTGAAACAGACGCCTGACTTTACTTCTAGAATGCTAATTGAATCTAATTTATATAAAAGAAATCATTCGGAGCTTGTGCTTATACATTATATTAAATAGATTATATTATAATTAGGCAATAGTCAAAAAGTCTTTAATCACTAAGTTTTATATTTAAGCATTCATCTTTATTATGCAGCATAAATATAAAAACTGAATATATTCTGGGAAAAATTTAACATTAATGATTTTGCCTTAATGATTTTGTTTTACAAAAATTGAAAATTTTTAGAAAATTATTAATTTCACATAAAAATTAGCTATTTAGAATTCAATAGAACACATAGAATTGAAGGAACATGTGCGCAGGATTCACTATCAGGGGACAACAAGATGTTCGGCGGATCTCACCCCGTTTGTTGTCGATACTCAAACGCATTCAAACCAAATGGATTTATACGTCGTTAGTTAAGCGCTCCATTCCTGGACGCATTACCAATTAACAATTTTTCACAGAATTTTCTGAAATAAAGGTATTTTTAAACGTTTGAATGCTGGTTGTGATCACGCACTTAACGAAAAGCACAGGGTTTTTGTTACATTTTGAATAAAATAAAATAAAAATATGTGTTTGAGGTAATTCTCGCGATGGATCCTCTCAGTTCATAAATTAAGGGTAACTTGTTTAATTGGGGCGCAATTTTCCTCTGCTGAGTGGGATAACCTCACTTTCCATCCTGTTACAATGTTTTCTTTAAGGCAAAGGTGTATATGGTTTTGTTAAGCTAAGTCAGTGCGATTTGTCACCTTCGGTTGCAGTATCACCACTTACCATCAGTTGGAGTAGTAGTCAAATACTGGTTAATAATAATTGGTTGGTTTATAAAAAATATATTTATTACATACTTAATATACTTGAGTGGTAGTGCCACTCTTCAACACAAATGAGTCGCCTTGATCGGAGAAGGACCACGCTCGCACAGAATAGCACGGTAAAATAATAATATAGTACTGCTGCGTTTATATGGAGAAACCCTTTTTACTCTTAACAGGACATACAGTAGGTTACGCTAAAAAATTCTGTACTAAGTGCGTATTTTAACTCCATTACAATATCGTATTATTTAGACAATTACAAATTAATATCCATTTGTTCTCCATTAAGCTAAAGAAATTACGTTCAGTTGAATCACGTTTTAAATTATAAATGAGACCAACTAACATGTTCGTAAGACACGAAACCTATCGTTTGTTTTAACTGGTTTTAACTAACGAGATCGATCGACGTTAACGCTGTTTGCTTCTTGTTGCTTAGTAACCGAACTTTATGGTTTAATTAGTTTTAGGAAGTAATTCAGAAAAAGTTTATCAGTATCAATACATTTAATTACGCAGTTTAACTTTAAATTTTCTTGTAATAAACCAAGTTGCTATGATCCGAGGATTAGGTAAAGCAAGGAATCTGAAGAAACTTATAAACTTTTTAACATCTCATGTATATTAAATTTATAAAGCACAAAGTAAACGTACTGAAAATATATAACACGCGCTCTTCAAATGTGAAATAAATAAAGTCACACCTTAATAAATTAAATCAACTTTCGTAAGAACTTTGTGGAATATTATACAATCGTACGTACAAAATATGGCAAACGCAGAAAATTACGAAGTCCTACAGAACGTAGGAAATTGAACATATTTCAATAACATAACTTTGAAAGATCGGAAGTATGATTAAAATGACAAAGGTTCGACAGTGACTCGCATTCGAATCTTAGCTATTCGGGCGAATATGAACCTTAAAGTTACCAAATTCAATGGTGCTCGATTTAAATTTTGCCTAGCTCTTATACTCACTAACTTTATTAATGTGTTTGTCTCATATATAATACAAAGTATTTGTCTAATACAAAATATTTTCTTGCACCTTACTCGATGTAAGCTTGCTTTTAATTGTTTAACTTGATTCTTTTAACTCCTGAATACACTTTATATTAGGCAGCGTTACATTGCCTTTTTGTATGAACGTGGAAATACCTGGGGTTTTTTTAATTAATGTTAAGTTAGGTTTATAAATTCTTATCTGAAAAATGTTTTTCAATTAAATAAATAAACAATTTCCTCCTACTTTATATCTTACAATTATGGCACAATAAATAAATAAACATACATTTCATCATTATCAGCCCTTCAAAAGTTCACTGCCGAACATAGGTTTCCCCCAAGGAACGCCACAAAGCACGGTCCCAAGCGCCCTGCATCCATCGACTTCCTGTATGTCCTACCAAGTCGTCCCCCCGTCAAGTGGGGTGCCGTCCGATACTTCGCCTACTGGTACGAGACCACTCGAGAATCTTTCTTCCCCATCGGTTGTCGGTTCTCCGAGCTATATGGCTGGCCTATTGCCATTTCAGCTTACTAATTCGTTGGGTTATGTCGGTTACTCTGGGTCTACTGAAGATATCCTCATGTAAGCCTGAAAAACCCAGAGCATAGCAATCTCAACAGCTCGCTGAGCGACCTTGAGCTTCCTCATACGGCTAGCAGTGAAGAACCACATCTTAGATCCTTAAGTTATCACTGGCAACTAGCACTGCTTTTACAATCTTGTTTTCAGGTTTTTGGGTATACCTGACGAGAATATGTGTCGTAATTTCTTGAAAGTTGTTCGCTGACCAGCCGAGATGGATCCGTCGAGCGACTTTTCGGTTGAAGTTGGACTTAGGTAATCGGACTATTTCCTAGGTAAGCATTCTGGTAAACAACTTCGAGCGTAGTGTTCCCAACAACTATCGACATAGGCGTGATATGGACGTTACACATGCCCTTTGTTTTGTCCATGTTCATCTTAATACCTATCCTTGGGAGATACTATTGAGGTCATTGAGCATCCGGTGATTCTGCCATATGGACCATATCGTAAGCAAATCTGAGGTGAGTGATGTTCCCGCCATTGACGTAGTACCGTATCCTTTCCAGTCCAGTAGCTTGAAAACGTCCTCCAATACAGCGGTGAATACACCTCTCTACAGTTGTGTAGGTTTCGTACTCTGTTTCTGCACTCAGATGGCCATCGTAGCCTTAGTACAAACACTTGAGCACTTCGATATACCGACATTCAACTTGGCACCGCTGAAGGGACTGAAGCACCGCCAATATTTCGACTTAATCAAAGGCTTTATAATAATCTACATACGCGAAGCGCGTGGTGTGGTGGTTTATACATTTTGGTCTTATATATAATTTGCCGAAGATTTGCAGATTATATGTGGTGTATGGTAGTAAAGTCTTTTCGGTAACTGGCTCGTTCCGGACAATAGAAGAAGTCGTCAACTTATGCGTGCGTAGTGATTCGTAAAGCCTCTGGAAAATAGCACGTACACGCGACTCAGAAGGAAAATCGGCCTGTAGTTCTTCAAGAGCGCCTTTCTTTAAGCACAAGACAAGACACCTCTTCTTCACGCCTCCGAAATAATACCACTATGGAGGAATTCTGAAGTACTTCCGGTACCGATTTTTCACCCGTTTTCAGAAGCTCCGTTGTAACTTCCATCCTCGCTCGGCGCCTTGCCGTTTTAAAGATCTCGGGAGCCGTTCTAATTTCGCTCAGACTAGCATCCAGGATATCATTGGTATAGTGTTTGATAAGACTTGCCCTTCGGTTCTTAATTACACTTGCGTATGATTCCGACGATGACGTGTACAGCTGACCGTAAAACCTCTTGATGGCACTCAAAATCACATGTGTCTCGGAAACGATGCTAACACATTCTGTCTTCAGTTTGGACAGTTGGCTTTTTCTGGCAGACAGATTACTGGCGAAGACTTTGGAGCCTTAGTTCCGCTCGATAGCCTCTTCAATAGGAGCATTTAGCGACCTGTCTGTTGAGTTGGCTGTATACTGTCATATTTACTAAATACTGCAGTTTCATCCCCCGTCTAACAACTATGTTTTTAGCACCTCCTGCCCGCCATTATCGAAGTCCATCAACATAAATTTAGCAGGGCATTTTCATTTTAACTGCTTTTTATTTGTATAAACAAAACGAACTTGGGTTAAGCTTTTTTAAAAAGTTTTTTATTTAATCATTAGTATTTAAAGTCAATAATAATTACTAAGAACACAACGGATTATTTTGCAAATTTATTTGCATTACAAAAACATAAACAATATTTATTACCGTAATAAAATAACTAAAGTTAATGTTATCATATGGTCTTATCGCCTGCGGTATAGTACCGAGAGCGATAGCTGCGTTTCCTTAATTAATGGCTTTTGAAGGAATCAGTTTCTTTAAGATTTTCGCCGCACATAGATAATATTAATATAAATAAACAACTAAAATAATAAAAAAGGTAATCATTTCTTAATTAAGTAAAATAAGCCGACTTCAAATGTATTATGAATACTTTAAAATACTATTTCTTATTCAATGATTAAAATATTTAAACTTCATATTGTTACTCGCTATTGAAAATAAAATTAAAAAAAATGTTTAAAACCGTATTTGGGTACAAAAAAGAAGACTAGCAACGCTAACTTTATTTATACTTCGGTTAACCAGTAGCCAACCCAAGTTAGCTTAAAATAATTTTGATAGGAGTAGTTTATGACAATAATCAAACGGCTAATTCGAAATCCCGACTATATCTCACTACATATTTCTAAAATTTAAAACTACTGTTCATATTTCAGAAATAATCTGTTACAAAAAAGTCTATTATAAAGTCTCAGAATCGTTTCAAAATACATATCTAATTAGGATTATAAAGAGCTGTTAGTGAGAGGCATAGGGTTAAAACTATCGTCTTAAAACTAATTACCCGAGCGTATTACCCCGGATATTGCATCCCTGCCGACATCATTATTAATTGCAATTTTAATTACTTGCAACATGCTGAGTAGTGAAGTAAAGATGGATGAAATAAGCATGTCCAAGTAATAAAAAAAATATTCAGAGAATATGTGAACTCCACAAACATGCCTTGGGGTGCAGTAACGGATTCTTACTGTCAGTTGACACACACCTCTAAGAAATAGTACAATAATCTGTGTTCAGCAGTGAAAAAAAAATATAGGTCGTTACTTTACTTGATTTCACCTTTCTAAAGGCACGTATTTCATTCACAATTGCCACGTAGAGGCGATATAAGGAAACCACTATCCCATGTCATCCCGATGTAACGCAAAAGACGACGGAGGAAAATAAAACAGCAGGTGTGTAGTAGCATGTTCTTGAAAAAAAAAATTATTTCGATCATTTCAGTTAAATGTTACAATTTTCTTTTTATATAAATCTTTTAAACATGGTATAACCACGTTGCTATCATATATGGCAGCGGCACGAATGGTTTGGCTCCAACGGTATGATCACGCTCTCTTAGGTAACGTCTCTCTTACTGTTAACGAGGCATTCAATCTTAGTCCTTAGGGTGATAACTTCTCTGTACTTTGATGATATTTGTTTGTATTATGGTGAATCTGTTTGTATTATCAGCCACTACATTCATTTACCGTCGTATCGACTGTGTGCTTGGTTTTCACAATTTCTTTATAAAAACAGTACATTTAAGATTAATTACATTTTTAATTTATTATTTGTACAGGAAACAAAATATAAATGAAAAATAACTTAATGCAACTACAAATTTTATACGTTGTAGAGACATGCTGCAGTAATATTAGTAGTATAGTTGTAGCACGAATGTGTCGGCTCGACCGGGGAAGGACCACGCTCTCACTGAATACCAGCGTAAAATAGTAGCTTAATGCTGCTGTGTTTCGTATGGTGAGTATAGAGAACCGGAGACCGTTTTTACTGGAAACGAGGCATTCCATTTTAGTCCTCACGGGTGACAACGCATCTGCATTTTGATTTGTAATCGAGGATAGATGTAGATGTCTGTGGCCGCAGCAACCACTTACCATCAGGCGGACTGTGTGGTTGTTTGTCTCCTTATCCTATAAAAGAAAAGGTCTAACTAATACTTCAATATGAGTTGAAACCACCAACTTGCAGTCCACGAACACCGAACCAACTTCAAATAAAAAATTTACAGATATGTTAACACCACTATAATATTATAAAAATAAAAGACAATATTTGAAAAATATCTTAGTCTTACTTTTCATAGAGTTTTGCAAATTTGCTGTTCACATTTGCTAGTAAAGACGGCCTTATAAATATAACGGCATGCGATGTTCAAAACATAGAGCTTGCTAGATATTTGTATCCTCTACCAACTAATGAACAGAGTATAACAAGAAAAAAAATTAAGCCATTACTGTTGTCCATCAATTATTTAATGTTCGAAAATATTTTAACCGTTGGACAAAGCAATTTGGAATATGAAAATATTAACCACTGAATGTTTCTCGTTATTTGTTTCTGCTTAATGTACTGTTTAATTATCGGTTGACACGTTTGCATTGCATAATTTTGCTTTATTACAAATATTATGCAATGATACGTAAACTTTATAAATGGACCATTAGTCAATTTCGATAATTGATTGATTGGTAAAATTGCATGTTTGTAGTTTATTTACACCGCGTTGTTAATTAAGAGTTAAAAAGGCATTAAATGTATAATTTTTCACTGTAATTATAACTTCTTGTTTGTTTTTTCAAAATATAGGTGTTTATTTTCCTTTCAGCTCATCTCCTTTCGAATAACTGATAATTATTCTGCAGTCAGAATGAATTGCCAATATCTTCGAGACTGTTTTATAACTGTAAGTACGATTTATGTTAACTGTACATGAGTTTAACCTGTACATTTTACCGGTTCACTTTTCACATCACTACGGGCCCTTCTACTTAACCTAAAATATATGATACCCAATTGGTCACTCGTACCAGATATTTAAAGTTAAATTAAATTATCAACTTTTCAACAATTAGATAAATAACTTAAATTAAAAACGTTAATATTTTCAATATGAAGCAGTACCAAAGTAAATGTTCAACATTAATGCCTATGTTCAGTTACTACGGGTTCAATAAGAAACCCCACATGTTATAAGGAGTCTCGCAGGATTAAATACTGATAGTATTTTGCAACAGATAAGAGTCCACTGCGCTGATCCAATGTGTTTTGAAGTGAAACTACGTTCCCTTTTTACATTTCTTATACATGAAGAATTTCTCCTGACGCTTTACTTCATTATGTTATATCTACAGCACTAATTTTTAAAGTGGTAGAGTCATGATGCAGTTATATTAGTAGTATAGTTGCAGCACGAATGGGTCGGCTCGACCGGGGAAGGACCACGCTCTCACAGAATACCAGCGTCGAATAGTAGCTTAATGCTGCTGTGTTTTGTATGGTGAGTGTAGAGAACCAGAGACCCTTTTTACTGGAAATGAGGCATTCCATTTTAGTCTTCACGGGTCACTGCGCATCTGCATTTTGATCTGTAATCGAGGATAGATGTAGATGTCTATGGGCCGCAGCAACCACTTACCATCAGGTGGACTGTGTGCTCATTTGTCACCTATCATATAAAAAAAATTGGTCGGCTTGATCGGCAAAAAGTATGCTCTTACGGAACACCGACGAGAAATAACAGCATTATACTGCTATGTTCCGTAGGATTAGCGACGTGAAGAGATCCTTGTTAACAGGAATGGGATATTCCATCTTAGTCTAAATAGAAACGTTCTGACATGGTATGAAGTTTTAATGTAATCGCTTTTTCCCGTGGATTATTAAAGTTTTTTATTAGCTCACGAGCTAATGACTTCAATAACTAGCTTCATAAAATATTTATTTCAATGGAATTTAGGGAAAAGGTAATTTTAGATTCAGAAGACTATATTAATCACTAATCTGATTATTTAGTTAGAACGGGAAATAATGTATAAATACATTTCAAAATTCACTTGCAAGTAGAGAGTTAAATAAAGTAGTAAGTCTCATAGTGAGCCTAGGAAAGCAACCCACAAGTCTTCCCTCAATTATTGCTTACAACATCAATTAAAACTTCCTGTGAAATCTGGGGATCGAACCCGAGTTGCTCCCCTACTATAAAGTTTGAAGGAAGCGTAAAACCTCCGCACTACCAAGCCGCCAATCCACTAGCAAGTATGATTAGACTATGTAATATGTTAAGCTCAATTAAAATAAATATATAATAATAGTTAAACATTAAAATAAATATTTGCAATAATTATTTAAACTTTTTTCTTTTCATCACTAGTAGTATATCCTATGACAAGTCCATCGCCAGATTGGTCCCTTCCCTATAAAATGCCACAACGCACGCTCCTGAGCCACCTGCATACATTCACTTCCTGTATATTACGTCAGGTTTTTACTCCATCCGTGAAGGGGCCAAACACTGCTCTTCTTAGTACGAGCCTGCCACTTGAGAACCTTACTTACCAATCGATTGATGCTTCGAGCTATGTTTATTCTTCTGCGGATATCTCTTTACGGATTTTATCATGCATAAAATTCTTTTTATTTATTTTCTTTATTTCATTAATTAAATTTTAAATCCTTTAAAGGAATAACTACATCATAAAAGACATTTAACCGTTACCGTTAAAGAGCCAAAATTCAATGTTAACGTTCGCAAATAATATAAGACTGCATGTTTAACCAGCGCGAAAGTAAATTATGCTTCCACTTTATTACGGACACATTTTTAAAAGAACAGAAAATCGTTTATTACCATAATACTCTTTCATATTTTTACACAGGGCGAGGAAAGCAAAAAAGGCAAAATAATATGATAGACGGCTTAAATTATTTCCACGGGAGCATTCTATTGTTCGCAAGATATCCGTGATGTTTTATTGACAGAAAAAGCCGTGTTGAATACCTTCCTTCAATGCGACGTATTTGTTCTGAATTGATATTACATCGCACAAACAGTCTTTTATACTTTCACATCTCATCACAAGTTGGATAATTACTAACGGAAACAAAACGTACTTTCAATATTCCCCACATTTAATTTTCAGTTATTCGATAGAAGAGTTTATCATATAGGGTTGAAGGAAATACGCAGGAAAGCGGGTATAATAGGTCGAGGAAAACGTTCCTTCGTATTTTGTTTGTATAATATTGCAGAAAAATATTTTTGGTTGTACTGTTTGTGACATTAAGAAAAAGGCAAATAAAAAGTAAAAAATACACTTCCGACATTTTCAATTGTTTTTATTAACGAAGAAATTCGATACATTCTGAAGTTTTGTTCCGAAAAACTTTATGTTACTCTTACTGACACTGCTTTAGGTCCATAAAATTTATGACGTTTATGGACCTAAAGCAGTGTCAGTAAGAGTAACATAAAGTTGGATCATACGTTTTCAGTCCGGGAACTTTGACATCAAAGTAGCAGCTCAATGTGGTCGCCCTCATACGGATAATGTCTATGCTATTTTTGTAAAAGTGAAGCAAGATCGGCATATTAGCCGAGGAATTGAGGATTGAACGCAATACTGTTTTGAATCATTTGAAAAAGTCTGGATATACAATAAAACTCGATATTTGGGTACCATACGAGCTCACTGAAAGAAATCTAATGAATCGTGTACTCATTTGCGATTCTCTATTAAAACGTAATGAAACCGAATGATCTTTGAAAAGATTAATAGGTGATAAAAATTGGATCATCTACGATAAGAACGTGCGAAAATGATCGTGGTCAAAGGGTAATAAAACTCCACATAGTGTGGCAAAATACGGATTAACACGCAATAAGGTGATGCTGTGTGTATGGTGGGATTGGAAGGGCATCGATTATTATCTGATTTCATCGTCGGGCAAAACCGTCGATTTAGATTCGTACTGACAACACATAATGAGACTTAAGCAAAAGATTGAGAAAAACGGCCGGAATTGTTCAGAAAAGAAGTGGTCTTTCATCATGATAACACCAGACCACACACATCTTTGGCCGTCTCTCAGCAAAAATGCAAAGAGCTTGGGAGGAAAGTGTTAATGCATCCGCCATAATATAGTCTTGACCTTGCACCCTCAGATTTTCACCTGCTTTGATCTCTTCAGAATTCCATTTGTAGTGTTAGATTAACATCACGAGAGGACTATCAAAACTACTTGTCGCATTTTTTAATCGAAAATCCTAAGATTTCTACAGCAACGGGATTATGTCATTACCTACAAGATGGCAGCAAATGATCGAACAAAATGGCACAAATATTATATTATAATTAAGTACAATTAGACTTTGAAAAAAATGTTTTGAATTTGTATATAAAATATGAAAAGACTTTTCCCCGACCGTGTATTTTGGGAATCTTGACGCAATTTTTGACTCGAAGTAAATAAACCCACCGTCAGATTGCCTTCGTATATAATCTACTGTCACTTTCCGTCAATAAGAACAAATACCGGTTATTGGGGAAACCTGAATCTCACTCGAATAAAACTTTATTGAAGGCTTTTAAATTTAAGTTATAGGATAAGGCGCATTTTTAAATTGACCAAACAAATTCAACGGATTTTTATACACCTTGAAAAGTTTCATCATCGTCAACTTCCTACGTCAGTCCTAGGTTGGGCATAGGCATCATCTAATGCCCACTACTTAGCCTGGTTTTCGGCTTCACACGTTTCCAGCTGCTACCTTGCAGATCGTCCCTTTATCAAGTCAGAGGTGGGAGGAGGTGTCATGTAATAATTTTAATAAATCAAATATCTATTTACATGTAACGGTAAATGGAATCCGAAAAGTGATTTATTTTAGCAGAGTATTATTCTTCTCGCAATTCAACTTAAATTATGTAATGCATGCTATTTACAATTAAGCCGAAGGTCGGGTTAAGTGTGCGCCCGGGGGAGGCCTATGTTCAGCATTGGACTGCTAATGAGCTGATGACGCTGATGTCAATTAAGTAATGTAATTTAAAGGGTTCCTATGTATGATAAACTTAGAAATGAGGGTGTCCGTAGTAGAGGTAGATTAGTAAGCTGAAGTGATATTTTGCTGGCCATATGTGAAGATTTGCTATGATAATAAATGATGATTAATTAAAAATGGTATGGTTTTATGACTGAGAAAGTAATATTCATTGCTCTCCTCGTGTGTTCAGGATCATGATGTATGTAATTTCGTGGCTGTTGTGATAATGAAGCGGAGAACCGACAGCCGATGATGAAGAAAAGTTCTCGAGTGGCAGCCTCTTATCGGTAGGCGAAGTGTGGGGTGACACCACCTGATGGAGTGGCGACCTGGAAAGATATGCAGGCTTACGTGGATGCTTACGTGGTAGAGCCACGCTGCAGCTATATTATGGTGGTACATAGAGGGAATAGGTCGGCGCGATCGGGGCAGGACCACGCTCTCGTAGAATACTAGCGTAAAATAGCATATAAGCTATATATTTTAATGAATCTCTGTTTAGTGTGATGAGTGTTTAATAGCGTAGACCCTTTTTACTAGAAAAGAGGCATTCTATCTTACTTCTTGGTGGTGACAACGCATCTGCATTTTGATTTTTAATCAGCTCTATGGGTTACAGCGTCAACTTACCATCAGTTGGATTGTGTACTCGTTTGTCATTCTTATTCTAAAAAAAATACAGGTGGCTTAGGACCGGGGGAGGCCTTGTGTGGAGGATTTGTGAAGAGTTGCTATCATAATAAAAGATGATGAATTAAAAGGGCTAAGGTTTTATGACTGAGAAAGTAATATTCATTACTCTTTTATCCTCGTGTGTTCAGGATCATGATGTATGTAATTTCGTGGCTGTTGTGATGATGAAGCGATAAATTTTACCTTATTTCTTTAACACATAAAATACATTTTAATCTTTCAGTACCATAACGTATATCCTTTTGATCTATAAAAAAACAGGAAACATGAAAAGTGAGAAAATAATTAGAATGTAGACTTATTATGAATTGTATCTAGACATAAATTGATTATGAGCATCTATTCCAAGTGTTTTTCGATTATTTATAACTCATTTTGCTAATTTCGTTTAATAATTCAACATTTTGTAATATAATTTTCACGTAAGTCGTGTCTTCCTTATTAAGCATACTAACAGAATTATAAAATTTATATGTAGCATCAATGCACGTTCTAATTAAAACTTTCTGTATCGAACTAAGTTTAGAATAACTGATATTGTTAACTCAGTTAAGGGCGTTAAATAAAGTTTGATGAACTTCCTGTGTGAGAGAACAATAAGTGAACGATGTATAACTTCTATGATTGTTACTGCATAGAACATTCGATTAACATACGCTGATTTGTTAGAAAACATTCCTCTATTATAACAAAATCCGTCCTTCGTCCTTTAAAAAACTTATGGTGTATTAATAAAACAAAATAAACAAACTTTGAGTTAATATATTGAAAATACATAGTTTTAATCCCAGATAAAGTATCAAGAGAAACGCAAATGTAGACAACGATTCGCGCTCTTATATTTATCGTCACACTCAAATAAAGTCAGCATTTTATCTTATCTCGAGGGAATCTTATGGAGATAGAAAAGTGCACCTTTTATTTCCTTTTACAAATTCTTTAGATCTGTAGATACAGCGATTGTTTTAATACGGCGCCTTTATGAAATTCAAATGAGACCTAGAGAGATCAAAGCCATTGGGTCTCTTTATTTATGTATATGACTTTTATATATATATATATATATATATATATATATATATATATATATATATATTAAGTATTTATTTACTTATATATATATATATATATATATATATATATATATATATATATACATATATATATAAATATCCAGAACAACTTATGTTATTTATGGCAAGCTTCGTGTATTCCACAGGCACGTTTGTATTGCAATGTTGTCCGCGAAGTTCTACGATACCTACCGGGTCGCTTCACCCCCACCGAACAATGCCAGGTTGACCGCTTGTTTTATTTCGTTTCGCGCGACAACGGTTGGGCTTAGTCGACTGGCTCTCCCAGTGTTAATTACCGGTTCGTAGCTTTTTTATTCCCCGTCCGCAATGTCTACTGAATAATACCTACAACTTGTACAATGAGCTCGATTACCGTTATAACCTTGTTAAAAGAACGGAAATTCTGTGGTATACCGTTGATTTTATACTGATTTGGCAAATGTTGTTCGCATTACATTTAAAATCATTTTCATTTACATATTAATGACACAATATTAATTACGGTAGTTAAACTATCTAAAAAAGAAAAGAATATGCACGTATTCTTGTACAGATAATAGTAAAGATAGATCTTTTACACGGCCCAACTCTGGAAACAGGCTGCCTTATTTATGAAAAGGTTATCGAGCAATTATCTCGCATCGCTGTTTCAGTGCGCTTTCACATGTCCTCGAAATATTTTTGGTCATCGTGAGATTTTCCTTCACCGCCAAGCAATTTAAGTGTGTAAATCAGCACTTAAAATTGCACTTAAGCGCTTCTTAGCCCCTGAACGCTACCATAGCTTGTACAACTTGAGTGTTACCTTATTATCCACGTAATAATGAAGTAATATTACTTACAAGTATTCAAATAAGACTACTTACGGTTCAGGTTTATTTTAAAAGCCTTAAAATAAACCTGATAAGGTTACTTGAATTATTAAAAAAATATTATTTTATCTAGTAACAACAAAATCGAAATTAATCTTAAATATTCTATAAGTCTCCTAGCGTCCCTCGAGTCAGGTCGCAGTGGAGAGGCTGCGAGGGGGTCAGACACATTTACGACTATTGCACGTGTATAGTTCTAACTCCTAGCAGTAATTTTTGATGAAATTGTATAACAGGAACGTGCTATTCGGTATTACAAAACCAACTTCGTGGTTTTATTCGAATTAAACGAAAATACTACAAATAACTTTGAATTATTTTTTTTAATTTAGTTTCATTCCTATAAATACAGACTACTATTATAACAAAGACAGCACAGTTGTCGTTTTCCTTGCTCTAAATATTTCTTAAAAATTAAAAGATGCCTCTGTCAAGACTCCAGACGTACAATATCGGTTGTAAATTTACTTTACTTACCTACAGATTAGAGAATCATGCGTTATTATGCGTAAATTCATTTAATAAAATATGAGAAATTAGATGAGCAAAAACCCGCGCATAAAAATAAAATGGTGAGTATTATCTTGTTTGAAGAGAATATCGCTCTTTTTCACTTTCAACTATCGCTTCTACCACCAAACACCACTATACTTCAGATTTCACTTAGCGGGCTACCATTGCGGAGTCCATACTTCTGATGATGCTAAAAGTGAAATATGTATGATGTTATTATTGACGGTAGTATGTCTTAATTAATTGTCAGGTAAGAAATTTTGGGTGTAGTTTAGATTTATTATAGGGTTTATTATAGGATTTATTTAGATTCACATTTAGACTCGGTAGAGATCCAGAAATCACCCGTACGAAGACGGGGCGAATCGCTAGCGATTGGCTTACCAAATAGATGACGGTTTCATATCATTTTTCATCTGCTTATTAATGTCCTCCAGACCAAATTTCGGCCACGGCGGCCTGCCTCAAGTGAGGCTAGCCATCGGCGCAGGACAGAATTATAGTGCCCAAGTGTATGCACAGGTACATGTGCACTCTCTATTCCCTCACTAATCTCATAATCCGATGGGACGGTAAACCGACACGACCGAAGAGAGATCAGACGCAGGACCAACGGCTTTACGTGCTTTCCGATGCACGGAGGTAAGACACGGCCAACTTCCTGACTCCAGACAACTGCTGAGAATTTCTTGACGGAAAAACTCAATAATTAATTTCTTGGCCTGACTCGGGATTCGAACCCAGGACCTCATAACCAGCGGTCACACTACTACAACCACTAGACCAACGCGGCAGTCGAATAATTCTCAATACAAAAAGTTCGTTACATACTAATTCATGGTCACGGAGCTATGCTTTTAAACGAAATGCTACTAGTACTTTGAACATAAATTATTTATTTTTGAGTCTTGATGTATTTTGATTGCCGCTACTTCTCATATTTCGCATCCTAAATTTAACCTGATTCACATTATAAAGAAAGTACTCACAGTATCTTAGTAACTACATGTACATAAAGTAAAAGTAAGGTTACAGCCTATATACGTCCCACTGCTGGGCACAGGCCTCCCCTCATTTCTGAGAGGGTTTTAGGGCAAGGAAGTGTCCGCCGTGCAGCCCCAATGCGTGTTAACGAACTTCACATGTCTTTGAAATATTTTTTTCTTATTCCTCAAACATGCAGGTTTCCTCACGATGTTTTCCTTCACCGCCGAACACGTGGTAAATCAACAATCAATTGTAATTAACAATTTCATTGGTGCTGGCGGGGATCAAACCCGGGTTACTCGCGTTCTGTTATATTTACAGCAAGCGTTAACCATCTGACCTACCACGGCTCTTATAGCAGGCACTATAAGTAGATAAATAACATTTATTATCATCAATAATTTTTTACCGAATTCAAAAAGGAGGAGATATTCAATTCGACAATATATGTGTGTTATTTCAGAACTTTTTCTAGATAAATCTATTTTGACGATTCTTTTTTTATTTCAAAACTACTACTAGATACTTCTCGTGTGCTCCCAAATAAATTTTATCAATATCTGATCCGAAGTTTTTGGGCGATCCTTAAATATTGCGTATTTAATTGACTTCGAATACATTGATTCGGTCGTATAGAAGTCAATTGTACATTTTTTTAATTTTACCACTTGTCTGATAAAGTGCTTGTTATTGAAATGGAGGTTTTGCTATAAATAACGTCAATCAATCGTAATATTGTTGAGTGTATATATTATTATATATAATATTTCAGAGTGTATATATTATATATAATATTTCACAATTAAAACAATAATTTATTACGCAGGCTTGAATTAATATAATATAATAACTAATTGCTTGAGGTTCTAGCGATTATTATAATTTAAACTACAGTTCAATCCTTATTTCTCTAGGTAACATTAAATCTTTACGTCCCTGGAGGGGATGCGTAACAGAAGTCAGCCGAGACCTTTGCAAATTGAAATCGCAAAGGGTTAACAGCATTGCCCGTCAATAAACATTGGGCAAAGCGAGACGTATCATTGTTCTCTGCACATTTTAATTATTAAACTTAGCTCAGGGGCCTTTTGCGTGCGAAATGCTTTAATGGAACGGGGAATTCGCTTATTTTGTACAAGAAAATAGACAATCAGGTTTCCTTTGATGACAGTTATGACACTTTATTTGAAAAATAAGCAGAGTTATTCGTTTAGCATGTCGAATGGGTGGAGATTAATGAAAAATTCGTTAGTATTGACCAGTCAATATATATTTTGATTAAGCTGAACATGTTAAATAATTAGCACCCTCTTTTTGATACGTTAATTTTATTGCTACCCAGCTGATGTCGGGCGCATTGCTTTAGAGTCGAATAGTATGGTTTTCAAGAGGATGTCCGTGTGTGCACATGTGTACGTATATATGTTTGTATGTAGGTATGTTCGGATTCAATTTTCGCCTCATGTATCTCGAAAACAAAGAGTGGATATTGACATGGAGCCAGTTTAATTTAACGCATAATTATGTAACTTAGACCTCATTCAATTTTGAGCAAAATCGGTCAAGTTGTTTTTTGTGCCGAATAAAAAGTTGTATAAAATATTAAAAAACATGATATTTTTTTATACTTTACACTGGGAAGTTAGTCCTGTGGACCTTCCGGGTCGCACCTAGATCGCTTTGTTGAATTAGGAATGATAATGCATTAATTTAAATTGAATAATATATGGCTTTCAAATAAATTTATCGGTAGGATACGCTCACCACCCACTGTAAGTTAATTATGCTATGGCTATAACCTTCGCGCAGAAACAAGCAATAAGTGGACAAAGTTTTAGCGCAATCTGATGAAAGGTATGGCATAGCATAAGATACAAACAAACAAACATACATTTTTATATATTAAAAATAACATATTTGAAACAGAATTTGCTATTATGATTTTATAATGACAAATCAACTATAAGCTGTGATAACTCAAAGGCTAAACGCGCGCAGAAAAACTCAAAGTACGCGAGCAGTTGACTCTAACGAAACGTTTAATTTTATTTTTAAATGTTTATTTACACTTACTCTGTGGTGAAGGAAAATATATGAAGAAACCTGCTTGTTCATGAATTAAAAAAATAAATAAAATATATTTAGAGGGCACAATTATTCATATTTCAATATTTAGACTTTTGCCGCATAATTTCATACATTTACTTTATTTATAGTACATTTGCCTTCATCGTAAATATATGCGGTACAAGTTAATCCTAATTAGTATTACGCGCTTGCTTTTATGTATATTTTTTATAAATTATAATAATAGAGTTATGATTACATTAATATTAATTTATAAGTGTGTGCTCTGTTCAAATATATTTTTTATTTATTGACATTTTCATCACGTAATGGAAAGTTTACTTCATAATTGTATCTTAATAGCACAATCTTATAAGAGCTTACACAAACATTCCACAAGGCCATTCAATATTGCAAAAAAATAGTTCGCAATTACCTAAAAAATATACAATCGGTAAGTTTACAATTTTCTGCTGTCCTAATTCTTATTAATAATTTTTAAAATAAATAAAGTAAATAACGTATTTTGTACTTATGTTGACCCTAGCTAATATTTTCGACATCATCATTAAAAAAATGCTGGATTTACTTTCTCAAAATGTTGGAACATTTCATTGATCGATCGTAATTTTAAACGTTTTAGAGTTATCACTGCGTTAAAGTGTTTAGAATTCCTAAGCTTCAGTCAAAACCATTGTGATAGTAGATCGTATACGAGTAAATGAAACACAATAAAGACTGAATGTAAATAAAACAAGTAACAAAGCAGGATCAAACGTGCGTGTCGGATAAGTGTTTACTTTACAAAGAGCGTTAGCGTTAACACGACAACTTGAAAATTACACTTTATCTTTCCTTGCGACGAAAATTTTATTTGACACCTCAAAAGGCTTTGAATAGATTGAAAAAACTGGGAAATATATTATTTACTTCACTAAGATCATTACGAATACCCCTTGAAGTTTAACTTAACTGATGTTCAAGGTAGAAAAGATTAATAAACCAATAACTGCAATTATGAATCAATTGAACTTCAAACGAGAACGTTGGTTCTGAAACTTTTGAATAAAATCTGAAATGAAGAAAATAAAATTATTTATATTTTGAACCAATAATCGCTTGCGACTTCTAACGAACCAAATAGTATTTAAAGATGAATTTCGGTTAATTGCTGTAGTACAGTAAAAGCTAAATTGATTCCAAAAGTATTCAATCAATTAGTCGATCCACTAGATGGTAAAAAAGGCTTTTAAAATTTGTCAATGACGCTTTTAAAAAAAACGTCCAAAATTAACACGATTCACAGTGTTTGTTTGATACATTATAGTCAATTAAATAAAAAAGTAAAAAAATATGTTATTAAATAATAATCTAAAAATTACGTACAGTTGTTGATACAGATTGAAAATTAAAGTAAAAAAAATAATACTATAGGCGCTTTCAACTTCTGACTGTAGACGACACATATAAGCAAAAAAGGTTCAATGTTGAACAAAGCCCTACAGTTTCCCTCATCTGTTTCATTCATTCTGTCGAATCTTGCGATATCCAAAGGATATGGGGAAGAGAATTCTCTAATATTAGACACAAAAACTTTCTAATATTAGAAAATGCTCTAATATTAACTGTCTTATTCTGTAAGCTAGTATTCTGTAAGAAACACTGAACTATTTCTAAGTTTCGTGTTTTTTTACAGAAGTAAGACAAGGGCGTAGGTATATAGGCAAATCGAACCGTATCCATGTCAAACTTTTTTTAATTTTTTTGACCCTTAACGTTTATTAATCTTGGGCGGTTCCCTTATCTCAGGTTTGGGGGTCAAACCTCTGTAACACTAAAACTAGTTTGCAACTATATTCGTTCATCTCGATAACGTAATTTTTCTCATGTCACAAGCAACGCGCAGGAAGGTGTAGCCAACTCGATTACTCTGTGGAATTGCAGTTGGAAGATTCTCTAAGGCAGTGAAAATTGATTTATAACTTCAGATAGCACTGTAGCGGATGTATTTGAAATCAACTTAATTTGAAATGCACGATTAGAAACAAAATTTAAGTGGTTCGTTTAAGTATTTAAGTATTAGTTCTAAAAAGCATGGCGTGCTCTGCTGAGCGGGAGAGTATTGCCGTAATAATCATGCTGGCACACCGCCTGCAACTTTACAAGGCGCGGGTTCGGCCGCACATGGAACACTGTTCCCATATCTGGGCTGGGGCTCCCCAGTACCAGCTCCTTCCACTTGACCGCATCCAGCGCAGAGCGGCTCGAATCGTCGACGACCGTGTGCTTTCCGATTGGCTCGATTCACTGGTGCTGCGAAGAGATGTTGCATCTATTTTCATTTTCTTTCGCATATACCATGGGGAGTGCTCTGAGGAATTGTTAGGATTAATCGTGAACGCACTACGCGGCAAACGTCCCGATACCATCCACACCATCTGGATGCTTGGCGGTCCACCACTGTACGTTTCAAAAGGAGTTTTCTTTCGCGTACAACCTCTCTGTGGAATAGTTTACCACCGGCGATTTTTCCGGACCGATACGACCTGGGGACCTTCAAGAAAAGAGCTTACTCCTTTCTAAAGGGCCGGCAACGCACCTGCAATTCCCATGCAGTTGATCATGGGTGGCGGTAGTCACTTAATATCAGGTGAGCCGCATGCTCGTTTGCCCCCTCTTCTATAAAAAAAGTATCTAATACAATGTAGGTGGCGGCAACTTAGGCATCTTAGGTCCTAATCCGTACGGTCAAAGCATTTGTACGACTTACAATCAATCGTCACGGATCTGAATGTTTGACTGTGAGAAATTAATTTGGTCGAAAGGTTATTTCTTTAAAAAGGTGTCCACAAAAAGAAGGTTTTTTTTTGTGTCAAGTCAGTGAGGTTAATCCATTGATTTATATATTATAATTGGTTTATCATCTTCGACTACATCACTACTTACTCGTATCCTAAAGTGGGTAACTTACAATAAGAAACAAAATGCAGCTAAGAATAAAATTGTGTATTTCTGGATACTAATAATACTACAGTTACCATTAATGTTGTTGTTTTTATTAATTAACGATGCGCATTACTACTAAAGTTTACTGTGAGGCTACAGTAAAACAGAATACTTCATTTCAAGAGTGTCATTGGTGCTTTAAGAGGAGACTACGGGATTTATCAGAAACATCTCACTGCTTCGGATAGATAGTGGTACGGTATAACCATTCATTTGTTCATTCAAGCCTATGAAAAGCCACTTACTGAACATATAACTGACCATGATTTCTGCGATTAATGTTTAAGCGAACACTACACATTGATTGAAATATTTTCATTAATTTAATCGTGTTTTATTAATGTATTTTATATTTCCGACATTTCGAGTTCTTTGCAACACCCATGATCATAGAGGGACTGAGGCTTTTGACGTCCCAATGTTACAGTTTATCACGTTCGTTAACGACGTGAAACTCTTCTGTCCCTCGTAAACTTATAATAAGACTACAAGATGCAGGACTATACAAGCTTAATTCTGAATGTGTTCTCTCTTGGATAGGATAAACAAAGCGATCCATAAAACCTGTGGAAAAGAACAAATCGCCGATTAGAAGTACCGATACTACGTGAAATCTGCTGTATGTCGATATGTTGAAGTTCGTTCCAAGCATTGTATCGCATTTAGTTAACCGAAAATCCTAGCAAAAAACGTCGATTTCTACCAAGAATGATTCGCGAGGCTATTGAAATAAAAAATCATCCTAATTTCAGTAGAGACCATGTCTAGGAGCTACCAACTGCTTGAGATCCCATCCAAACGCAAGCGTAATACTGTAAGACTTCAAGATACTGTATGCTCGTTCTGTGCAGGTAGAACCAAAAATATGCAATTAAATTTTGAAGGTGGCCTTTTGGATGTCATCTGTTAACTATGACATCTGTTCGTCAAACACCTCAACCGACAAGTAGAAAATTATAAAACTTAAAATGAAACGCGAAAGAATTCGTAAAATTGTTTTATATACTATATATACTTATACACATATCAAGTATTTTAATAAATATAAGAAATCATAACATTTCATAAGTTAATAAAACGCGATGAAATGCGTAAAAATACTTTTATAGAACTCAGACGGGTGACTGGGCCAGCGTCAAAAGTACGAGATACCTATGTGTTACTGCTGATCGAAGGTTACTGCGATCCATATCCTAGATTGAGCCAAATCTAAAGTGACACGGGAGGGGCTCAAATCTAACAATTAACCTTCACGGGCTGATGATGAAAAAAGAAGAGCTTTCTACTAAAACTAGTTAATAAATTATTCTCTCATATATAGTGTCACACATGTCATCATACAAGTATTATAATAGTAAAAATTATAATGTTTTATAAATAATTTTAATTAATTTAAAATTTCAAAATTTATTTATTTTTTATTAAAAAATTAAAAATTAGATATAATGATGAAATTAGTATATAAGTAAATAAATAAATATGGATTATTATTTGATAATTTATACAGGCAGTCCTCGTCGGACAAACTATTTACGATGAGGCAAGAAGGGACGGAGGAATATTATCCTATACCTTTAAACGAGCAATTCTTGTATATATATATATATATATATATATATATATATATATATATATATATATACAATATGTAACGTAATTAACGCACACCCTCAGAGACCCCAATTAGTATATTATGTTATAATCATAATACATACACTGAATTTTTAGTTAAACACTTTTATGCACTGATTATTTATCGAATTAGTTATACCAATTCCGGAAGAATGTTGTGGTCACAGTAGAAATCCACGAACGCAAAGACTTTAACATGCTTGAAATAAAGTTAATTTTTCTTTATTTTTAATGAATGACAGAATTAGTAATAATAATACAAATAAAACTGCACTCTTTTAAGTCTTATTTAAGTTACGGTCCATTTCAGTTTGTTTTGACTGTACATACATTAGTGTGACTTTAATTTACGTAGTTTTAATTATTTTTGGGATAAAAAATCACCTATATTAAAAATGATAGGAATCGGTTCAGTAAACGATTCTGAACAAACTACTTTATATATATATATATATATATATATATATATATATATATATATATATATATATATATATAATAGGAATATATACGTATATATAATAGGAATCTCGGAGGCGGCTCCAACGATTTTCATAAAATTTAGTGTCCAGGGAGTTTCGGGGGCAATAAATCGATCAAGCTAGGATTTATTTTTAGAAAATGTTTTTTTTCCGCGTTTTCAGGCAATAAAAAAACTACTACTAAGAAGGTAAATTTGGACAGTCTGCTAACGATCGTAATAGCTCAGGTGCGGTGTCGGTCGGGCGTGATATCGGAGTTCCGTGGTTCGCGTCCCGTCTTGGGTCCGATTTTTTTTTCCTTTTTTTTCAAATTCCCTTCTTTTGTGAGAAAATCTATTATTTCGAACCTTTTTTTAGTAATTTTTTAAAAATAAAAAAAGTTTTAATTAAACTAATTGCACTCATGATTCTCATTCAAATAACCAGTTCAGTTTTTTCTATTATGTCAATAAGATCAAAAAATATTATTCATGTAATTTGTATCTAAATGTAACTTCCAAAAAAAAAAAACCGAGCAAAGCTCGATGATCCGGGTACTAATGTACTAATTTCATTAATGTTGCAGTCTTGTGCCACAAATTTGCTGGATATTATTTATTACTAAATTATCTATTTTAGCTATGTAGTATCCATAGTTACAAAATTGAAATACATAACGAATCTAAAAAACTAAATAATTCACATCTATTCAAAACATATTTAATTGAAGAAGAAGGAACGGAAGAAAACTATAATGCACTAATGTCAATAACGTTTAATGAATTATTTATTTCCAATTCATTATCAAAAGTTATGATCATGGGCCCCATAAATACATAACTCATATTGCAAAATGGTTAAAGGTCAATCTCAGAATCGACTCAGCTGTGTTTACGGTGGCGTGGCATCACAACACTCGTGACACGCTTAAGCTAGTTTCGGTTATGTGTTCAGTGTACACTCAGCCGTCACGACAAAGCTATCTCGGTAAGCATCTGTTAGCGTACCAATGAGGAACTTGTAAACACTCGATACGAGTATAAGCGTCAACACATTGATTGGCTGTTTACATAGGATATGTTACTAATCCTATATAACTTCGGGTATTTGTTAGTTGTCGCACGTATCTCCAGCCACCCTATCAAATAGTGTTAACAGAGCACCCTAGCAATGCGCGATGCATACTTTATAGAATTAAGATTTGTCATGAAACTTATTAGGAACGGAGCAATTCAATTACAGCTTGCTTCACTGTACGAGATTCTGATAAAAATTAAGAATCTTCGTTTTGGAACTGAAAAAAAATGTTTTACTAAATATTCATAAAATGTTCATTCATTAATTTTTTCATTACAACCTATTAGAAGTCCAGTTCTGATCATAGTTCTGTTGTATTACAGTACTCCCACCCACCCCATATATTACCTTAGAGGTGGGACTTTTGCCATATTTGCCACGATTAACATGAGGGTCAGCAACTGCGGTTGTTTTACCTTCTAGTTATTATTTGGTTTTCTTCTCTTTGACGCCTCTTACAACAGTATTGAACATCTTGACCGATTTAGATGAATATTTATAGTGTACCTATACGGTCACCTGGATGGTTCTTAACTTCTTAGGTTTATTTGGCCTGGACCTGATATATGGCCTGTTGTCGAGATCCATAAACCATCCTTGCGAAGCCTGGACGGAGAATTAAAGTGCGATTTTTTAATCCTTTGATAAAAGTTATCCATGAAGTAAATAACCAGACAGAATATTTATGTGAATCTATTGAACTCTTTTATTCATATTTTCAATAAGTAAAGTAAAGTAACAGCCTATATACTCACGTTCCACTGCTGGGCCCAGGCCTCCTCTAATTTCCGAGAGTGTTTTAGGGTAAAGAAATGTCCACCGCGACGTACCGATGCGCGTTGGCCAACTTTACATGTCTTCGAAATAATTTTCTTTTTTCTGAGACATATAGGTTTTCTCACGATGTTTTCCTTTATCGCCGAACACGTGGTAAATCAACACTTAAAATTACAATTAACAATTTCATTGGTGCCGGCGGGGATCGAACCCGGGTTGTTCGCGTACTGTGAAATTTACAGTGAGCACTTAGCCTCTGAACTACCACGTCTCTTTATATTTATATACATAAAAACGCAGCAGCATTTTAATTTGGTTCTGTTATGTTTCATACTATTAATAACTTATTGTACAAAATATGTTTGTGCGTTAGTATCTATAACCTCACAGAATAAATATATACGCATTATGGTAATGTGCACTGTAAAGAACTAGCTGCGACGGAATATTTAAAACAGACACTCCGTCGTGTATAATTTTTTCTCCGACGTAAAAATCGTTTTATAGTTTTTTGTCGGTCCAAGAATCTCGATTATTTTGAGAAATAATTTCCATCTCTATTCCTTTACCTTGTAGTTACAGAAAAAAAGAAGATCCATAATAATAAAGGTTACATTCGATAGCACATCCATCTTGTAATGACCCCAAAATGATATTATGTTTTTGAAATAAATAAGAACTTTGAATATAAAAAATAAAAGGCAGCTTTATTTAACATATAGCTAAATATTATGTTAAGAAAACATTTTGCTTTATCAAATTTGTTTTTTTTTTTTCAACTGGCGATAATAAAATGTATTAATATTATAGTAGGCTATATTAAATGACCTTAATAAAGCAATACTCCACCTACGTTATTTTTTATTACTTACTGTAGTATTATTAGAAATCTTCATCATAATAAATAAGTTAAAAATTCTGAAAGAAATTTCTAACCAAAATCTACTGCTAGCTTAACATCAAAGGCATTTGAAAATCTATTAGCCAGGAGTCGGCCGGGGACAGTTGCTTCGTGTACTCTATTTTCAAAAATGCATCTGACTTCATACGTGAACGTATTTTACAATTGCGCTCTTTACGTGGAACATAAAATGTCCATTGTACTGCACATACGAAATAGACTTAGTTGTTAGGACAGGAAATTTGGAAAGTCGTTTAAATTCACCTGAAGACAATTATTTTAAATATAACCTGCATTTCGTAGTCGGATCCTACATTAATGTTTTAATAAGCAAGCATTTGCGAGGGTATGGGTACGAATGTGTGCCTCTCAGCTTTATTAGATATATTGGGTGCCAGCAGTCAAGGGTTACCAAGAAAAACAAGGGAATCAAACGGTCAAATAATATTCAGATGCTAATAATGTTTAATAACACAACTTACTTTTGTTACAACAACTTATTGTGACGTTACTTTGAAGAATGTGCGACCAGGTTCTTGCTGGTGTTCATACCAGGATAAAAGTATTTTTCCGAATCAATGGTAAAGGAAAAAGTGACTTGTGAGCGTGTTTCATAAACATACACATACATACATATTCTATTCATTGTCAAATCAAAGTCTTTTGGTTTAAAAATTTGCTTGGCCATAATTAGTTATACGAGTAAATATCATTAGAGATGCCATTAACCATTTTATTCCCAGAGATTATTATCAACCAAGTATGTTCTAAATTACCTATAATATTTAATTTATAAAATTTGTGTGTGTGTGTGTGTGTGTGTGTGTGTGTGTGTGTGTGTGTGTGTGTGTGTGTGTGTGTGTGTGTGTGTGTGTGTGTGTGTGTGTGTGTGTGTGTGTGTGTGTGTGTGTGTGTGTGTGTGTGTGTGTGTGTGTGTGTGTGTGTGTGTGTGTGTGTGTGTGTGTGTGTGTGTGTGTGTGTGTGTGTGTGTGTGTGTGTGTGTGTGTGTGTGTGTGTGTGTGTGTGTGTGTGTGTGTGTGTGTGTGTGTGTGTGTGTGTGTGTGTGTGTGTGTGTGTGTGTGTGTGTGTGTGTGTGTGTGTGTGTGTGTGTGTGTGTGTGTGTGTGTGTGTGTGTGTGTGTGTGTGTGTGTGTGTGTGTGTGTGTGTGTGTGTGTGTGTGTGTGTGTGTGTGTGTGTGTGTGTGTGTGTGTGTGTGTGTGTGTGTGTGTGTGTGTGTGTGTGTGTGTGTGTGTGTGTGTGTGTGTGTGTGTGTGTGTGTGTGTGTGTGTGTGTGTGTGTGTGTGTGTGTGTGTGTGTGTGTGTGTGTGTGTGTGTGTGTGTGTGTGTGTGTGTGTGTGTGTGTGTGTGTGTGTGTGTGTGTGTGTGTGTGTGTGTGTGTGTGTGTGTGTGTGTGTGTGTGTGTGTGTGTGTGTGTGTGTGTGTGTGTGTGTGTGTGTGTGTGTGTGTGTGTGTGTGTGTGTGTGTGTGTGTGTGTGTGTGTGTGTGTGTGTGTGTGTGTGTGTGTGTGTGTGTGTGTGTGTGTGTGTGTGTGTGTGTGTGTGTGTGTGTGTGTGTGTGTGTGTGTGTGTGTGTGTGTGTGTGTGTGTGTGTGTGTGTGTGTGTGTGTGTGTGTGTGTGTGTGTGTGTGTGTGTGTGTGTGTGTGTGTGTGTGTGTGTGTGTGTGTGTGTGTGTGTGTGTGTGTGTGTGTGTGTGTGTGTGTGTGTGTGTGTGTGTGTGTGTGTGTGTGTGTGTGTGTGTGTGTGTGT